>OX243815.1:13191465-13588965 GCA_945859605.1 Lumbricus rubellus | reverse complement strand
GACTCTCGCACGAGCGACGATTCGGTGTTCATCGATGAGAGAGCGCAGCTGGGTGGTCAGAGCATTTCAACGAAGAACGGAACGGTTGTCTATACGAGCACGATCAACGTTATCGCTAAGCTGAAGATAGGAGATAGTCTGAAGTTCGTGACTGATCCAAACAATTGTTCATTTCCACGAACACTCGTTGTATTTCAATCGAAGGATGTGTTGTAGACTTTTTCAGTCACATCTATGTGTTGTATCAACTTGTATGTAGGCTATAGTCTACCATGCATTTGCTCTCAGTCAACCGATGTCTCCATGCACTACATCGCTTCAAGGGAAAGAGTGGCATAATAGCAAGGTCGTCCACGGTTTATCTGATAAAGTGTAATGCATAAAACTGCAAAAAATGTATAGCCTATGATATCGGAACCCTTGGATTTCGTCGAGCAAACAAACGTCTTGTTTTGCCTTTGTCTACAATCTTAGCCGTAGGCTTCACAGGTTTGAGTTAGGTTAGGTCTAGGCTACTGCAATGTACGTTACCACATGAATGCAAGTCAATATAGAACTACATTAAAATCTTATGTTATAGCTAAACTCTTAAAGGGTCAGGGCAAGTCGTCACGGCATAGGGATATATAGAAGGACATGATGTTATGTCCATGGGTCACTGGGTCTATCCGTAATCAACATTGGACTCTAATGATCATGATTTAACGTGGTGTCATTAGATCCGTAAGATCTGTTTCGTCCATTGCAGGACAACATGTACCATGCAATGCCATTGAACAGAACGTACATTGCATTCGTATATAATTATATATATATAGTTTTATATATATAGTTATAGTTATATATATATTATATTTAATTTTATATATATATATAATTATACGACGTACGAAATGTTCATTAAGGCGCGGGAAAGACATTTGATGCAGCTGGTGCCCAACACGGACCTACGACATTTTGAAGCGCACCTTTTATAGAGGCATAAACACAATTTGGATGTGAGGGTTGGAGAAGCGACGACTACGGTTATGGTGGTGATGATGACGACGACGACGACGATGACGATGATGATGACAATGATGATGATGATGACGATGATGATGATGACGATGATGATGATGATGATGACGATGACGATGATGATGATGACGATAACGATGATGATGGTGATAATGATGATGATGACGACGACGACGACGACGATGATGATGATGATGATGATGACGACGACGACGACGACGATGACGATGACGATGACGATGACGACGACGATGATGACGATGACGATGATGATCAGGATGAGGATAGACGAATCAAAGGGTTAGTCACATGAATTTGAAATAAAAATTGTGCATCTCTTTCGAGCAGAACATATGCAAAATTGGGCAAAAGCAGATTTTAATTATTAGATCTATAGTCAACAGATGAACGAGAAGGCAACGACCATGTCAACATTTCCATGGACATTAGATGGGATCCATGGGTATGGGTTCTTCACGGGCAATCTCGTTTGGGCATTTCTGCCATAGGCCTACATGTAGGCCCTATATGTCGACCCCATAATTATGGACAATGGACAATTGGGCATAGCCTATACAATATACATAGGCTACTGGCGGAGTAGATGCTGTGAAAAATCGGTAAAAACGACCTAAAACGGTGGATAAAAGACACGACCGGACGATTTCTTCATCCGACAATGGATAGATCTATGCACTTGAAACCATAGTGAGAATTGCTGGGGGATTTTGGATTCAGCCCCATTATTATAGTCTTCCATTGCACCATACACTGAGGCCCTATACACAGGGCCCTACAGTAAAGGCTTCATTGTGCACAACTGAACTCCACAGAATTCAGCGTCTGACCTCCAGTTATTTATTTTCTACAATATTATGATAATTATCTCATTATGATTGAAACCATTTTACGTTCAGTGAGGGTAGTAGGACATAATGATAAAACGCACACCTGCACAAATCTGCTCAAGGCCTACTAAAAATTGGTAGACCTACATGGAAGTTAGCGGGTAACCTTTTATTAAATTAGACGCAACCATTGTCAACCAGACTGAACCAGTATGAATAAGCCATCTTCGGAAAGCAAAGCACGGACCGCACGTTCTCTTTCGCTCAGGCGCATCATCATGACACGCAACCTCAGCTCTCACGAACGTAGCTCTACATCTAGATGGCCCAGACAGACAGACAGCCAATTAATGGGAGGACAAATGTATTGATGTTGCTGTCAGACTAAATGGACATTAATGTCTTTCGACTCCCAACGATCGACATTCTCAGATTAATAATTCAGCGGACGTTGGACCACCTGACCGATGATGGTCGTGTAAGCCTATTTTATGGATTTTTTGCGCTGTATGTCAACCAGCAACACGTAATAACCCACTGTGATACTACGACGACTTTTGTGCCTCTGTTCGCTAGAGTGCGCCACTGACAAAGCATAATGCAATGTAATGTAATTTGCAACTTATGTAGCGCCGATCGCAGCAGTGAACATTATTTTAGTAGCGCTCCAGCAGTGGGTTACAAATATACCAGAGAAAAGAGACAGGACCTGGTGTTAAAGGGGGGGAGGGGGAGATTCATAAAGACATTAAACATGTGTAGAGGCAGTGACTGTGTGAGAATTGTCGGCTGCAGGGGGTTGAGGGGGATCAAGCCCCTAAATAGTCTAAATCACCTACTTAATCAATGATAATAAAAAGGGCAAATGGGTTCAATTTACATGTTTTCTGATTAGGCCGCTCACTGGATCTGTGAAAGCGCCTCTCAGAACAGAGGGGATACGCGGTAGGCCCAATGACTGCATGCATGGTGGCACTCCTCGTCGAACTATATTTCAATTATTCTAACCAAGTCGCATAGGACCCAGGCAAAATCAGTGTCCCAACAACGTGTCACCTACATGTACATCGATCTATCGTGTGGGCCAATCTGCAAGAGTCGTCCAATAGGTTCAATGCAACGGTTATAATTATCAGACTTTACTGTTTTAATGTAGGCCTACTTCTGTTTAAAAAACAATGTTGGCGCACACCAGCAAGATTAGATGGAAAAACAACGTGTGAGTATATGCCTAGAAGGTCTTTTTGCAATTAACAACTAAGTCCGAGTCGAAGGTAGGAAAGTTAAAATTGACATTTAAGGATGTAATCATAACGGGCGAAAAGAAAATCACTATTAGAACGTGTTTTTGCTAACTGTGGACTTGTCTTGACAGGTAGGCCTATACACAGATTTACCCACACCTGGCCATGGGCGCCCGCAGAAATTTTTGCAAGGGGGGGGGGCAAAAATTTTCGATGATCGCGGTTAAATGTTTTAGTAGCCTTGCAATTAAAAGCTGGAAAAAAGCAAAGCTGGAAATTAAGAACACGAGTATTTTTCAATGAGGTTTCTTAACGCAAATTTCTCAGTTTCATTTCGTGTATCAGCTTTGTAGATTAATAGTTTACTTATTGCGAAGAAATTTGCAAAAAATCTAAGGTTCTCTACATTTTGACATCTCTATACTCCTATATTGTCTGTACTGGCAGCATGCAAAATGGAAAACTGCAGCCTGGCTTCTTGCAGACTTGATTTATATAATATCTCCCTGACATAGGGCCTAATTGAATTCGGTGCACTATTGAGAAATTTAAAATTTTGGCATTGGCATTAATACTTAATTTTGTGCAGTTGTGAAAGGTTGCATGACAGTGAGATTCCAATCAGGTAGGCCATAATCGATAGAAAAATACTATTTGCAAGGGCGCCTGTCGGAGGGTTAACAGCCATTGGTCACTGTTCCAGCTTTTAACAAGATGTTGATTGTGCAAGGCAGAAAATTAAGAGCATGTTTATTTCTACATATATTTCTAAACATGGATTTATGACTTTCAGTGTGTGTGTGTCGTTCATATCATTAGTGCTTTAATGCGAATAAATTTGTTAAAAACTCAAAAACAGTAGTCAGAAAAATTAATGTCAATTTTCCAGGGGGGCAAGTGCCCCCCCTTGCCCCTATGTGCGGGCGCCCATGCACCTGGCGTAATATTTGGCCTAAGCTTAATAAATTTACTCGCAAATCGGTTTCAAGTTCAAGATTTTTCTGTATTTGTTTTTGTAGCAAGTAGGCCTATGTAGCCTATATAGCTGAAACCCTGTTTCATACACAGATGAAGTGCTGAAATGAACAAAAAAAATTCAAAGATTTGATCCGAAATTGATCCATATCGCGGCCTATTCGTCCCTGCTTGAGTTATAAATCATGTAAAACTGGTCAAATAATACGCTTCTCAGCTTTGCTACTGAGCCAAACTAAATGACCTTAAACTTTTTCATTGTATGATTTTTTTTATCGTTTAAAGAATTCTATTGGTTTATCCTAAGGCCTATAATTAAGGCATAGGCCTACCGGTATGCCTAGGCTTATTATATATAATATTATAGTATAGGCCTAAGCATCTTCTTCTTCTTCAGTCTTCGAGCTGTTGAGCAGGTTTGTGACATGGACGACCTCGTGATCCCCCCCCCGACCTCCGCCATCTCACTAGACCTAAGACTAATCATTTGTTTTTGAAAGAAAGAAATGACTATAGGCTGTGAAATGATCACGACTGTTCATGCAATGACAGATGGAACAAACATATAATCCTTAATGCATATGAAAGAAAAGGTGAGCATGGCAGACGCAAAATTTATAGGAAATCAAAGATAGCTGAACCAAGCTTATAAACTGATAGGAAATTTATATCTTTGAAATTTTCGCGTAGCCTATCCTATATGGTGACATCTGGCGTAGGCTACCACCAGGGGTACGCCTGTCACAGTTTGAAAACCAATGGTTTAGTGGAAGGACAATTATTGCGCAATGTCTAGGCCTACGTTCTGGCAAGTTGCAACCATTTATTGGACCCTATAGTCTTAATTTAGAATCTAAAACCGTGTTCCTATCACATAAAATACTTTACTTTTATTCAGTTGAAGCAATTGGCAGCCATTTTGTCCACCATCTTGTTTTCCCATGGAACCGATAAAAATCCAGCTTGCTAACAGCGATTTTCGTTTTCAGGGGGGTCGAATTAGTCTAGAAACACCAGTTAGCAAATTGTTACATGATTTGCTTCTAACGGTGATTTCTATAGCTCTTTTAGAATTCCAAGCCTTGTCTTATAGCTGAACCAAGCTTATAAACTTATAGGAAATTTATATCTTTGAAATTTTCGCGTAGCCTATCCTATATGGTGACATCTGGCGTAGGCTACCACCAGGGGTACGCCTGCCACAGTTTGAAAACCAATGGTTTAGTGGAAGGACAATTATTGCGCAATGTCTAGGCCTACGTTCTGGCAAGTTGCAACCATATTCTTCGGACACTCAATGTGTTCATATATAAAAATATAGCCTAATTATTATAGGCTACCGAGGTCACTAAAGCGGGATCTCATGCGTCTTTCTAAAAATCCATAGACTATCAGGCTTTCCTCTCTCATCTTAAGACAGTTTTAGGCTATTTAGCCGCGCTGAGGTTGGGAGAGCCTCTGAGTAGTCGCCTTGAAGAGGTGCTATTAATTTTAAATGCATCTAATTAATGAATGAGTATAGTTTAACAGCGGTGACACAACGACCACACACGGTGACCTACAGTCTAGACATGCGGAATAGTGTCTTTGTAGTTTCTCTTTAGTCTCCAACGACGCTGCAGCGTAGACTAATCGACGATGCTGATTAGAGTCGATCTCCCCCCTCCTCATCCACGCTTGGGATTGGCAACGTCCGGGCATCGGCAGCGTTAATGTCTGTAGCGCGTGTCTGTTGATTAAATAAAAATCAGGATAAGAACATTAAGAGATGTCTTCTTTCGTGTGGAGTGAGAATTAACATTTTAATTACTTGGCCTACTATGTAAGTAATGGTACTAGACCTACTAAATAAGTAATGACACTGCGCCTACTAGATAAGTAATGATAGGCCTACTAGGTCTACTAGATAAGTAATGACACTGCGCCTACTAGATAAGTAATGATAGGCCTACTAGGTCTACTAGATAAGTAATGACACTGCGCCTACTACAGCTCGCTGGTTCTATGCAGTCCCCGGAGTCAGTCACTATACGGAATCATCGACTGACTTGACGAGTTAGCGACTCACTTAACGACTTTGTCGACAGATCGTAGACTATGAAACCCTGCAGGTAATAGGCCTAAATGAAGAACTTGTAGGCCTAATCGTATGGTCATTGCGCTGTAACTCACACCTTATGAGCAAGTGTTGCTCTTGACCTGCTCAGACGACATCCGCCTCATTAGCTGTTCCGGCCCTCTGATCCTATGATAACTCGACCCAGACCACCATGGACTACTCTTAAGGACAACCCTTTTAATTCAACGGAACGCTCGAGAATATGCTGATGTCCCGCGCTTGGCTTTTGAGTGGCGCTGTAGAAATTTGGATGTTAGGCCTACGATTACGATTACGATTACGGATACGGATATGTCACTGCATCGTTCCAGCGTTGGTTCCATTCAGGAACCTGCGAAGTTTCGACTCTCCATTCGAAAACGAATCGGACGGCGGCATTTACTATAGGCTAAACCCATCTGAATGAAGTGACGCCCTCTGTAGTTGACTAATTGCTCTGACAGCAGGTTAAACAAGTGCCACAATTTTATAGGTCTAAGCATCAAATTGTATTTATAGGCCTATATATATATAGGCCTACGTACAGGCAGAAGAGGCTACGTTTACAATATTTATAGCCTATATAGGTCTAATGCCTGCTGCACGTTCACATTCGCGCGTTTCTTGGATGCTTGCATATTGGCAAGTCACGCAGTTCCCCCGTGTTCAGCTGCTCGCGTCTGTAGCAGGTGGTTAGAAGAACGCGTGGCAGCATCGAAGAAGTGTAGCCTATGATCTGGCAGCGGCGGCAGCGGCGTCGGTGATAGCATCGATGGTCGCTGTCGAAGTGGAGAGTCGTCGACGTCGTCGGCGATAGAGCGACCGAACGACCGAGCGACCGAACGACCGAGCGGCGGCGGTGGAGGACTCTGGCCAATTAAGCAGAGAAGGAAGCTGCGTCGTCGTCGTCGTTGTCGTTGTCGGTGCGGGACTGATGTCGTGCGCCCCCTGCCGATGGACGGAGCGCTCCTCCTCTTCAGCTGGTCATTATAGCGTTGTTGTCTTCTGCTTCCTCTTCCGCTGCTTCCTCTTATTCTTCTGCAGTGGAGGAGAAACAACGCTTTGACAACACGCGAAACTCATTCGCAACAGTTCTTAAACACACAATCGGATCTCTCTCGATCGAATCCTTCCGGAGAAAAGAAACAATTGAATGCTACTACAGGGACACCGACTCAGTTATTTATCATGGCTGTCGTGTTTTTATTATTAACTGTTTTTTGGATGATGGTAGCAGTTTCCCTCTGTTCGATCGCCAAAAATGCGGATCATAATAATGTAGCGCCAGCAGATTTATCGTTGCGGTCAGACGCGGGAGACAGCGCCGTGGACGATGCAGGACTTAGTAACTGTAATACGTTTCGTCGTTCGTCCATACTTCACATTGACATCGCATCGCATCGTAGCAGATTGAAAGAATTGCATGTACGGCACAATTTAAAGGTAAGGAAGATTTGAATTTGGTGCTAAACTGGCAGGTTCTACGTGTCGCAGGGATCTTGCTTTGACATGTTGTGCCGTGTTGGACATTGTTGCCTGAACCGTGTTGGACATTGCCTGAAATACGCAGGGTCAAAGTGCGTGCCGTGCCGCCGTAGATTTGTGTCTGCGAGTACGTAGTCAGATGGGTATATATAGGTCGTAAAATGGAAGTGCGTGGCAGTGAGAGATTAAAAGGGAGGCATGGTTCACACGCCTGGGATCATCCGGAAAGAAATTAAGTCCAGTTTGGTAATAGAGTACGGACCTTGACAATTTTTATGCGACCGTGATAGAAACGGACCACATGTATAGGGTATAATACATCGCAGAAGGCTATGCATGCAGCTAAGCTACATAGCACATTCATGCAGTATCTCCATTAAGTTGTAGGCCTATTTAATTCCAGGATTAGGCTATAAGCCTAATTGTTAATGTTGTCTCTTTTTGTATATACATGTAATTTATATGTATATATATATGTATATAATTATATATACACATACATATATATGTATTATGTACATAAATTTTTTATAAAATAATATAAATATAAATCATATAAATATAAATATTATTAATATAAATTAATATCAATTATTAATATAAATCATATAAATTCATATAAATTCATTATTCATTTATTGCGAGGATCTATATAGCACCACTTCAAGGCTACTACTGAGAAGCACTCCCAACCCAGCCTCAGATAAAGAGGACAATTGTAAGATTGCAATATAAGGTGTCAGAGGGGACCCTAGTCAGCAGGTATGGAGGAGGAGTATTGGAGGTAGCATACATAGCATGCAAAGTATGCTGGTTACCGTTACATACATGTATTACTTATGCACTTGTTCCTTTGGTAAGTACAGGCAAGTGTCCATGGCTACAAACTATTGTTTGTCATTTGCTTTTGCTATAATTTCAGAATGTGTTGTCATTCTTTTTTCATGCATGTCTAATCTTGGGCAAAGACTGTACATTGCATCCATCCAGTCTTGTGTAATTGAGCAGATAGCGGGACATCTTGTGTAAAGTTCATCATAATGGTTTCTTTTATTGCTCCTTTAAAAACATGAAGAGATTGTTTTTGTACTGACCAAGTATGCCAGACGAGTCTTTCTGTCCTCAGTTGTCACAAAGGGGAAGTCCTGTCTAGAAATTGTTTCAGGAATCAAACGTTTGCTTCTTTGCTTATCAGTCATCAGTTATCACATTTATTGGACAGTTATTGTGTTTTTTTCCTGATTTGTATTCATAGCATTTATAAATATCTCGCTATGTGCTGAATGTAATACGATGGGCTGCCTACAGGCTGCAGCATGTGGAGCTTACTAGATTAACAGATTAGAAAATTAAAAGGAATGTGTAATTAGAGATGGGGAAAATGACTGGTAGCATTTGAAATAGTTATTTAGTTTGACTTTCAGTGCATTCTGCCTTCAGTAATGATGCTGAGCTTTTGAAAGGTTAACAAACGCTGAGCTAGAAAATCTTGGGAGTGATGGTGCTGTGCAAAAGCATGATGACAGGATAATCCTGAGCTGATTTTATGTGAACAAAATGTTTGTTGCAGTTTTAAGGCTACCCTAGAAAGTTGTCTTTAAACTAGCGCTTTCCAAAGTAGTGATCCATGGACTGGTCTCTCAGTTGCCAGTTTGCAAAGTGAGTCAAGAAACTGATCAGGTTGTCTGAAAATCATGAAATGGTTCCCCATAAAAATTAGAAGATTTGTGCTGTGAGTATTTATGCATTTCAGCTAATGTAAATTTTACTTAAAATGACATTTGATTTTTTACCAACAACAGGTAGAGAATGCTGCTTCCCTATTAATGTTGTATTTCTCTAATTTTCATAGGAAACATCATTAAGTACTTTAAGTGCCAAACGTGAGAATTGTGGATTCATTCCAAAGTTCAAATGGTCAGTTTTGGTGAAATCAACTTCTTTGTTCATTTCTGCCTTGTCATCTATGTAGTCCTCAGGGCGGTTTTGTTGAGTACCGTATTTTCGCGAATATAACACGCGGGTTATATAAGTTTTTACAAACCACGCACCCTACCCGCGGGGTATACTCGGGGGCGTCTTATACAAATTATTTTTTACACAGCCAAATTTTGAACTAGATTATTTTCAGGTCATGGTCGGAAACTGCTGTAAACAGGTTTTTTTTAACTTACAATACAGAGGCATGGACGTCGACGAAATGATAGGGCGTAAAGGCCGACGTCAGTAGAAATATTCGTTTATCATCATTATCATAAAATGTCAGAGCCGCAGAAAATCCCAATTAAAAATGGAAAAAATATTATTTTACTTTAAATATAAAAGTCAAATATTACTGTATATAAATTGTAATTGTCCGTCGTTTTCAATTTTAAATAAACGAATGAACACATAATATTCTGTATTATCGCTCGCACAGCGCAGGTATGGAGTTCAGGAAATTAAGGCTTTGAATTGTTATAGCGCATAATTTTGCGGTTTTCACAGTCGTTAATCCTCCTTTTTAGTGTCATCCGCTAGCTCTTCCACGTTAAAATATAAATATTGTCCACGGCATCAAAAATGAAGTACAAATTTGCCAGAATGGCTTGCTAATTACCAAATTGTTTCATCCCAACTTCTGTGCAGTAACATGGCGAATGCGGTGAATGCAATCTGTAAACCCGTGTAATAGTCAGAATATCCTGGCCAAACCCACTTTATTTCGTCAATTGATATATCCAACAATTATTATTCGCTAGATTTATCAAAACTGGCGTCATTTAAAACTAGTTCTTCAAGCAAATGGCGATTTTATACGGGAATCTATACCTCCGCAAGGACCGCCATCTTGGATTATTCGAATATGCGTTCGTGGAAGTAACGCGCGTTCGTTCCCATTTTAAATATAATCTTACACTTATATACACGCTTAAGTATGTTTTCTTGGCATAAAGACGTAAATTTTCGATTTTTTAAAACATTTTCTGGTCAAAAACCGTCGTTATTGAGAACGCCAATACTAGGCCTAAGTGTAGAGCATAAACTCGTCATTACCCCATGTCACGATAGTAGGTTATATGCTCGTAATTTAAAGTTGTATGGAAGTTAGGGTTGATTAAATAAATTCTGATTTCAATATAACTTGAATTGTCGATAAAATATTACAACGGGCGCATACTTAAATTCACTAAAAATACTTTTAACAAGATCGCTTTGCTTAATGAAACCGGCTTATGTCGAAGTCTTCCTTTCAGGTTAGGCCTATAATTTTTAAACGACGAATACCCTACCTTGTGAAGACCTAACTGGTGCCAGCAAAGAATCAGAAACAAGAAATTCGCGCTTACAAGGAATCGTTATATTTATAATTATATATAGTAGACTTGATTGAAACGTTCATTTTAGCAGGAATCTTCCATTTAAAAAAAGATTATTTTAAGTTGCGTTTAATTGAACCGAATATACACAGGCAAAAATTATATAAAGTATGAGTCACATGAACGTTAGCGTACACGTTCGAGTATCACGTGCAGTTTGCTGCACGAAAATGGGTGCGTCTTATAGTCGGGTGCGTCTTATATAATTCAATTTTTACTGAAATCGCAAAAAATAGCGGGTTATATTCGGGTGCGTGTTATACCCGTGTGCGTGTTATATTCGCGAAAATACGGTAGCTTATTTTTTGTGGTTAGAAATACATCGAACAGCTGTAATTTTATGATGTTTACAAGTGCTCGTCGAGTGTGTTGCAATTAGGTGATAGTCTCACAGCAAACTAACATGTATTCATTTTGGGGGTTTTCAAGGTAGGGCAGTGAAATGGTGTCAATTAGTTATTTATGACAGTTTAGAAAACACGAAGCAGAGGCAACATGAAATGGAGGCTTCTGTCAGAAATCATGCCATTGTTTCTTTCAGAAATCACGCCATTACCCTTTCTTTTCTCTCTGATCTTTCTTCGTGAAGCCAAGTTAGTTAAAGAGAGTTCTTAAGAGGTCATGCCATTGTTATTGCTTGTGCTTTTGATCTACTATTCTAGGGCCAAGTTAATGTTTTTTGGTGTTAAATATTCTAAGAGACTGCCCTGGTTTTGTTTATGGAGTTTCGTGGCACATGTGGTACAGCCAGACCACTAAATGAATTGTGTTGAAACAGGGTGAGCAGGGGATCATCTTAGCAGGTGGTGGCATATGTTAAGAATGTTGCATGGGAATAGGTATTTGCCAATTCATATTAGAATTAGGGTGGATATGATATGCAGTTAAGCATCAGCACCTAAATATATCCGATGTTCTGGCCACATTTCTGTGTAAGCTGTGTGACCAGAATGGCAAAGTCTGCTGCTGCTGTTTTGCTCTCTTACTCCACTAGCGAACCAAGCCATAAATTGTCTGGTCCCTTGAAATATATTCCAGACTTGGATTGAAGTTGCAGAGCGCAGAATTTTCACAACTTCCAAGCTGAAGCTGTTTGATATGAACAAACTGGCGCGATGATATATGGCAGTTCATTTATCAATTTACGCAAAGATGGAGAAATTCCCTTATGCAGGTATGTGTGCAGCATGTGCTGATTAGATGGTTTCCAGAGTATTCCAGTATTTTTTTAATGGCTGAATCAAGGCGTTGTATGGAAGTGATAGGGTTACTTGCTCAGTTGGTAACTATTTGAGGCATGAGCATTCACTTTAATATTTGTTTTATACATGTATGCAGGTCTAAGCAGTTTTCATATGTAGGCCTATTCGTCTTGAGTGCTTAGGTTCCTCTCGAGGAATATTGAGCAAAATGTTTATGCGTTACCGTAATATGTTCTTCGTAATATTGCATAGTGTGTGTATAATGTAATTGTTATTAGTTTAAGTTTACTGGCTAATTGGTGAAATTATTAATTAATTTATTTGTAGCTTTGTTTGTATTTCTATAGTAAATGCATCATCAAAATCATTTATATGGTACTTATAAACTTTGGAAGCATATGATTTTATATCATATGGCAAAAGATTTCTGTAGTGCCACCACCATAAGAGACGCACTTTAAAATTTATGTATTTTTTCAGTGTTCAATTAAGTTGTTTTGAAAGTGCCATGTTAAAAATGTTGGCATATGATGGTGCTGTTCAAAGCTCGCTTTAGGATTTTCCTGGCAAAGGTTAACAGATAAACAGACTCGACTGATGTAGTAACCTGACTGAGGATTTGACTTGGTCACCCATTGTTTCTTGCGCAAAGCCATTGGCCGCCCTAAACAGGCCATCTGTCATCATTCACTTCTGACAGAAGCAGTTTGGGATGAAACAAGGTTTAAGCAGGGCAATCCTTTGTGACAGCTGCTCCTAAGGTATGGTAGGAAAGGAAAGTGTAATGGCAGCTCAGCGCTTTAACGAGGCAGACAGAAATGCTTCTGTTTAGCTCGTTGAACCTACTGGATTTCGGGGAGACGTAATGAATATTCATGCGATATGCAAATTTTTAGATGACCCATAGTTTTAGTAATATTGTTCTGAAATGTGTTACTTTGACCACTTATCCTTCCAGGCAAAATACATTATTGCAATTGAAGTAAATAATTACACAGATTTAAAAATAAAAATGTATCTTCAAAATGGGGTTTGGACAAAGTAGATTTATAAATTAAGTAAACCATATTTAAAAAGTCTGTCCGTGGCTGGATTTAATTGATGCACAGACAGGAAATGTGTTGCTGCTGAAAAAGTTGGAGCAGTATGAAAACAGTTTGTTTAAACTGTCAACAGAGGTAACTGGTCACACGACTTTGTGACAATAGGACACGTAATGAAAGGACAAGCTGCAGAAGGGCATGTGACAAAAGGAAATGTGACAAAAGGACTAATGACAAAGGTACATGTGATGAAAGGCCTGTGTAATACAAGAGCAAGTTTTTAAATCTTGATTTTTTATAACCCTGTATACTGTATAATACTGGGAATACTGGGAAAGGCAATAGAACTCGCAAGAGACCGGCCGAAATGGAGAAGTTTTGTTAGAGCCTCATCGTCGGCGAATACCTGATGGAGGAGAAAGAAAGAAGAAAGATACTGTATAATGTATAGTTTGGATTGTGTTTTTCATCTTCACTCTCATAGTTTTTCTGTAATAGACAAAAGGGAATCGGTACTCATGAAAATTACCGACAAGGCAGACAAGGGAAGTTCAAACAAAAGTAATTTCCGACGTTTTTCGTCCTTCCCGAGTAACGGAAACAGCTGGCATGACCCTCGGGCAGCAGGTCAACTTCATTAAGCCATGAAGATCAGAATGCTTGCTGGTTGTGCAGAACTGAGCACTTGCAATCTTCTTCCAGAAAAAGTGGAAGAACAAGTGAAAGTTCTGCTTCAGAAATTAGTCATAAAGGATACACATTACACAAGTAACCTTCATCATATTGATGCACAAACTGAGTAGATAGTTGTGATGGAGCGCTACGTAACTGCTCTCTATAATAAATAAATCATGCTTGTCTTAGGCTCATAATTAGTACAGGAAAATTTGCATTTCTGGTTCAGGAAATGCTTCACAGCATCCCAAGGAAATCTATGGCTTGCTGAATTTATTGAGTGCAAATTGCACTGAAGTTTTTTTTGAAGGGGGGGGGGGGAATGACACCACTCTAAGGTTTCTGCGTTCACCTGAACACCAATTTGTGGTGTACTCCAGGAGTGACGTGCAGTTGCTTCATCGCAGGTAGTGATGAAATGTCACTCAGTTTGGCAGGATAATTACACGTGCAGGTGATAATTATTTGTTGGATCATCCATTAGCTGGCTGATAGCATTGGCTGTGTGAAAGTACCTTTAAAGCCAGTTCCTTTACCTGCGCATGCCTTTATATGATTCATGCAATGGCAGGCCCAAATGTCTATCCTTTGACTTGTACTTATTCAAGGTAAAAGTTGCAGACAACACGCCAGTTCATTCATTCATTCATTTATTCAGTCAGTCATTCATTCAGAGCATTTATATAGCGCCCCTTCAAGAATCTACTCAGAGGCGCTCCCAGCCCAACCACGAACAAAGAAAAAAGACTTGAGAGACTTGTAAGTTACCAAGAAGTTTTCACATCTTAAATATTTTCATACCCATACGTTCCGAAAATAGGCAGCCAGCTATCAGAGCAATATTCGTACATGAGGTCATAATTATGCCAAGGTTCAAGACTGCTTTTTCCAATACTATTCAGACACTTTCGAGAAACACTCCAGATGGCTGTTGTACACTATGTACTGAAAATGAAGACGCTCGTCACTTCTTGTCTTGTCTTGTCGTCAACCATCCTCGATCCGAGGTTTGGTCGCTTCATCAACAAGTTTTCTCCATCTCCTCCTGTCTCTTGTCTCCATCAAAGTCCGATCGAAAGATGTTCCCATCCATTCTCCGATGTTGACAACCCATCCCATCCTCGGCCTTCATCATGCTCGTGCTCTTGCTCCGGGTCATCACTTCACAAAGTCATTTTATGCCCTGATGGTCTTGCCAGTCTAAAATTCAACTGAATATTCTTGATGTGACAGGCATTGTAAACTATTTCGAGGACATACGTGTTGTTCATGTCAGCTGCAAGGGCAGACGACCTTGAACACATTTCTTTTCAGCTATGTAGACCTGCTGGAATGGATACGAAGAACAACGGGTCATTTATAAGGTTGACAATGTATATTTTAAACCCGAAGAATATAGACATCATCTGTCAATGCTCTAATTGCCTGAGACTCTCATGTGTACAGAAGGGCTTCAGTGCTCACTGTACGCAAGTTCTCTGGAGGGGCAAGTCATGCAATGAGATGTCAAGAAAGCTTGAATATATGTGGACCATCTCAGCTTTTGAACGTTTGTCTTAGATTTCTCTTGGAACATTTTTCATCCATGACGTTTGCACAGAATATATTTCCCGCAGAATTACTATGACTGAGTAAGTAGGTAAGTCAGTATATACTTTGTTACTCCACTTGCAAATGCGCAGTGTGATGTGCAACATCAAAATACTTTGAAGTAATAATTGGTAATAAAAGATGTAAATTAGATCAAAAGGTGATTGTAATAATAGAAGTATTAGTGTCAAAAAGTCGTCTATACAGCATACTGGTATTGAATCCATTACCAATTGCTAAATCATAGCTAGATTTAATCACAATCACAAACAGGTTTTATCTATTTTAAAAAAATGCTCATTAATTTTTGCATCATGTTTGTTGCACTTGCTGAACATTAGTGTTCATATGCTGTTTTGTGCCATTTGCTTTTTGCAGTGATCTCTTCAATAAATTTACTTAATTCATTGTCATAATTATGCAATTTTGTCGCTCTCTGTTTTTCCTCTTTTCGAATGTCTAACTTTCAGCAGCATCATCATCATCTTCTGCTTTAAGTAGAAGCTTCTAGAAAGATGTTAATTGGATTTACTTCTTATGGAAAAGGGTTGACAGAAATTGTACAGTGCTTCTGGAAAGTGATTTTTGCAGACAGGTGGACTGAGGTGTTAGCCTTGTTTTACTATCATCACCAGAACTCTGAGCAGAATTTGATGGATGAAGCGGTCGCAACAATCATCGCCGTCTGTTCGCTTGATGCAATTAATTGCGTAACCTCTTAGCACACAGGTGAAACATACTCATCACTGGAAAGTACATGTGGACCTTTCTTGCTTTACCTGATGACATATCCCTGGAAGGAGGCATCTATACGTATCATGGGAGAAATAATTTCAGTGGTTGGAGAGCGGTCAAAAGCCACACGCAATAACTTCTGCCCAAAACAAAAATAAATCCGGAATAATTGGCGTCATGCATACGATGCATGTGTGAGCTGAGTAGGCTATGTATATGGATGGTATACCCTACATGGTCTATGCTGTACGTTGGCAGTGGCCACTGGTATCCACCCTTTTGTGAAAAGTGAAATCTGGTACATGCCCAAACATTCAGCAATGTGCCATTCTTAATTTCTAATTTGCTAAGAATTAACACATAGTTTGGGATTTGGTAATTAGTTATGGATGAGTATAAAAAATTATACGGTTCCATTGAATTTAATTCTCTTCTGAAGGCAGTACCCAGCTGATAATTAGTTGCATGTGCGAATAAGTAGCTCTAAAGGTCAGTATATAAACCTATATATATATATCGTAACATTTACAGGATGCACCAGGTGAATGTTAAATTGTAGTTTGTTGTTACTGTGGTTTTGAAAACAATTTTTCAAGTAGATCAATTCGTCATCGTCTTCTCCTTTTCTCTCCTCCTTTTCCACCTCCTCATTCTCTTCTACTCCTCCTCCTCCTCGTCCTTCTCTTCATCTTCATTGTCCTCCTTTTCCTCGTCCTCGTCCTCTTTCACCTCCTCCTCCTTCTCTTCATCTTCCTCCTTCACATCCTCTCTTCCTCCTTCTCCTCCTCCTCCTCGTCTTTCTCCTCTTCCTCCTTCACATCCTCTATCCTCCTCTCTCCTCCCTCTCCTTCTCCTCGTTCTCCTCCTCCTGTCTACTGAAAATCATGAGCGCCAGACTTTTTACGACAATACTCTGTGCCATCCGACGTCATACAGTGACATACACCATGCTTCAGTAGAGAGGGTTTTGTTTCATAGTCTTAAAAAATGACCGACTTGAAGTGGTATGCTTCACAGGATAATTTTATGAGATTCTAATCTTAAGAAAAAGACCCTTGCCCGGATTTATCTTTATCTTCATTGTGGCTCTGTATCATTCGAAGTTCAGTACGCAGATATAAATATTTGGGAATTTAAGTCAAACAATATTTAAGAAGTATAAAGATGGAATTTGTATCTATATGTAACCGATTATATTTTCCCTCAGATTTACTATTGACTTTAATATACTGAAGAGAAACATCTGCAATATATAATAAATCTATAATCTATATAAATAAAAATGAAACTTTGCAATAGTGCGGTCACAATAACGTGTGAGGGTGGAGGGGGAGGGGGAGGGGAGGGCTAGGGGGAGGGGAGGGGGAGGTCTTTTCTGCCACAGCAACGCGTGGCTGGGTACAGCTAGTATATAATAAATATATAATTACTAGTATAGGTATAATTACAATATATATATATATAAAACATATATACACTGTGTCCGGAAAAAAAGGGACCCATTTTGTAAATATGAAAATAAATAGTAAATATTAATCGATTTTCACAATTCAAAGACCGTTTTTATCCTAACATATTTATCTAACAATTGTGAAAATAGAAAAGTTCCAGTTCAAATAATGACGTCATTGTGACGTCATTTTCAAAAAAAGTCAAATTTAAGAGATAAATGCGCAAAATCATCAAAAATTTCAATATTTTTATGATGTAATTTATCAATAATAAATGTAAATTTATTTTTTTTATCCGATTTAATTTGTGGTCAAAGTGTACACCTTTGGCCTCAAGGTAAGCTTCAAAAACGGTCGCGCTAATAGCCAACAGCAGCATCGATAACCAGCGTATCAAAATCCTCCCCCAGCAGGCATTAACAATTCGCTCACGGAATTCTTCAATGTCTCTTATCCTTGTCTTGTAGCCTACACCTTCTCCTCCATCAATCTCCAAATCTTATTAGGGCCTATCAGCGGGATTTAAGCGGGCGGTCGTTTAGCGGCCAAAGATTATGAGGAATGAAAAAATCCGAGTCTCATTAGTCAACAGTTCAACATATTGACGAACTCAGTGAGCTGAAGCACCATTTTGTTGAAATGTGTAGGCTATTGTTCAGAATATTCCCGGATATCGGGCACGACTTTTTATAGAGCAGACAATCCCTTTAATAAGCTGCATTTATTTTCACTCATGGTTCTATTAAATGGATTTCCATTTTACCAAGAGCCAGTATATACCAACCGAAACCATGCATGAATGGCTGCTAAATGCATTTTTATGCAACTGACGTCATTATGACGTCATTATTATGACTGGAACTTTTATATTTTCACCAATGTTAGACTAATATGTCAGGATTAAAATGGTGTTTAAATTGTAAAAATCGATGAATATTTACTATTTATTTTGATATTTAGAAAATGGGTCCCTTTTTTCCCGGACACAGTGTATATATATTATACATAGTTAAATTATAGTTATAGAGATGGCATGACATTGTTGCTAGGGTATAATTAACTGAGTCCTGCATTGGATGTTTTTTAGTCGTAGAAATTAACAAAGTAAACATTTAGCTATCCAGGATTATCCATAGTGTGGCATTTTCTACATACAGGTTAGGGTTATTTGTTGGTATACAATTAATATGACCCTTGCCCGCGCTATCTGCAGCACAGAAACTGCAAGTTCTTTTTGATTGATGTGCCGCGGCCTCTGTCATGAACTGCATCGGCTTTGCACAGCAGCTCCATTTTGCTGACAAATTGATAACTTCAAATTCGCATTTATCTTGTTTTTTCTCTCTCAAACTCCACAGAAGTCCAGTCTGTGCAAAGACGTAATAGAGACCCATATTCATGGCTTGCACCACAATTCTGAGCCTTCTAGCACAGCATGTTGGTATCGTGTGTTTATTGAGCACTAATTCGAGAGTTTGATATGATGTAATAAAGTATCAATATGGTGATGTGGTATAAAGGATGGAAGCAGGCGTTGATGTAAGCATAACGTAGGTGACGGGGTCCAGAGGGGGCAAACGCCCCCCCCCCCCCAAATTTCGAGCAAGTCTGATTTTTCGGGCAAGCAGACCTGAATTTTTAAAAAAAAAGTTTAAACATTTTGGGGAAAAAGTACCGGATGACTAAAAAAAACCGTCAAACATTTCGGGCAAACGTAACGGAAATTTTTCTTAAGATTTCGGCCGGATGAAGAAAAAACATTTTCGGTCAAAAGTCTCATTTTTGCCCCCCCCCCCCCCCACTGCTGGAATGTCCCCTACGCCTTTGGATGTAAGGCTGCTGCATCGAAAACTCGGAGTGGCATGAAGCAGAACGCACGCATCACATATCTTTTTGGATTATGAAGCAACCATCGATGCAACTTTCACTGCAGAGCAATCGTCGTAGTCCTAAGACCCGATTGGAGAAATCTGCTGAACAGACCGCTGGAAAAGCTGTCATGTCATCCGCTGCGCTTCTGCATGATTTGCCAGTGGTTATCACATATCAAATTTTCATCAGCTCTGACAGATGAATGAAAGTCCACGGCCGAAGAAGAGAAAACTGAATTACGTCGATCCATTCTATTTTCATTTTGCACCCCGCGTACACTGAAGAGAAAGAAGGCTGGCCACCACTACTGTGCTGGGCATCCTTGAGTCTATTCTGCCCATCATGTAGATGGTATTATATTTTGATTTCTGATATTCTTCCATCGACGTGGAAACCAAAGGGCGTGCGCATTGTCTCGGGTTCAATTGATTGCAGTGTGTCTGCTGTGTGTTGTGAACTGCGCATTTCTGTGGCTTATCGGCGCGGAAGTGTGCGCGTTGTGCAAGACTTGTGTCACAATGTGTCTGGGTGCTGTGCTGGTGAAATCAATTGCGCAACTGGTGGCTGATGTAGCAGTTGATGACGGCAGACATTCTTCAGATTTATGCGGTTCCTGGTTAGATCCCAGTGTTCGTCAATCTAAGGATCTGTTTGGTAATTGTAATTGAATTTTAGATTGCATATGGCTTTAGCAGGAGTCGGAGAATTAACCCCCAGTAGAGTAGCGGGTTCACATTGCGGTCTTTCGTATACTGTATGTCTCTGAGTCCTGTTCTCAGGACTATTTTTCTTCGGGTATTTGTTATAGGTACTGGGTGTTACTTACTGGGATATGATAAAAACTGGCATGATTGGATATATTTATCAAGGCACATGATTGAGTGTGTTTTGGTTGCATGAAACTGCTCAATTTGGTAGCTTATGAATAGTGAATTCTGGAATGTATCTACGGTAACTACTTTTCCTAATTCACCGTCCGATTAGATTGGTGGAATGAAAGCAGGGTTGGTGTAAATGTCATGTGTCATTAATTTTTATGGGGAACAGGACAATACCCCCCCGGACAATACCCCCCGGACAAAACCCCCCGGACAAAAACCCCCCGGACAAAACCCCCCCGGTATAAAACCCCCCGGACAAAACCCCCCCGGACAAAACCCTCCCCACTCACATGCAAACATACATACATACATACATACATACATACATACACACGTGCATACATACATACATACAACATACAAATATGCACACAAACATTCATGCATGAATACACACATATTTGACAATTATTTGTTCATCATGTATATAATTCTATTGAAGTTTGTATGTATGCATGCATGTATGTATGTATGTGTGTATGTTTGTATGTGTATATGTATGTATGTAATGTATATATGTACGTATGTATGCATATATGTGCGCATGTATATATGCATGTATTATGTGTATATATGCATGCATGTATAATTGTATATATGTATACTATCTACGTATGCGTGTGTATATATATAAATATGTGTGGATGTCTGTATGTATGCATGTGTGTATATGCATGTATGTACATATGCGAGTATGTGCGTACATATGTATATGGGTGTATGTATGTATGTATGCATGTATGCATGTATGTATATATGTATGTATGTATGTATGTATGTATGTATGTATGTATGTATGTATGTATGTATGTATGTTTGCATGTGAGTGGGGGGGTTTTGTCCGGGGGGGTTTTATACCGGGGGGGTTTTGTCCGGGGGGGGTTTTGTCCGGGGGGTTTTGTCCGGGGGGTTTTGTCCGGGGGGGTATTGTCCTAGACCCATTTTTATGTGAGGGGACCATACAAAGCTAGAAAAGTTCATCTATGCAGGCTGCCAGCATACAGGATGAAAAAAAAGATGAAAAAAACCACACAAAAAATATGCATGCTTGAGTTCTCCGATCCAGGACTTAGAACTGTAATTTCAAATCATGGCAAAGCAGTGATATGGAACAACATGAAATTTAATGCATCTGAATATATTTAATACTAGATATAATGATTTTGCCACTGTTGTTGTCAAAACAATCATTTCAGAAGTGCAATCACACATTTCATCTTATTCATCCCATAATTGATTTAGACTGTTGTAATTTCCAATTTTCTTAGGAGATTTATGTTCATGATGAAATATATCTCCCTCTTATATTGCTGTTGTTGACTTTATATGCAATGCATGCATGCTTAGACATATATAATATATACAAAATCGCTAAGATATTTAGGACTTATCTCTAAGTGGAATGTACTCAGCAGAATTGCATAAAAGACATATTTCTTCCATGAAATTTATTGGGAAATGATTTCTAGGATTGATTAGAGTGGACGTATCTGTGACAGGCCTGGCATTCTTGAATAATAATTCAGCAAACACAGTTCCCATATCCACGGTTTTTATCTCGAAATTGAATGCTTTGTATAGATTCCGTTGTTCTAAAATCTGGAACACACTTTGCTACAGTCAGTTGCAAAGCCATTGTGGGTCACTGTGAAGGGAAATCATGGTAATCTGCTTTTGATAGGTTAATAAAAGGCTCTGTAGATTCAAATGCATTTACGAAGTAGTGCACGCAACCCAGATGATGCTTTTGTTTTATTATTGCATTTCTTTATTGTTTAAGTTTCTTTATTTGACAAGTTTTTTTTATTGTTGTATCCAGTGGTTCTCTTTTTTCCGTTTCATATGTCGTATCCCGTGTAAAAGGGCACTTTATTATCCTAGTGGTTAATCGGTTGGGTTTAACTTACTCAAGAAATTCTTCCAAATTCAACGAACTCCCAGTTCTTATGAAATATATATAATATAAAGTTATTCAATATCATTCATATGCACAAACAAATAACAATCCTATTTACCTAGTGTGGCGAGTTACTTAGGAAATATTATATTTGCGCTTATCTGTCGAGTTGTATGAAACTCGAATGTCTTCGGCTCTCTCTCCGTCGTCCGATTCTTCGCAGTCAAGAATGTTGATCAGACGGTTGAATATGCAGTCATGGAAGTGACCACACCAAACGTCTTACTCGTATCTTGCCGTGAATCAGTTGCACACGAGATGAATCATCGCATTCACCTCACAGCTCTTCTCCAGTTGACCAAACGTCCTTCGTACTTCACACGCCGATCAGCTGTTCGCTTGCCGATTCAAATTACACGACTCTTCAGTCTGTTGCCTAAGAGTTCGTCTTTTTCGCAAGTGTCTCACACTTCACACGATGATTATTATGCACTAACGCAAATTTCTCATTTAAATTGCGTTGCACTTAATGCACAATACTTTGAACTATCGGTTGATCGTCCGAACAGTTCAATTACCTTCGTCTCTACTCTGAAAATCACAACTTTGGATTGATCACCGCAGCGAAACAACCACCATTTCCAGATATACCTGTAGAGAGTCAAAAACTCAACGTCCACTTCGCTGACGTCATTTTTAACTCGTCACGTCATTCGCTTCCAGTTTGCACCAATCACGAATAGGATTAGCGTCCTTTGTTGTCATGGTAATCTTGACCACTCGTTATTACGCTTAGCTGCAGTCATTGGTTTTATGTATTAATATTTTATATGTTGCCACACATATTACCTAAACTCGCCAATTAAATTGCCTAGCTTAACTTCTACCTATAATTAATAATTATACATGCATAGCAAGTGTTTAATTTGATAATCATTTAATATAACCACGACAAATACCCTTTCTTCAAAAGTCTGTACACAGGCTTTATCAACTTATCTAATTATCAAATTACAATAACTGCTTATGCCTATGCTTATACTACTTTACACAACATCACAACCTAACACAACTACTTCTTATCTACCTATAGTATCACCATTGATTTACTTAAATCTTAGGTCAATCCTCTACTTAAATAATCGGACATTACATTATTACATCCCTTAATGTAACGTATTGTAAAACAATAATTTTGAAGGGCAAGGCTCCACCTCATGACTCTTGCATTCTTCATCCTCCCTTCCTTCATGTACTGTAGTCCACAATGGTCAGTCTCGATCACAAACTCTCTTCCACACAAATATCGATCAAATCTATTGATTCCCCACATTATGGCTAAACATTCTCTTTCCTCAACTGAATATCGCATCTCTCTTTCCAACAGTTTTCTACTCGCATATGCTATCGGATGGTTTATTCCTTCATATTGTTGAATAAGAACACAACCTATCCCTTTTCCTGATGCATCTGTCTGTATTATAAATTCTTTCTCCAAGTCTGGTAACCTAAAGATTGGTGTCTTAGCTAGTGCTTCTTTCAACTGCTTAAAACTTTCACCTAACTCTTGGTTCCATTCAACATTGTTAGGAGCTAACTTTTTAGTCAAGTCGCTCAACGGTGCCATCAATTCCTTTTGTTTACTCACATATAAACTCAATATTTTTTCCTCTTCATTCTCACCATCTTTATCGTCATGTACTATTGCCGATATGCATGCTACTGTTTCTATATCAACTTTCATTAAATAAAACTCATCTACTTAATCAATACTGTCTTCTTTATTATAAATTGATGATTCACTCTCATCTCATTGTGCTGAATTAATTTTCATTTCACTTCTTAGTTACTCATAAATTTCACAACTGTTTAATTAAACAACTCAACTTAACTTAAACTCTACTTTTATTTATTTACAATCTTCTTAACTATCCATCCTACCTATATACACACTTATCAACTCACTTTTACATCTATTCTTCTCTTGTTTTGACCACTCGTCTGGTCCACACATGAGTTCCATGTTTTACTTCTGGCTTTCTCATTAATATACTACCATTTTGGATCTCTGAATCCCTATTATTCATTTCTTCGCATCTGTACCTATTTATATCTCCATAAGTCTTCCATCTGATTCCTTTCAGTGACTCATTTTCTCTCCTATAATAGTTATCACTATTACCTCCTTTGTTTACAACATCTACAGGATATGACCACCTTCTGTCATTCCATGTTCTACCTCTCCACTTATTCTCATCATGGTGCACTCCACCAGTTTCTCTCTGTTCCCTTACAGATTCATTACCATTGGTCTTTCTGTACCATGGTTTATTCTCATAACACTTTCCCATAGTTTCAACTATGTTACTATCATATCTGTCTCTCCAATTTAATCTATCAGACCTATCACCGTCCATTCTATTGTTCCTATTAAACTTTCTCGACTTATGTCGATAATTTCTCCTATTATCATTGTTTACATTCCTCTCGTTCCAACTCACATTTCTCCTAGTCACTTCATTATCATCTGTACATCTTCCATTCATCCATCTATTTTGTCTCTTAGATTGGACCTCACATCTCCTGTAATTATTCTCCTTATTCTTCCAATCAACATGTCTTCCATACATCTTCTCATTCTCATCAATATTACTCGACCCGCATCTATTCCTTGAGATCATGTATCTATCTCGAGTCTCTATTAATTTAAACGGTTCACGTTTGAAATTCTTTTTCACTTTTGGCCCATACGGCCAACCATGATTGTCTTTCTTATACCGAACCTCATCCGTTCTTCTGTTTTCCTCACTCCAGTGTGATGTTTTGTCCCAGCATCTCTTCAAAGTATCATCTTTACACTGCTTCTCGTTGATTCCTTTTACAGATATATTTAAATTCGACAGTTCAGCAATCTTCAGCGGTTTGTATCTCGTCACTTTCTTATATTCCGCTCTGGTTTCCACTGCTGCTGTCATTTGTCGTACGTCATCACTCTCTATGACGTCATCCATTACCTCATCATTTAATTCACTTGTGACTTCACTTGCAAAATGAACTTTCTTTTTGTCACTTTGTCCTTGTGACTCGACACTCAAAGATTTCTTAATTATCCCTTTATTCCCAATCTTTTCTAATCTCTCATCCTTATTCTCGGTATCATCTTTATTATTCCGATCACATTTAATCGTGTTATGTGTAGTTTCATTTACTACTAGATATTTTAATCCTTTGATCCGACCGATAACTACTGGTTTCGCCGGTTCCTCCATCACCATTGCTTCAACGTTCCCGGTAAAATACTCGCTTTCAACATTGATCCTTGCTATCGGAAAATTTCTCACTGTCCCATCGACTAATATGCATGGCGTTTCTTTTCCCGTGAAATCGCTATCGTCGACTAGTGACCTCTTAACAATGCACTTGCTTGACCCTGAGTCGTATAAACAACTAGTACTCACACCATTCACTTTTGCTTGAAACTCATTTCTACTTTCCAAATCAGGATCACCATCTCCTTTTATTACCGTTACCATGGCACTCACCTCCATATGCACAGGTAATTCCACGTCCTTCTTCTTCTCCTTACGTTCCTCTATTTCATCAAACTCACTCGGTCTCACGGTCTCTAGGTCTTGCATTACCCTGTGTTTACGCTTTTCACACACCTGCACCGCTGCTGCTGTATGTCTAACAACTCCCTTTTGTTTGTGAACGCAATCATACGCTCTGCGTCCGTTTCGGCTACACGCGAAGCAATTTGTCTTATGCTCAGCCGCCTGTTCTCTTTCTCTACTAAATCCTCTATTCATACTTCCATTATGATTCGTCTCCCTGTTCTGTTTCATGTCTCCTCGTCCTCTATTTATGTTTCCATTAAATCTCTCTCTTGATTTATCGTCGAACGGTTTCACATTCGGCCTTTCGTTACTGAATTTCACTGGAGGCCTTAGATTACTTTCTGTGTATTTATATCCGTGCGCCTCGATATAAGACTCGGCACAGTTCAAGGTGTCCTCTAGACTCATTTTGCCTCTTTCTTTGAGGAACATCTTAAGTTCATTGCTACACGTAAGGTAGAACTGATCTCTTAATAATAAGTTCTCCATTCCTTCGTAGGTTTTCTCGAATCCAGCTTGAAGTAGCCACTGCTGCATATATCTCCTCAATCTATGCACAAAATCTGTAGGTGTTTCACCTGACTCCATTTTACTCATCTTAAACTTGTTACGATATCCACCCTCTGTTAATTGAAACCTTTTTAACAGATGTCTTTTCAAACACTCGTAATCTTGTGTCTCCTCAGATGACATTCTTTGATACACCTCTAACGCTTTTCCTTCAAGATGCTTGGCTAGCATCAGAGACCAATTTTCTGTTGCTATCTCGTATGCCGTGCATGTCCTTTCAAACCTTAATAAATATGCATCCAAGCAATCTTTATTCTCATTGAATACAGGGAATTTTATATCTTTCATTCCTCTGTTATGGTTACTG
Source organism: Lumbricus rubellus (assembly GCA_945859605.1). Lineage (NCBI taxonomy): Eukaryota > Metazoa > Annelida > Clitellata > Crassiclitellata > Lumbricidae > Lumbricus > Lumbricus rubellus. Next base: position 13,562,096 of record OX243815.1, on the reverse strand, counting down.
TTTCCTTGATATGAACCATCACCAACCATTGTGAATGTGGCTTCACCTCTATTCTGATTACTTCTTGAATCAATTTCCCTCATCCTCAATTCACATTCAAGCTTCTTGACTTCAAGATCCATATTTCTCCTGGCTTGGCATTCAGCTGCTTCACGAACTAATCTCGCCTCATCCACGGCCACCTCTCTTTCCCGTTCCAGTCTGGCATCAGCTATTTTTGCTAACTCTAATTCTTGTGCTCTGGCTGCTTTAATTTCTGCAGCCGCGGCTTCATCTTTAAGCCTTCGATCTTCTCGGTCACGCAGTCTGTCGTCTCTTGCTTCCTGCTGTCTATCACGCACAAACGTCTTCAACTCATCACCATCCATCCCCATCTCTTTAGCGAGTTTAACCCACTGTTCATGTTCTCCAAGTGACATGGTCTACTTCCTTGTTTACTTATTTAACAAGTATTTCAAATAGCTTTCGCTATATAAGAATTAAATTCTTCAAAAGATAATCTTAAAATAAGATTAAGAAAATGTCTCCTCTTGAGATGCGTACTCTATGGTTACGCGAGGTTAATCGTATGCTTGACCTTAACCTTTACTAAACAATTCGCATCGAGTAAACGCTTATTAATAAAGTCGTTCTTTCGCGATCGCAACAGCGATAACTTTTAAATTATACATTTTCAATACTTGAGATTAATGTTCGTTGATATTTCGAGTGTTAGTTAAAAATCCAGTTTTAATATCCCGGAACGTAGGACCCCATAGTTGTCGTATCCCGTGTAAAAGGGCACTTTATTATCCTAGTGGTTAATCGGTTGGGTTTAACTTACTCAAGAAATTCTTCCAAATTCAACGAACTCCCAGTTCTTATGAAATATATATAATATAAAGTTATTCAATATCATTCATATGCACAAACAAATAACAATCCTATTTACCTAGTGTGGCGAGTTACTTAGGAAATATTATATTTGCGCTTATCTGTCGAGTTGTATGAAACTCGAATGTCTTCGGCTCTCTCTCCGTCGTCCGATTCTTCGCAGTCAAGAATGTTGATCAGACGGTTGAATATGCAGTCATGGAAGTGACCACACCAAACGTCTTACTCGTATCTTGCCGTGAATCAGTTGCACACGAGATGAATCATCGCATTCACCTCACAGCTCTTCTCCAGTTGACCAAACGTCCTTCGTACTTCACACGCCGATCAGCTGTTCGCTTGCCGATTCAAATTACACGACTCTTCAGTCTGTTGCCTAAGAGTTCGTCTTTTTCGCAAGTGTCTCACACTTCACACGATGATTATTATGCACTAACGCAAATTTCTCATTTAAATTGCGTTGCACTTAATGCACAATACTTTGAACTATCGGTTGATCGTCCGAACAGTTCAATTACCTTCGTCTCTACTCTGAAAATCACAACTTTGGATTGATCACCGCAGCGAAACAACCACCATTTCCAGATATACCTGTAGAGAGTCAAAAACTCAACGTCCACTTCGCTGACGTCATTTTTAACTCGTCACGTCATTCGCTTCCAGTTTGCACCAATCACGAATAGGATTAGCGTCCTTTGTTGTCATGGTAATCTTGACCACTCGTTATTACGCTTAGCTGCAGTCATTGGTTTTATGTATTAATATTTTATATGTTGCCACACATATTACCTAAACTCGCCAATTAAATTGCCTAGCTTAACTTCTACCTATAATTAATAATTATACATGCATAGCAAGTGTTTAATTTGATAATCATTTAATATAACCACGACACATACTTATTAATTCTAAACTATAGTGTTTGTTTGAATAGTAAGCTGCGATTTATTCAAAAGCAATAATTGGTATAAATTAAGCTGGAAAAGTTTTTTTGTGGAAATTCCTTATTCTAAGAGCAATCCTCTTTTATCTTAGGTTTGATGTAGGGCGGAAGAATGGCCGTTATGAGTGTAACACAAAAACGTGAATAGGAAATTGATATTATTGATATTGAGCGTTTAATCTAGGTGACAACAATGTTCCATTTGGAGGCCACTTGCCTGCGGGAAACTGCCCCGTTTCCTTGCTGTATGCGACGACGCTCGTAAGAGTTTCCTGGCAGGAACAATGTTTCTGATCATAAATCTTTGCTCCAGTGCGTCCACCAAAGTAGAGCCTGCATAAGGAATTATATACCAGACATTTATGCGAGTGGTTAGTATACACTTAGTCATGTAGTAATAATAATTAATGTCTGCATGCAAGAATCCTGAGCTCAGTCAGTATATGGGATTATAAGTGCTCATTTCTAGGAAGTCTATGTACTGTGACATTCCTCCTTTGTTCCATGTGGCCTGTGGCTTTGGATGCCGTGAATTTATCTACGTACTCAGTAGTGCACTTTATATTTTTAGACACACCAGTTTGAATCCTTAGGCAGTTGTGTTAACAGCACGTGAAAGAGGTTCTCAAATTGTGCTCTATAAAAATTGAGAAACGTACATACATAGTACATGCGTACAGTCTTTTTCTTTTATTGTGGTTGGGCTGGAAGCACTCCTGAGTAGGTTTCTTGAAGGGGCGCTATATGAGTCCATAGAATAAATGAATGAATGAATAAAGGAATGAACGAATGAATGAATACTGTGTGATACTCTTCCAATTTGCCTAAATAATCAGTGCCATGTGGCATGTTTGGTACTTGCGTATGTTGTGCGGTTTGCATGTCCATTTGAAAGTGACATATAGAATAGATATCCGTGTACGCTGAATTGACAACGACGTTCTGTATGCTGTGGAGCATGCCTGATGGAAATGACTTTTTCATGCTCAGCTGAGACTATTGCCACATACATGTATGGTGGTGGAAATGGTTGGATGATAAGACATCGATCCGTCGTCATATTGCAACAAATTAAAGTGGCCTACAGCGCCAATGCACTGCGCACAGCACACTGCGGTTTCAATGAGGCATATACTGTCTGAAAAAAACTGAGCAGCGTATTCGAACTGAAAATGTAGCACTGTCCATCCGGGACAATTCTACCTATGGAATGAAAGGAAGAGTCATATGCCAAACCAGATATGTTTGGTTAGGCCTATATTCATTTCTGAATTAATATATTGCTTTCTTCTAGGGGCGGGGGGGGGCTACTCAAAGTCAGCAGCACTCATGGCTCTAGCATGGCAAAAATGCACAGTTTTTTGAGTTAAATAATTTTTTAAAATGCTTGAGTAAGCACCTCAGGAAGCAGATGTAGCTCCTGTATATAATATATATTGTCATAAAAAAAGACTGGTGAGGGCTTTGATAATACCAACAGTACTATATGGATGTGAGACATGGACAATGACCAAGGTAATGAATAAAAAGATTAACGCATGTGAGATGTGGATTTGGAGGAAGATGCAGAGAATCTCTTGGAAAGAAAAAAGAACAAATGAGTGGGTGCGCACAGAAATTGGTATCGATATGGATGAGTCGTTACAACAAACAGTGCTAAGAAGAAAGTTGGTTTTCTTTGGTCATGTTATGCGTTCAAATGGTTTGGAGAAAGATATGATGCTGGCATGCGGTGAAGGAAGGAGAAAACAAGGGCGACCAAGGAAAAGGTGGTTGGACGATGTTCAAGAAACAACAGGAATGAATCTGGAACAACTAAGAGAAGCGACATCAGAAAGAAAGAAAGCAATGGAGAAGGCTGGCCTTAACGATCGCTAGAGTTCAACGAACTGACAGCACAAGGTGAGGTGAATGTACCAGGTAATATGATTGAATGTAATGCTCCAAAAGATCTATGACTCGTTCACCAACGTTAAGTCTGCCGAGCCAGGTCGTTGGGTCGGCTTCAATGAGCTGTAGGTCAGCATACAGGGTTAGTAAGATCAGTGCCAGAGACAGAGGAGCATTGCATGCAAAGGCCAAACATTTCCTTTGCCATGTTACGAAACAGATCCAGTGCTCGTTAGTTGGCGCACTGAACATTGTCTGCATTGAGCTGCCTTTCATTTTCAGCCTCTGCATATCTTTTTCTTGGAGTACCGAATGTATTCTAACCAGCGGTTTTTACGGTTTTTACGTGGCACACCATCCTGGAAACTCCAAAGCACGGTTTGCTGTAATTCATGTGCTGCGGCCAGACCGGCAATTGTGGATGACAGATGAGTTCCTATATTCAATATTTCTGCTTTGTAAACAGTGTTGGCGCTGAAAAAAATGACAATGAATATAGATCTGCTACTACTGGCAGAGCTTGATTTTGGTGACCCAGGATATCTGTTATGCATTGCTTATTAACCATCAGATACTTTTAAAGTATTAGCAAGTATGTTTAAATGCATCCAGATACTTAATTATCACCGATTACCAGTTGGGTACTGATAAACGTGAAAGATACTTTTCTCCGGTGTTTTGTGTTTGTGCAATATGCATTTTAGCAAATTTACTTCATGAAGAGCTATGCCATGTGCAAAACTGAAAGGGTATTGTTCCTGATTGGTAAAATATCTTTTTCGTATGTTGTATTCTTGAAAGACAATGCAAGAGTTAGCATGAGATACACGCTGCATGGTCATCAGTTTCTCAAGGACATGGATCAACACAGAGAAAAGTTCACAGGATTTTGTAAGTGGTAGAACGTCGAAGGAGTGCAGAGTTTTATTGCAAACTTTCTACGAAGAGACCGACACAGCTGATTCGTGGACAGACACCTAATACGCCGAGCGATTGTTAGCATGGAAGATGAACGGCTGAAGACGTAGGACAGGATTTTTCTGTGAGAGAGATTTTTGTTTTGATAATGGTAGGAGGAGGTAGCGGCGGCTTCACCCGCGGGTGTGATCGAAAACGTGTGAATACACAGATTGCATTATTCGACGACGATGTTGTGTTATTGACCGTGTCATCATCTGCGTCAATTCCACTAAGTGAAGGAAGATTTCCATTTAGACGATAGCGTGGCTTAGTTCGAGCTTAGTTGGTCCTGCGAGACTAGACTTTACCGTAGTCTAGTTTTGATTCAAGTGACAATAGCAGAAAACATATACAAAAATTAAACAATAATAATGTGTTCGGGATAACTGTGTGTGTGCCACAGAGAGACTTTGATCTTCACCTTAATATTAGGTTTTGAAAGAAAATTCAGTGTTTTGAATGAGAGCAAAAGTAGTGTTTGCTCCTGTCCAAACTGTCTTGATAAAGATAACATGAGCAGTTGAATCATCTTGACTTAACTTACAATACAATACAATACAATTACTCATTTATACCTAGCTTTAACAACAACAAGTTTTGCACAAGAGCGCACTTCACTACAAATCTAGTTATAATACAATGAAAACAAATGAGTTTTTAACTTTGATTTAAGCACTGCAATAGATGAGCTCTGGCGAATGAAGGTCGGAAGACTGTTCCATTCTTTAGGTCCTGAGATTGAGAAGGAACGCAGGGCCGGATTAAGAAATTTCAAATCATAGAACCCACGAAAGTAAAGACGTGATGCTGGGCCATGTAAGTCTTAACCTGATGAAAAAGCGATTAAGATGGTCTACAAACAATACAATACAATTAGTCATTTATACCGCGCTTTAACAACAACAAGTCTTGCACAAGAGCGCGCTTCATTAAAATCTAGTTATAATGCATTGAAAGCAAATGAGTTTTTAACTTTGATTTAAACTCTGCAATAGATAAGCACTGGCGAATGGAGGTCGGAAGACTGTTCAAGAAACAGTGATTGTTACACACAAATTGAAAACGAATTAACTTTTAAGGGACAGAACTGAACTGATTTATTTAGGAGCAAAATACAGAAATTGACGTCCATCAACCAAACTGCTCAATTCTTTTGAAATTCTGAGTACATCAGACCATTTTAGAAATTGTTGCTTTTTTACGAGCTTTGAAAGTTCATAATATTCCCGAGTGTTGTCTGGCGCCTGGTTATATTAAAGAATATACTTACTTACTTACTCACATACTTACTTGCTTTACTCATTTCAGACTATTTCAGAAGTATTTGATGTTCTTAGGAGGCTTTTGAAATTACAGAACATCAGACCACATGCATGTGAAACATCTGAGAATGCCACTGTTCTGTTTTCAGCCTGATTTCCAATTATGCTTTAATCAGTGACTTGTGGGTAGGTGAGGAGTCATGTGATCACCAGGCGGGTGGTCATGCTGTTATAGCCAAAGAAAACATTTTTATACTAAACATTATATATTTATTATTTTGTTATTTATCTTCCTCTTCAGCAACCCATGGTTTATTCTGGTCACCGGGTTAGTTGCCTTTAACCCTTTAGCGACCAGTGTGTGCTGAAATGAATGGAAAACATGTAGCTGGTCGTTATAGGGTTAAATTAGATGTGCTTGCGTTTGTATGTATACATGACTGAACTATAAATGTTCAGAGTGCAGATGCACTGTTTGTAGAAAGAATGCATGTATGAATGGTTTCTAGACAGGATGCTCGCTGATATCAATGCATGAAATCTTGGCTGAAAAGGCCATGCTCTGTGAAGAGTTCGTTTAAATTGTTCTATAATTCTTTAGTGTGACAATGTGTATAGTTGACGTGATGTTTTGATCATCATGGTCAGTGGCTGCATATTTTTTTAATTGCTTTGACAAGGCAACCCATCTGGGAGTTGACCGGCGGCCAATACGTGCGTTCCAAATCGTGGCCGAATGAACGTTCAAATCCAATCGAACCGTCACTCATGCCAGTCATGATGATTCACTCATGCCAGTCATGACGATTCACTCATGCCAGTCATGACAATTCACTCATGACAGTCATGACGATTCAGTCATGCCAGTCATGACGGTTCACTCATGCCAGTCATGACGATATTCACTCATGCCAGTCATGACGATTCAGTCATGCCAGTCATGACGGTTCACTCATGCCAGTCATGACGGTTCACTCATGCCAGTCATGACGATATTCACTCATGCCAGTCATGACGATATTCACTCATGCCAGTCATGACGGTTCACTCATGCCAGTCATGACGATATTCACTCATGCCAATCATGACAATTCACTCATGCCAGTCATGACGATTCACTCATGCCAGTCATGACGATTCGCTCATGCCAGTCATGACGATTCACTCATGCCAGTCATGACGATTCACTCATGCCAGTCATGACGATTCACTCATGCCAGTCATGCCAGATTGCATATTCTGTCAGTCCAGGTCAGGGCTGTCTTTCTCTCTCCCTTTGAGGTATGGACTTGTCAGCATGCGCGACCAGCACATCACAGTCATCATCCAGCCTGTCTCAGAAATGTACTGAAATGAATGGAAAACATGTAGCTGATTTGAATGTTCATCATTTGTCCATCATTTGCTGCTCTAACTTTCAAGCGATACACTGTATCAAGAACTTGTCAATGGATGAGCTCGACTCAACGGAATCTCTCTCTCTCTCGTGGTTTTTTCCCCTTGTCTGCATCTTAGATTCTGCATAAAAGTGGCAGCTGAAAGATATGACCCGGGTTAGATTGGATTGTTCATTTCCTCGTATATCTTACATTAATATTTACACAGCTTAATCTACACAACTTGACTTCTTTATACAACTTGATGGGAAAATGTTTATAACAAGAATGCTTTACGTTGCTTAATTTCATGTAAACCAAAGTGCAGTTGTGCAGTTGGATAAATAAAGAATATACTTAACATTGACAGATTAACACACAGGGTAGATAATGCTTGTTTTTAATTCATGCAGTTATTATGTGACATTGTCGTATTAAATGTTCAAGGCATCAAACAATGGCCGCTAGAAGTGAAACAATTGTCAGAATCATTGTTCAGGTTAGAAGTCAGATCTGAGAAATGTAATTGCCAATTCTCATTAGATATGAATTTCAGTTACAATTGGGCATGTTATAAATTCATTCATTTATTCATTTCAAGAATTTATGTTGCGCCCCTTCAAGAAATCCGCTCAGAGGTGCTTCCAGTCCAGTCAAGGTGATACAAAAAAGTTTTAAGGAGCCTGTAAAACACTAACTAAAATTAATATGAAGGAGGTTCTGGTTACTGGCAAAATTTGAGTTGTAGCCTAAATAATATGGAATCTTCTTATCGGCTTTTTTGTTTTGGTTGAGAGACATTTGCAAAGAATCTAATAAAGCCAATTTTCAATTGATGCTCTGTCTGGATCTGTGCTAATGGCGTGTGTTCTTATCACTCTCTTATCGTGTTGTAACTGTAAATATGTATTAATGGAAATTTCTATAGCATTCGCAAGACATTTCTAGTATGCTCGAATGCTAATAGCAGCCTACAAATGCAACATGTATGTCTGTGTATGATTGTATGTTCTTAGCATAGTATGGCATCCTAAATGCTTTTCCGTCATCAGCATCCCTAATTCCAGAGTGAACTTGTGTTTGAATTCAACTGACAACCTATCAACCCGAGAACCTATGGATTTATTAATAAGAGAAAACCAGGGTCAATTTTCTTGTGGTATGAGTTTGTATACACTGACCTTGTTTGTTATCTTAGAACTGCAATAGTTTCACTATTTTGACATTCAAATCACACAGTGTGGTGATGTTTGTTTGCAAAACAGGGCTAGACTTCTAATTCTTTTTATCGCGAATTGATGGGGACGTGTTTTTGTGGCGCTGTCGAGGGGCTTTTCTCTCGAAAGAGGTGCTTTACTGGCTTTGTTGCCATTAACTGACCAGTGCACAACCCTTGCCGGGAGATAATGTTTGTTCTATCGGTGCACGGTGTGCGACCAATAAAAACTTCCTGCAGGCCGGGGCTTGCTCGTGACGCCAGCCACAATCTTCTAATTGCTTGCATGATTCAAAACTCCCACATCATTAACCGACCGATGTTGGAGCAGCAGGTCTCCTGTCCCAATTGATAATCATTTGGTCATTATTCCTGTATGCCAACCTGCTGTTATGTTTTTCATTCCATTATTTATATACTGCCATTTCCTAATTGGCTGAAAGCTTCTCATTAATGATACAGTCAGCTGCATCTGCCATGTTGTCATCGTCGTTGTCGTTGTCATCGTCTGCCGCCTTTGCTGCGGACCTTACCACATCCAGTAATTTATTTCTCTTATCCTTACACTACGAATTCAATTTATTAGCTGGTTTATCAAGCGTGACTTTTGTTTAGTTCGGGTTGCATTTGCTTTAAGATTTAGACACTGTCAACAGTAGCTGAAGCAGTTTGAGCTGTGTTGTTTGGTTCCCAGTTGATTTCAGACCTGTTTGATGTTTCCTGGAATAAACAGATCTGAAATTGACACTTAGGTGAATTTTGAACATGTTTGTTTTTATAATGTCAAGAGAAATGGCTTTGATGTTAAACTATTGATATATCACTAATTGTTAATAATATAATACTTTTAGGAATTGGTTTGAATGTATTTTATGGAGACTTATTTATCTGCTTAGATCTGTTTATATGATTGTAATCTTTATGAAAATTAATCAGCCTTACCGTATATACATGTACCATTTGGTAGTTCCATGTCTGGTGTCCTTATTGTTTGTTTAGATTGTTCATACTATGCAGTGGCATTTTGATTTCCAGTGTTTGATAAACTTTCAAACGTCCTTCATTGAATTCTTATCATTTATTTATGTGATTATCAGCAGTTAGCAGAGTTAGGTGGCTTAATTACTTCTGTTTATCCAGTAAAAGCCCAGTAGTTTGATAGTGATCAAACTAGTGGCTATTGTCCAAGTTATAAGTTGCCAATTGCTCAGAATGATTGTGCAACTTGGGTGTGTATGTTCCAGTTCACTTTGATATAATATTCTGCTCCATGAACAAAGCTTCGATGATTGTTCCATGCTGCTTCCCTGTCTTGAAGCCATTTAGTTTTCTGTCTGGCATTGAGACTGACCTAACAACCTGGCTTAAAATTGCATACTTACTTGATATAGTGCCAGTATTTTGTGTGCAGGGCTGCAGTCATTTACAATTTATTCCTGCACTGAACGTACTGCACTTCCCACGAAGGACTTAGCTCAACTGATTCATTGCTACTTTATCAAGTACGATAATTATCAGTCTCCCTAATTTTGCTACTTTATCAAGTACGAATAATATCAGTCTCCATAATTTTGCTACTTTATCAAGTACGAATAATATCAGTCTCCCTAATTTTGGTACTTTATCAAGTACGAATAATATCAGTCTCCCTAATTTTGCTACTTTATCAAGTACGATAATTATCAGTCTCCCTAATTTTGGTGTTTGTACTTTGTACATATATGCAACTGTATACAAGTTTGCATGCATCTTCTGATTTCATTTCGAAGACACTTCTAACTTGCTGGACTGAATGCTAGCATAGACTTTTACAAATGTCATGTGCTACTGTGCTAGCAATGGATGATTCTCAGATTGCTGCTGTGAGTGCAAAGCTGCCATGTTCACAGTTTACACACCTGTAGTCTAACCAACCATTAAAGACCTATCCAATGTTGACAGTGATCCTTATAAGGTCACCTAAGACTCACCTTGACACATTAATGATGAGCTGTGTTGGTTTCTCAGTCACACTCATCATATTGGCTGATGCTTTGTAATGTAATATCCTTATTTCTGAACAGCTTCCTGCACCAGCAATTGCAGGATTCATTTAGAAAAAAGGATTTAAATGTAGCCTATTTTGGATGAATATGAAATTATAAACTATTTTTCTGCAATATGTCTGGATGATTAATTATCTTGAGACCACACAGTAGTTATCTAGTGCTTGCTGCCATGTGGGACTTTGGGTAATTTCTGCTGTTATTGCTAGCTAGTTGGTTAGCATGACTCTTTTCACATCTGAAGTTGGTTTGTTTATATGGCTTTTGTAACCATATTATATTAAAGGATAATTTTTAAATCTGTTTTTTTATTAAGCAAGATGTCACATCTTACTTAATTAAGTAGGCTAAAAATTCTCTTGGACATAATATAGCATCTTCGTGAGATTCTTGTAAGGCGCTATATAAATGTCCATAATATACATGCATACTTTCACGCACTCATTTCAGCTTATTTCTTTTTGGTCGGTCGCAGGAATGTGGTTTGAACCTTCGCACTGTCACTGTAGTACTCCATTCAATGGCTTTGCCAGGAAATCTCTTTGTGGTGTATGCCATTCAGAATTTGCGGTTCCTTTCTTCATACGGCTAAGCTAATTTAGCTCCAGTTGATGGTCAGAGACACGACGGTCATGGCTACGGTTTCTGGAATGTGGCTGACGTATAGACATATTGTCTTGATAGTTTGATTGTCTCCAAATCGTCTCTGAGTTAATCTTATCAGTCAGCGATGATTTCAATCTTGTTCGGGTCATGAAAAAATTGCAAATTCATCACAACAGTTGAAGTTAAAATTCTTCCGCACACTACGAATGAAGAAAATATAGTTTGCAGACTGGATAATATTCTCATTTGGGCACTTAGCTTCAAGTGACATTTTCGTTAATTTTATGTATTTTATTGATTTTATTTTGAATTCTGTTGTTAAGATTAATTTAACGTATTAAGTTAAGGACAGTAAACCAGGAATCTTGTAGTGTTTCGGACCATTTCCGTAAAGATCCTGTACAATGATAAAAGAAGCATAGATCTGTTTTATTGTATTTGTACAAATTATGCATATTACCATTAGCAGACGGTGCAAAAGGTACAACAAAAACTGGTACAAAGCTGGATTGTTGCTAACAGGGGCTTCTATCCCATGTATAGGCGGGCGCAACTTGCGCCCAGTGAAAAACAGGGGGGGGAAACAGAAGAAAGCCAAAACTCACGTCGAAAGGGGGAAAGCCGGCCATGGAGGCAGTGTTTAATCTAGGCATCTCTATGAAGAAGTTTCCCCAGAAATTACTTCCCCCCCATAGAACATTTTTCAACATTGTAATAGTTATTAGTTATAATACTATCTACATTATTTCATCACATGAACTGTTTTAAGATAAAATTTACTATTACCTAATTATAATAATAGTATTTAGGGCCTACTATTTTAATAAATGATAAAATCATATCATAATGATTTGATTTAATGTTAATACTTGTACAAATACGTACTATATTTGTACAACTAAATGCAGTATTTAATCTTGACATCTCAGAGAGGGAGTTCCCAGGAATGAAAAATTCTCCAGAAAAATCGATAGGTGTTGTGAACCTGTATAAAATAGAATTATTCCCCCCATAAAAAGTATATAATGCAACATTTCCCCCCCCCCCCCCCCCATAAAAATTTGACAGGTTATACAAGTGCAGTTATCCAGTCAGTGGAAGAATTTGACTGCAAAGCATTGAAGTAGGCCCACTAAAAATAAGGTCATGCATCAGCATTTTGGGGAAGTAAAATTAGGCGAAAGACTAAAATCTGTTGTCAGAAATTTCTGGCTGAGCGGTTTCCGTTCGCCCAAAACAGCCATTTACCCCTCTCCCCAAACCTAAATTTCCCAAAGCAGTGGGACTAGAATCACTAGATGAAACGCTGATTTCATACGCACTGAACTAAAAATGGCCTCTCTTATGTTATCTTTCAAATTTCAGACTCTCAAATTTCAAAGTATTTTGTTCCTTGAACATTTAGAAAAACAATATCAATATTATGTAGGTCCACATTGTATTTTATTGTATTTTATTGTATTGCTGAAATTGCAAAAATTTCTTATGGAGGAGGGACGCATATCACACTCAAAACCCCTCCCCGTCTTGGCGCTACGTGTTTTGGTGATCGTCTGCTGGTCGCTTTTTGTCTCTCCCCCCAGAAACCCTCATTCCCTATAGCTAGGGGACTATGTTACATATTGCCGGGAGAGAAGGTTGGCCCAAGAAGGGGGGAAGAATATGTATTGCGCCCGGCTGCTTAGGGGGGATAGAAGCCCCTGGTTGCTAATGATGTTTGCATGAATTTATTCAGCTTGACTGTGGTGTGCCATATGTGTTTCTACGGTGTTTGTTTTCTTTTTGTAACCAGGGTCTGGTTGAGGTGGAAGACAGCGACCGAGATGGCCATCTGGTGACAGTTGATGTAAAAACGGACGCAACATCTGAGAGTGAACTTGCTAGAGTCGTAATCATCCACAGAATCGTGGAAGCCAGTGACACAAGAAGCATTCTAATCGTGCAGGCGGTAAGACTTAGCACTGTTTGAATCGGTTAGTGTGGTAACGGAACTTTAAAAAGCTACCAGTTTTCATGTAAAATGATGATTTGTCAAGGGCATAGAATTTAAAGTCATGCTGAGAATGGTTTCAAATTCTGTTTCATTGACTCATCTTCTGAAATAAGCTTTGGAAACGATGCTTTGGTCGGCAGAAATCATTTTCTGATAATATCAGTTGGTATTTGTGTCAGTGTCGATGCCATTGTTATAGTCAACATTGTTATCATCATTGTTGTCATCATCATCGACGTCATTGTCATCACCATCATCATCATCTCCACCACCACCACCATCATCATCATCATCATAATCGTAGTCGTCATCATCATCATCATCACCATCATCACCGTCATCGTCATCGTCGTTGTCATCATCATCATTATGATCATGATCATAATCATCATCATCATCATCATCATCAATTATTCAGGTCATCAGCATCACCGCATCACCAACATTGGAGACCAGCAGCATCATCATTATCATCATTATTGGTTGCCCAGTAGGGTGGAGTGAAAAACGTGAAATTCATAGAATCAGAACGGCTTAGTGGCAATTCGTTGCCTTTTGGTATAGGTAGTTATCACGCAAAATATTTCTTCAAAATTCGTCCTCGAAGATTTGCCCCCACAAGCTTTAATATTTTAAAATTGTTAAAAAATTAAAAATAAATAAAAAATTAAAACTTTATAAAAAATGTTCCAGATCATCCTTGTCAGATTGGAATCATGAAAACTAATGCCTTTCTTCAATACCAGAGCAGAATTTCAATCGGAGCTTTAGAATCACAAATTTAGCTTTAACCTACTTAACGGTGATAAATGTGCATACTTTTGGACAGCTGGGATTCGTTGGTCTAATGTTTAATTAAGTGTTTGCTGTTTAATATTGTCTAAATACAATCATTTTATTTATTTAAAACAATATTGCAGCTGATTTGTAACATTTTAAAAAAAATTGAATTTTTTAAATTTTTGATTTTTTAAAGCAATTTTAAAATTTTAAAGCTCGATGGGGCAAATCTTCGAGGACGAATTTTGAAGAAATATTTTGCGTGATAACTACCTATACCAAAAGGCACCGAATTGCCACTAAGCCGTTCTGATTCTATGAATTTCACGTTTTTCACTCCACCCTATTGCCCAGGATGTCTCTGTGCCTCTACTGCTGTCTTCTTTTATTCTTTTGTATATACTAATTTGTGTCACTATGGCAAAAGCAATTGATTTTGAATAGCTTTCATGTCAGAAAGAAAGAGACAGTGTACCAGTGTTATTCAGAGACTACAGTTGCACCAAATTAAACCTATGCTATGTCTCTACTTGTGTGTGTACGCGCGTGTGTGCACATGCATGCATGCATGCGTGTGTGTGTGACACTGTGTGTGTGTGACTGTTGTTGTCCTCTAGTTCCCTGTACCTTTGAAACTTCACGAGTTATTTTTTGCAAATAGCAGTTAATTGAGAAACAGTCTTTCTTTTTCTAGACTTGACTTTCTGTGCATTTGTTTTGATTACTGCCAGACTGTGCAGACTGCAATTCCTTTACATCTAGAGGGTATTTGTAAGGACATTGCTGTCTTTGAGTGCGCCATCACTTTCAAATCTACGTTGATCACGCGTTACAAGCAGCCATGCGAGGTGTGCGCACGTCTATAGCGATCCATTTTCCTACTCTGACTGTTTGTTGCAAAGAATGCTGGCCCCAGGATCCTGGTTTCACTTCTGATCTGTTGTTTCATAAAGTCTGTGTTAGGTTTTACTGCACTCTTTTAAAACTATCTAGTAGTACTTCTTTCTGTCCTTCCATCCACATATGCTGTTTAAATTTCATTTTCCTCCAATTTACAACTTGTGCATTATCTCACTTCTGCTGAAAAAATATCGGATTAAATTTAGTTTGTTGATAGTATCACTTTGTGCAATGCTCATACAATAATGGTAATAATGATGATCATGATGATGATCATGGTGCTATCCATCCATATCTGCACTAGTGGAATGTAAGGTTGGCAGATCAGTTATCGCCGGCTTAGAGCATTTATGCCTTTCTGAGAGAGAGAGACAGAGAGAGAGAGAGAGAGAGCGAGAGCGAGCGGAAAGAGAGTTCCATTTTCATAATGCTGCATTAACCTGATCTCGAACGCCATTGGCAATGTAGATTGATTACACTTACTGTGCGCCGTGATTTGTTGTTGTATGGCCTCAACTGGGCTCTGCGGTCCAATAAGCTGGCGTGGTCATAGAGGGAAACTAAATTGGGTATAAAATGTGGATTATAATTTTCTCCTGATCTACGTCCGTTCTTATCCACCTCCTACAGGGGCCGCAATCGGGTGTTATTTCCTTTGAATACGATTACTATAAACCAGTGTCGCCACAGGTTGTTGCCCCGCTTCGAACAACGGTGTGTGCGTGCGTCAAGGGAGACGTACGTGCTTTAGCCACCCTGTCGCCAACAAAAGGTTGAGCTGCTTGTAATTGATCCATGGATATGGGGAATAATGCTATTGATCATAGGGTTTTGTTTCCACTGGCCGAGCGACGTTCATCAGTGCGTGGATGTAATTGCCAGGTGATCATGTAGCAGCCATTAGCCGGTTGTCATATGCTGATCATCGCAAAACATGGAAAGATACATTAAATAATCACGGACATGTTGACAACCGTCTAAACTATTGTTCGTTCGAATCAGTTGCACCTTGATGTACGTGACCGTAACGCTCTGTGTTTTCCATTGCGTAAAAGCCGGATGATTTCTATGCAGATTTTGAAGGCATGCTTTTGATGGGGTGTGAGTTAAGCAGTACGTCCAGCATATTGACGTATTGTTTTCAGTTCGGGCTTTGATACAGTGAAATTGAGGTGTTATTAGAGTTTTGTGGTTATTATTGTGAATTGCAATTTATATAAAGCAGCATTTTAATAATTTGTTAAACTTTTAGTAGCAACATAACTTTGAAACTTAGTTGGCATTAAAATTATCACAGATGTAACATAATTGCTATTATTGATAATCTACTCAGTTACATCTTTTTGCTACAGATGCATCTTGTCTGCCTGAAATGTGTTGTGTTGTACTTGGGCATTTTTAAAGCACCTCTAGTACCTAGGGTGAACCGTGCAGAAGTGCTCCCAGTGCACAAGGCTCCATGGGAAGAAGCAGGTTTTGAGAAGAGAGAAGGAAACGTGCAGTCAAATGCCTTGGAACTTTTTAACTTAATACCATTGCAATACGAATGTTGTATAAATGCCTCTCATGAGATGGTTCACTGCGTATATAGGGACCCTGAGCATGTATACTCCACACGCAATTGATCAATGTCATCGGTTGGCACTTTCTCAATGGATAGTGGCACCTATAAGGTACAGAAACAATAAAAAGTCGGGATTAGGATTTTTAAAGTGGATTTCTTGCGGACGAAAAAGTTCTTAGCCGAAGTAGTAGTAGTAGTATTCCGTGTGATCTTGCGAACCCTGACCTGTCGTCCATTTATTGTTTTCTCTTGCGTTCGGGTGAGCGGGTTAGCGGCGCGGTCGGCACTTGAATAGCATGGAGATTTTGTAATTTGTGTGCAGCACCATTTATCATTCTCTTCAGTCAGTCATTCATCATTCGTCTAGTCAGTCAATCAGTCAGTCAGTCATTCATCTTCCCTTCTTCAGTGGTCAAGCACAGTATATTCATTTATCTGTCACTCTGTCAAATCTGTCGTGGCAAATGAACGTTGCGAACAAACGATTCAACGCTGGCCAAGTCTGCTCTAGACTTCAAATGTCGGGTTTAGTCTAGCCCGCTTCTTTTGTACGTGACCCCCTTGTACAAAGTAGCCTATACCGTATGTGTATAATTATTTATTTCGTATTATTAGAAGTCAACATCATAGCAGTTTTGTTTTGTCTATTTTCTTAAATTCAGTGTAAGAACTTTTGGATAATTTTTGCGAAACCGAGTACCACGTACTGTTGCGTTAGTTTCAAAATGACTCTTGGTAACAACAGGATACAGAGATGCAATTAATTAAGTAATTAAGTAAATTAATTAAGTAAGTGGCAAAGAACAACCAGGACAGGATATATTAGAATTGTTACCAAATTTCCTATATACGGATTGGAATGGGGGCAACGTAAAAACAAGATGGGAAAAAATGTTACGGCAGAAATTAGTTGTCTGCAGACGATCACAGGGATTTCAAGGCCACAGAGAAAAAGAAATGACGACGTAAGACAATCATTAAGGATGGAAACGAGTCTGCCAAACAAAAGTCATTCAATGAAAAATACTCCGATGGTTTGAATACGTCAGCGAATTCCATGCAATGCGTTACATGTAAGATTTGAAAGAAAAGGAAAGCAGAGGCTGACCAAAACGATGCTGGATAGATAGGCGTGTTATTTATGAACAGCTTTATGAGAACTGTAGGGTCATATTGTCTGTGTACATGTCTAATGCTTGTTTAAAATGTTCTTTCTGACGTCTTTGTATGCTTGCTTGCTTCATTTGCTACGATTTTCTATTCCATTTTTTTATTGCTGCAACTTTGAGTTTGGATTGTTCTAGCGTTTGACTTATTGCCTTCTATTTATCTTGATGTCATCTTCAGCCTCTCTGCATTGTTCGTCCATCCCATTTTTTTTCTTCTCTTTGTCATTTCTATCTTATTTCACTAGTGAACCAGTTAAATTACTTCCAGTTTGTGTTGCATGCTTGTTGTTTGCCTTTGGCTGTGTGTGTTCTGTCCTCCACAAGTTTATTTATTTATTTATTTGTTTATTTCTATTTACTTCCATTCATTTGTTTATTTTCTCGCATTTGCTATAGTGCCTTTTCACTCTTACTACTCAGAGGTGCTCCCGACTGCAGTGCTGACATTGCATCGGAGTTGCATCGAGCAATTGCAAGTGAAGGACTTGCCCAAGGTCTCTACGCAGTGACTTGAGGTGGATTCAATAGGTCTGTAACCCTCTGGCTCCAAGGCACCAATACCACCACTACACCGCCATGCACCAAGTACTAGCTCTTTGTCTGAAGCAACCACTTCTAACCATGTTGTTGACTGCAATTTTCTATTCCTGTGTTTGACCTGTCAGATAACTTCTGTACTGTTTTGATCATTGATCAGATATATGTTCCTGTGTATTTCGTCTTCACGTTGTGCTAGATCACTTTGTATGTCAGTTTCTTGATATCAGACTTGATGAATTTTTCTGTGTGGGTCAAATTCATTTCCTTAATCTCATTTTGATGTTGACTATTACTAGCGTGTGATAGGAACCAATTTGTACTTCAAATGATCAGCAGATTGATACATTTGAGCTGCATCTTTTATTTGTCGTAATATAGTCGATCAAATTACAAAACATATGTATGGACTTTAATTGGTTCAGATGGTACTTGGTCTGTGCTAAAACTAAAACCGTGCCGAAGATCAACCATTCAACCTGGATCATGTTTAATAGCCCAATTTTCTGTACTCCTTTTAGACGCTGTGATATAGTGTCCACTGAGACAAAGTACTATCTTTGAAACCAAACCACAAATCTACAACTCTTGCACTGGCGAATTCTTGCCCATAGGTCCCTTTCAGTTACGTATCTTTCTGTTGGGTCGTGTCCATTTCCTCCGTGGTTTCTTTTGTTCAAAAGACTGTTCATTCGCTTCAAATCAATTTGTAAAGGATTGGAACTGGAGGAGTTTCTCTCGCTGCCGTCATTCCTGTTTTCCCCTATCCGAATTTATCAATGGTTCCTCTCCAGGAGTTGCTGTCTCTGCCAACCTTTGCTTTAAAATCCCAAGCAATGATCATAATGTTTTGTCTGGGAATTATGTTTATTATTTAATTTTTGTTGTCAAAAATACTCAATACACCAGATGTATAACGTAACATTATGATATTATACTTCGTAATGATAATTATTAGACTACATCCTCACTCAGCTTCCTCCTACCGTCCAGTTTGTTCTTCCAATGCACTTGACCTCTTGGTTCCTCGCTCTAAAACTGCTATGGTTCAGTCTTGATCATTTGCCTCAATTGGTCCTTCTCTTAAATGCATTTTCTCCTTCTGTTCGCTCTGCACTTCTGTCTTCTGCCTTATCTCTTCTCACACCTGCTTTTTCTCGTGGGGCCTTGCGCACTGGGAGCGCCTCTGAACGGTTCACCATACCAGAGGCGCTTTTTAAATGTTTAAATACAATACAATTGTGGTAGTGAACTAGAATAGCAATGTTTAGCAATTTAGCAATAACAGCATCAACAGCACCAGTCAAAAGACCTTCAGATATGACTGATTATGCCTCTGCTGCCAGGTTGTGTGACTAGATCACATTTATGCAGACTGAAGTACTTGTTTGCCTGAGCTGTAAATTAAATTTAGGATTCATTTATATGATGTTGAGCCGTGTTGCTTTTAATTCCCATCTTTGCTTCAGTCAGATGGTTTTAGCATGATGATGCACTGCGTCGCTGTGTGACTGTGTGTGATTCAGACTTCTCTGCTTATCTGGCTTTCGATCTTGTCAGATTGACAATGTCTTCGCATGGCATTCATTGTCGTTTCCTGCCGTCTGCATACATGCGCATTCGCATCGTATTTGATCAGACTAAGTTTGATTTTGTCCGTCGAAACAATTGCCTTGAACAAATCAATCTGCCGTCTATAATTGATTATCAACTCTAGAGATTGGCTTACTAACTCACACAGAATTATTTGCTCTCTCTCTCTCTCTCTGCACCCTGCCGTATGCTGGTGAGAATAAATTGGATTTCCGAAAGACTATCAATAGAGTCCTCGTGTTGTTCCACTTTATGTTTTAGTTGGTCAGTTAATAAAGAACTGATTACTAATGGAAACAGCTAATTGGTCCCGACACTGATGTTGTGCAGTAAGTTCGCTGGGCAATGAGTTTATGAATTCAAAAATTAATTATTTGTTAATACACTACACTGCATTCTTGTGAAGTGAAATATATTTCAGATTATGCTCTGATATCTGCTATTTAAAAAAAATATGCGTTGAACCTTCGAGAAGTTTTAGAAATCCACTAGGTTAAATCTCAAGTAGTGTCACTTTGCATTATAATTAATTGGTCAAATATATTTCTTGTTTGTGTAGAAGCCATGTTTACGAGCTCTCTGAACTAGGAGCTGGATTTATTTGTACTGTACACTAAATGCTTTTTGTAATTAGCATTCCAATAAAGAACTCTGTCTATGTATATCAGTATATGATAGTCTGAATGGTCTATCAGTTTCATTTTATTCAAGTTTCTTTTTTGTTATATGAATATTTTATCATATGATCAAAACAATTTAAATTTATTTAAGTGGCAATTTGGCATCTAGTTATCAAGTATGAATATTGATATAAAAGGACAGAAGGACAGAAGTAAAAGACAACGTGATGCAAGAGCACTGTTCAGTCTGATGCTGCATTGAATGAAATTGTGTAAATCTGCGTCGATTTAGAATAGCAACGTTAAGACGAAGGATGTTAAGAATGGCATACATACAGAGAGTTGAAGAACCATTCGAAAGCAGTGGCGACGATTCATTGAAATGAACCAGTCTTTTGGGATTGTGCATTAACTTGGTCATTGAGTTCATAAGACGCACATTGGAATGAAGGCAGTCAAAGCGGACGCATACACGAAGAAGACGAAGAAGATATCGACAGAATTCGAAATATCTGAATATATCTGAATATATATGAAGCGTGCGAACGACAAACGATTGATCGATTGAACTCATGAAGCTGCTTCGGGATACGTATGTGCGTTCCCAAAGATGTGTGCACTATTCGGCATACATGTATGGCTGCGTGTGCGTTCCCAAAGATGTGTGCGCTATTCGGCATATGGCTGCGTGTGCGTTCCCAAAGATGTGTGCGCTATTCGGCATATGGCTGCGTGTGCATTCCCAAAAATGTGTGCGCTATTCGGCGTATGGCTGCGTGTGCATTCCCAAAGATGTGTGCACTACTCGGCATATGGCTGCATGTGCATTCCCAAAGATGTGTGCACTACTCGGCATATGGCTGCATGTGCATTCCCAAAGATGTGTGCACTACTCGTCATATGGCTGCATGTGTGTTCCCAAAGATGTGTGCGCTTTTCGGCATATGATTGCATGTGCGTTCCCAAAGATGTGTGCGCTATTCGGCATATGGCTGCGTATGTGCATTCCCAAAGATGTGTGCGCTATTCGGCATATGGCTGCATGTGCGTTCCCAAAGATGTGTGCGCTCTTCGGCATATGGCTGCATGTGCGTTCCCAAATATATGTGCGCTACTCGGCATATGGCTGCATATGGCTGTTCTCAAAGATGTGTGCGCTACTTGGCATATGGCTGCATGTGCATTCCCAAAGATGTGTGCACTACTCGGCTTCTGGCTGCGTATGTGCATTCCCAAAGATGTGTGCACTACTCGGCATATGGCTGCATGTGCGTTCCAAAAGATGTGTGCGATACTCGGCATATGGCCGGCCATCGGAGGAACCATTCAGTGGATGGTCATTGCTTGTTTCCGTTTGACGCACTTTTAATGATCGACTGAGCGATCGCATTTTACGGGGTCAACGTGACGTTGGAGTTTTGAAATTCCATTAATAATAATAGTGATAATAATAATAACTTATTATAATATTAATTAAGGAAAATGATAATTAATAATTGTAAGGCCTAAAAAAAATTTGTGTTTCCGGTAACCCGACCGACCCTCTTTTATTGCCGCGACTCAAATAATTTTTTTTTTTAAATTTATTTAAAAAATCTTTTGTAAAAAAAGTTTTTTTGAAACAAATTTAAAAATAAAATTTTATTTTTATTTTTAACATTTGTATTGACATAACAGAAACGACGTCAAGAAAATGAAATTAATAGGCCAGTTTTTTAGAACAGTTTTAGGTGCAGACAGTCGGGAAATAGGCAGTTTATACTTGCTTAGAACACGTACTTTGTTGCAGCGTGTACCTTTGTGCAAAAAAGACTAGTGGGGTATACTTTTCGGATAGTCACTGCATAAAAATATTTTACCAAAATAAAAATATTTTTCGACCTACCTACCCAATTTTTTTAGCTCTGTTATCGGAAACACAACATTTTTTTGGCCTAATTGTAATAATATATGAAGTAATAATAATAAAAAGTTGTCTTAACCACAGTTTGAACTGTCTCTTATGTGGCTGATTATAATTATCGCACTGCCATTAGTTGAAGTCATGTTATCATGAAAATTAGATACCTGTGCTGTTAAATTAACGTGATGGATGTGAAAGCTGTACTGTGTTAGGTTAATATAAGTCAATGTTCTATTGTTTGTGTTGTTTTGCCAATATTGTATTGTCTGTCGTATTCATTATGCTGAGTGATCGTCTTTCTTGTTAACAAGTCTCTATCGGTGCTCTAATTTAATCAGCGACTTTGGCGCCGTTGTCATCAACACATTTTAACGGTGATTTTATTGTCTGTTTTCACAGGATTTGAGGACAATGTATGTTGTTGGAAGGACATTCAGCATGTTCCACGTGATAAGCCTTGCAGCTGGTTCCCTGTTGGTCATGCTTACTATTGGAGCAGTCTGGACATGTTATAAACGATGCAGGCCAGTGCATGAAACAAGTGGAAGAGGAGGAGGAGGAGGCCCAGAACCTGGTGGGAATACGCTCGCACTGACTGGTAAGATACAAACCTCCTTCGCATCCTTGTTACTTTCGACTATCACATAAGTTTCAGCAAAGACGTCCAAGGGACCATCGGATTTTTTCATTCTCGTCTCGAGAGACTTGACTGATGAATTATTGATTCGGTTCCGGGAAGCAAATTGACTTCGAACCGGGCCGTCGATATCCAAGATCAAAATGAAGCGGGCAGAGGCAACCCCTACAAAGTTCAAATGTAATTGCACACTTTATTTCTTTCGGCAAAACCTAAGGTATGCAGCGGTGCACAGAGTAATTATTATTATCGTCAGTATCGGGTTCATTTCGGTACGATAACCCCCAGATTCTGGAGCGCTACTGAATCTGTGAGCGGCGCTATATAAATGTTCAATTACAATTACAATTCCCGTCTTCATATCCAATTAAGTAAGGAAGCAGTAAATTATGTCCATCATCATTTCATCATTCACTTAAGCCGGTTAACATAGATCTATCGTTGATTATCGAGTCCTTTGGCATACTGAATTGCCTTGACCGCGCATTTTAATCACAACTATCAAATCAGCCGCTATAAATCATTGCCTGGTGATTTATCATGGCTTCGTATTAAAGTGAAATTTTAAGATTACTAAATCACATTTTTGTGCACAATATGTTGCTTCTGTGAATGTTTCTTCTGTCAAATGGTTTTAATGTAATCGGAATTCAGCACTTATCACATTTTTTGTGTTGTTTATGGTTATAACTTAAATGACCCCCAGATGCTGGAACAGTCTTCCTCCCGCCCTGCGAGCGGCTGACTCAGTTGATACCTTCAAGCCTGGACTCAAGGCTTATTTATTTTATAAAGCCTATCATGTTTTTAGTACCGGTAGTATGCGAGGTGCCCTGGTAAGGCTGTGATACGGTGCCATAGAAATCATCATTGTTATTATTATTTTTTATATTATTATTATTATTATTATTATTATTATTATTAACTCAACAATAAGCCGTTGTTGAACTGGGAGCGCTTCTGAGTAAATAACCTTGAAGGTGCGCTATATAAAAGGTCAATAATAATAATAATAATAATATAAAAATAAAAGTAATAAATAATGATAATAATAATAATAATTACAAGAATGCATAGTGGGGCATTTAATTTTCAGATCTATGTGATAGCTGTATTTCCATTTGCATTCCAAATGAAATTTCTTTTCTAATCTCTGTAATTGAAATGCAAGTTCATGTGTGAAATGGGCCAATAAAATTTCGGGTCGTCGTGCAGCCAGTGCAGGAATTATTTCTGTAGAACTCAAAGCATATTTTGGAGTATGAATTTTATTATCCACAAGCTTTAATGACGATAGTATCATAGTGTGAATGTAATTGTATTGTATCTTTAGGTTTATATAGCGCCTCTTGTCGACTATTCAGAGGTGCTCTCAGCACGTAGACTCCTGGGGAAAATCTTTGTGTGAACAGTTTTGGTTCAGTTGCTGTTAATTAAGAGTTAGGCCTAGATTTTTTGGGAACATAGTGGAATACATGGCAATGTCCATTCTTTTCTAAGCTCTACCATTTATTTGGCTGCAGGTCAAATGGCCCTTGTTTCAATTCACGAATGAAGTCTCTTGTGTTTTCTTCAGTTGTATGACTGAAGTTTGCATACATTACGTCATGCCGCATTGCTAACATGGTTTTGACTGAAAAAGTGTAGAACTGATGACTATCTATTTTCAATTTTTTTATCAAAATTTTATGCTAAACTTCCACTTTCCACTTAGTCCTTGCAAGCTTACACATGTGCAAAGAAGCACTACACTACAGTGAGGTAGTGCAGAGGGATTGGCTTTCCCACATGATTGCCCTGTGAGTTTACTAGACCACTGAATGGAGTGGACTGGTCAGTGGTCATTGATAGGGAGGGATGCTTGATTCTTGCCAAACTGTTTCACAGATAGTGAATCCAGCCTGTGTCAGTCTGAGTAGCCTAATATCATTGCTGCTTCATTGACTATTCGAAAAGCAACTAGTCGTCCTTGAGTGGCTCAGATATCTCTTTCAAGTTACTCGCACAGATATTTCTCATTTCTTGTCCTGCTCCTCGTTTTGCCCTTTGTCTTCGTCTGCCATTCAAGTTCAGCGCCGCAGTCTGCAGTCTGCTGAGCACTGCGACGTCTCTATGAGTGCACTGCGGGTTTTCCGTGGCCTTGGAAATTCCTGAAATGCGTGTGTACGATAAAATTGATTGATGACTTTTATCAACTTCTAATCGCTTAATCCGCAGTTGTGCTGAGCTGGCTGCAGAGACGAGATGCTGGTCGGTGGTAGAGGACCCAGCTGGACAGAAGGACACAAAGGGAGGACAGTGGGATGCAGAAGGGTATAGAGGCCGCATCGGGCAGAAAGTCCAGGGGCAAAGGCCACTGACAGAGCTCACCAGGGGCAGATTATACCATGCAAGACTTAACCGTTGATTTCATAATGTATTATCGCGTTATTAAGAACGTCAGATTGGGAATATATGGAAATGCATCGTTGTCCTAACGCTTTGTATCGTTTTGCCTTCTGGCGTAAACTGGTCGGCTTCTTCTCAAGGCTTAGTGATTCCGTCAACATTGTTTCAAATGGTGGTGGTGACCTTTAAAATATAACCTAAAATTGTAATCACCGAATTTGTGGTGGAATGAATTCCAGTGGATTCCGTAATTATTGGTCTTTGTAAAAACTGTGGCCCACTTAGAGCAAGAGCAATGACGAAATTATTGCCAGCTGATCATGGCCATCTGCTTGTCTGCTTCTCTGCCTCTGACCATGTGTAGCTATTAGTCACTGATGTTATCCCAGATGGCCTGTGCTGCCTGTTTGTAGGCATGCTAAACGGTAATTGGAAATCCGATGTTTGGCTTTGAAAATGATAATCATTTTTTACTAATTACAGAACGATATTCAAATTCATTTTAAACATAATTTTTTAATAATGAAAATTATGAGTAATGATTCATGCATTTGTACTGACTAATAGTGGCTATAGGCCTATAAATCTAAAGGTTAATGTGAGGAAAAATTAATTGCAACAAATAAATGGTAGCTGCTTGCGTCACCCACAGTGTGGTTCGAATGTAGCATTAGTCATGCATTTCATAACATTTTTGCATTTCGCAATTTCAAAAAACGAAAACCAATACAAAATTTGCTGTCAGTGAATGAGACAAGTTAATTGCTGAACCTCTTAAAAACACATTTTGATGTCTAAAATGCCATCAAATGCAACGAATCCCAATGGCTACCATTTTTGTTTATCGCGGCTAATCTGGTAGGCCCTAATATGAATTGAAGGCCAGTGAAATCCAGGTTCATGCAATCGATACTTATTTTGGCAATGACTAATAGTAACAACCCCAACTGTTTGTTTGGTTTAAATTAAGAAGTAAGTATGTACCTTATTGAACTGCCGGTGTCACGAAATAGAGTATCCCCCATATTAATAGTATCCCCCAAAATGAGGAAAAGTCAAAAATAACACTTCCGCGTGCATTTATTTTTGCAAATTAATTTTCATCTGCTTTGTTTTGAACAATAACACTAACAGGTATGTTTATTCCTACTAGATAATTTGTTTTGCTTTGGTTTTATAGCACTTAAAACATTTAAGACACTTAAAAACACTCGGAGACACTAAATAATTTCGAGTTGCCTTTCTCTGAGCATTGCTTAGGTCACTTAAAACAATTTGAGTGACTTTAAATTTTGATTAGAGTATAAATTTTTTAATTATACGCATTTTTCAAAAAATGGGATAGAATGGTTTATCCCCCCGGATAGTCTAGACCGGTTAATTCCATCCGGGGGGATAGATTAATTCATCCCCCCGGATAGCTTTCAGGGGGGATAATCCTTTTCATGACACCGGCAAACGCACTGCGGGAACATTGGATGATTAAATGAATATAATATTTAACATAATATAGCATGTACAGTAACAGAAAATCGAAATATGCAATTCAATAATCACAGTAGCCTATATCACTGCGTATGTTTTCATTCTCTAGATTGACTTGTGACATTGAGATCCATGGGGTGTTTTATGAGAATGCTGCCTACTTTATTTAAAACTTTTATTTCTAATTACCACTCAGAAAAATGTGCAGGAGACAAATTTGCCTATTCTAACGGTGTGCTGTGTTGTGTATATTGCCGTTTAGAGTTCAGTTAAATTTTAATTGAAATTTGAAAATTGTTTATGCATAGCAATTGTTTTCTTCAGGATTGCAGAGTGAAAGATCGTTTGGATTTCATTTAACTTCGGTAAGCAATATTTTCACGATTAGACATTTTTTCAATTATTTTGATTTGTGTGACTTGCAAGTAGAATATCAGTTTTAATGACAGACATCAGTTTTCTCTTTATTTTGGTCTGAAAGAAGTTACCTGTTTTGTTGTATTTTGGTCTTCAATGTGATTTCAGCGATATTTTTGATCACTCTGGTGAGTTTAGTCATCTGAACCATCATCATCATTATTATTATTATTATTATTATTATTATTATTATTATTATTATTATTATTATCATCATCATCATCATCATCATCATCATCATCATCATCATCATCATCATCATCATCATCATCATCATCATCATCATCATCATCATCATCATCATCATCATCATCATCATCATCATCATCATTATTATCATCTCCATAGAAAGTTAATTAAGCGTCTGCTGTAAAGGCGATTCAATGGATATTCAGATGTTGCATTTATTGAAATATGACAGTGGACTTTGCAACATCATATAATGATTGCCAAAGAATTGCTGCTATTTAATATGAAAGGCTTATTGTTTCCTAACATCAATGTATCATTCTGCTGCGATGATCATATAGCTGCGCTCTGTAGTTTTTTCCACTGGACGGTGAATAAGGATCGGCATAATAATAATAATACAAGGCTGAAAGGTGAGATCTGATAGAACCACCACTTTGACTACTTTTATGACTTCTTGCTTTTCTTATATTATGTGCAGCGTTTTATTTTCGTGGGTGTGAACAACGAGCGGTGTTTTCGCAACGAAAGACATTAGCAGTGATAGCCGCTGGAAGGCATTTGCTGCGTAATATCTCTCTCTGCCTTAATTGTGTGCAACCCTCAGTATTTTCATTTCCACGCACCAGTTATTTTATATATTTTACACGCAGTAGAACGCCGCTTATTTACAGATGAACGACGCCCTGGCATAACAACGCCATCTGTGGGTTAACTTGGTAACTAAAAGGTCACTGGCGATGCATGCTGTACGTAGTAATGCATTCAAGTCCTTCGTGAGATTCCTGTTAAGGCGCTATATAAATGATCAAATACATAGATGTCTGTACGTGCATGTGCCTAGGTGTGTGTTCGACTGTTCGTCAGTCGACGAATCTGCGTCTTTGACAGTAAAGCGATTTCATTTAGCATGTGAGAGGATTGCTTTTACAATCCAATTGATGTGCTAGTCGAAGATGACGACGACGACGATGACGATCGTTTTTATGTGCAGAACGCGAAATTCTGATGGAGCAGAAATAGGCAACGAAGAGATTTGAGTCGCCCTTTCACGCTGCAAATCGCTTCTTTGTCGTAGGCGTCGTAAAACGAGAGGATGGTGTTTTAGTTTCGTCTCTGCTGCACATTCTCCTCTGCCTCTTTCCTGTTTGAATTGTTTGGGTCACTCATAGGAAATGTTTGTGAGAGCAAAATATGTATATTATTCGTGTTGCTTCCACCCTCTTAGGCATTGAGCCTGGTAGATTGTATATAAACAGCAATTTGGCTATACTGTTTGAATTTTTTTGGCAGATTTCTGGATCTTTTACAGCAGTTCATTTTAGTTAGGTGAAAAGACTTGCGCAGTATTAAGCTGAGTCAGAAAAAAGCGCTACAGTCTCTTGCACGACATTCTTTTTTCCCAGATTTGTCAGGTTTATTTTTTAGGAGTGGAGCATGCTGTCTGGAGTATTAGCATGACATAACATAACATAACATGGGTTTTAAGTGGTTCAGAAGACGCTGGGTCTGTGTTAGAACCACCGTAAATTTGACCAAGAACATCTAATAGCCCAATTTTCCTTGAATTATTAGTACAATCAATGAGCCAGTTTTCATTTATTCAAAGCATCAGGCTAGCAGAATACAGCCTGTTACATTTAAGTAAGTTAGTCAATTTGTAGGTTTTATACGTGTGTTCAGATTATATGACACACCGAATCCTAACTAGGTTGGAGTAATAAAGTACATTTTGCTGTGATTTTGTATCAGGAATTTGGCGCATTATTTTTTTTATAAGGTATTTGCATTCATAATAGAGCATATGTTCCAACATTCACAACTGTTGTTGGCACTGGATTCTTAACTAAATGGTAGCGCATTCATTTGTTGAGATGCTCTTAGTTTTGTTAGAAAATGCACTTTATGTCTAGATGTCAGTTTAGGATAAAAATGCAAGTGATGAACCAAAGGGAAAAATTCTCCACACGAAATTCAAACACAAACAAACTGCCATTTAATACTTATCCAATAATGACAATTCAACAACCTCAGTATTATAGATGTGTTTGTAGACAAATGAAATAGCCAGCTGCTGTGAGTGTTGCAAATGTCTGATGGTATGCATCCGGTAGATGTTGTGGACCGGTTTGTGTTACGATACCATTATATAGCGCAACACTTAATGTGGCGAGGGCAAATAATCATTTCCGGTTTTTGGTGAGAATTTAACAGAATGACGGTTTCTGTTGGTGCTTTCATAATATTGCCAGTTGAGCGTTTCCCAGCGCCACGGAGAATGCAGCGCCGCTATCATGGATTATCGGAGAAGCATAGCAGATGATATGCTAATTGTATCGATCTCTCGTGTCCCACAGATTTCCCATTTTCACATTTACGGTACCTGCGAGTCCCATACAGTTTATTTTCCCATAACTGAGAACATGCCTGTCGCCAGCTCATTGGTTCCTGCGTAATATAATATCGGGACGAATAAGAGTTTTACAGCTGTGGTTGCCCGCTTTTACTTCGCGCCTCGGTTCGCCCAGAATTCCTACTTTCTACACGCCATAATGTTTTAGCGTCTTGTGATGACATGGTTGTGCTAGCTTTTTCCTGCATGGGATGGTCGCGAATGGAAGAGGTTGTCCGGCTTTTATGGTATATTGTCCAACGTGGACGCGATTATGGATACAGCAATGGTTCTTATGCTTAGGGATCGGTTAAACAAATGTAAAGAAGGAATTCTACTCTTGAAACTGCTTGACGGCTTTCAAGTATGCTTCACTGCTTGAAACTGCTTGACGGATTTCAAATATGCTTCACTGCTTGAAATTGCTTGACAGCTTTCAAGTATGCTTCGCTGCTTGAAGCTGCTTGACAGCTTTCAACCATGCTTCATTGCTTGAATCTGCTTGACAGCTTTCAAGTATGCTTCGCTGCTTGAAGCTGCTTGACGGTTTTCAAGTATGTTTCACCACTGGTCGACACTGGGGGGTTCAACAGGCATGAAGTTTAAGAAGAAATGAAAATGCACTCGTAGAGTCCTTATGTTTATGGTTTCTGCCTGGCATGTCCTGCCACTGCTAGTTGTTCTAAACTGTGGGGATTCCAGACCAATGTTGATCGATATTGATTTGTGCGTCCATCTGCCCGTCCGTCCGTCCATTTGTCCGTCCGTCCGTCCATCCATTTGTTCGTCCATCCGTCTGCTATTCCAATGAATGGACATATTCTGCCAGTGTGTGGTTTAAGTGTGCGGAAGATGCTTAGAATTACAGATATGTGTGAACAACGTGTTCAGTTTGATATCAGAGAGCGAGTCTCTTCAATAACTGAAGATGGTGACCGATGAGTATAGCCATGACTATCTGCGTGGATAGCTTGTGCTATTTAAGCCTTAATTGATCACATGAATCAACATTGTGCTGTGTGTGTGAAGTGGTTAACATGCATCTCCACCCATCTTTATTCAGGCTTAGGTATTTCAAATGAAACAAATGTCCTTGGTAGTTCATTGGGTGCCTCATATTGGCTTGTTTCTTATTCCAAAAAACCGTGCAGATATAAAGCATTTTAAACTCTCGTGAAATTCAATATATAACACTTTTGCAAACTGTTTCTTAGTTCATGCTGTAGCACTACCAATGATTTTATATTG
Source organism: Lumbricus rubellus (assembly GCA_945859605.1). Taxonomy (NCBI): domain Eukaryota; kingdom Metazoa; phylum Annelida; class Clitellata; order Crassiclitellata; family Lumbricidae; genus Lumbricus; species Lumbricus rubellus. The sequence continues at coordinate 13,531,110 of OX243815.1, read as the reverse complement.
AAGACTTGGCAACCAACTAATAATAATAATAATAATAATAATAATAATAATAATTATAACAACTGTCCATCTAAACACCACATAGCTGTGAATCAAAATTGTAAATCAATATGACTTTGTGTTTTCTGAATGTCCAAACTTAACGTTGTTTCTGTGGCTTCCAGAACTCTGCTCCTGAAATATGTTGGAACGTTTGACCAAATGACAGCCATAAGACTATATATACACTCAGCATAATCTGTGCACATGAGTCTAATAAATGCCTATTTCATTCAGTTGAGTCTCTGCCGTCAGTCTAGCTCCTTTGTGGCTTTAATATCCTTTATCATTCATAGAAAACTTAGCCACATCTGACTAAAGACATTTACTTTATGCATGAGCAGTCTTCTTGTTTATGTATATCGAGCATAGGATGTGCATGCAAGAAACCAGTATTCTCCTAAATTTGTTTTGTCAGAGTATGTGCACTTGTGCTTCTAATATTATATGATTTTAAACTTTGAATTTCTAGAGCATCACTTGAGGGAGGTTTTAACCAACGATGCAAAGTGAGGGACAAAACTTGGTTTTCAGAAGAGCAGGGATAGAAGGCAGCAGTAGAGCTGTTGAGGTCAATTTCATTTAAGGTTAGAGATAGAGATAAATGGCAGAAGAGTGGATGGATGAGGTTAGGAATTCTGGAAGAAGTGAGATGTTAGTTTCGAGTGGAATGCCAGAGGTGAGAGGTGAGCTTCAGATGGTGAGTGGAGCAATTGGTGGATGGGACTGAGAAATTACGGAACTCCAGAGGGAGATAATTCCAGAGTTGAGGTGGAGGTGCATGGATCCAACAGAGGGGATAATTATAATTGGCTGCTGGAGGATGAACTAGAATGGGATAAGAAGATGCTGAGGTAGAGTTTGGTGGTTAAATGGTGAGAAATTTGGAAAATATTTTGAACTGGAAGTATGAACCCGTAGGAAGAGTAAAATAACTGCCAACTTCATTGCGATGTTTATGTAGACCATGTTCTGCCATGTTCTGGTATGCATTGGTTTGTTTTTAAGTTGTAACTGGAAAAATTGGTGGATTTATTACGTCAACGGATGCTGTTGATGTTTGTAAATAAACGATGTTTGTAAATAAACGATGTTTGTAAATAAACGATGTTTGTAAATAAACGATATTTGTAAATAAACGATGTTTGCAAATAAACGATGTTTGTAAATAAACGATGTTTGTAAATAAACGATGTTTGTAAATAAACAATGTTTGTAAATAAACAATGTTTGTAAATAAACGATGTTTGTAAATAAACGATGTTTGTAAATAAACGATGTTTGTAAATAAACGATGTTTGTAAATAAACGATGTTTGTAAATAAACGATGTTTGTAAATAAACAATGTTTGTAAATAAACGATGTTTGTAAATAAACGTAGCGATGTGCAAACAGTGTGTATGATTTCCAGAAGAGTTATGTAGACCCCAGTTGCTATGGGATGACCGGTCATAAACTTTCGCCATGTGTAACTGAAATGTGCGCTTTTCGACATCGACGTTGGACGTTGTTTAGAATAGCAACGTTGCTGTGTGAAAGATTTAATACATGAGCAAAGTCATGCTCCTTTACTCCCAAGGCATTTGCTGTTTAGAAGTACGAACTCTTGTCCGAATAGTTGACCACTGGTCTCGAAGCGTAGTCGCAAATGCAGTTGTTCTGAGTAGATTTCCCACCGGTTTAAACCTCGCTGACCTCACTTTCGCCTTCATTGTGCTGGGGTTCAATTCACCAGAGCTGCACCTATCTCCTATTGTAATCGCATCTGTTTGCTTTGCTCGTCTTTGCAGGATGCCGTCGCAAAAGCCGATGATAATCATTTGAATTAACTCCTTTCCTGTCTGCCTGCGGCCATTCTGAAAATAATATCCGTCGGCCACTGTGACCATGCCTGCTTGAATTTTGATAGACTCATTGTTAAATACATTTGAATTCCGTGATCGATAAATTAACTGATTCCGTATTGATTCCTGTCTTGTGATGGCACCTCATGACACCTTCGTATCGCCGCAGAGCTCAGCGCTCGGCTTAGCTGTCTTCTACGAAGCTGTCAGTGCGTAGTAGCATGAGAGTCGTACTAGCAGTATGGTTGAAGAGACTCACGTTGTATTTTTATGCCTCCTCTGTGTGTTGTTATGTCTTTGTGTGTAATCCTGTCCGTGCAGCCTATCAAAGATCAGTAATCTCATCCTGGTAATGGAACCAAATCCGGTTGAATTTCCTCCTTTGTTTTTTGGAATTCTTCTTCCTGCGATCAATAGCCTCGTCTCTTCTTTAGCCTCGTTTGCAGAGCCTTTGTTCTCATTTCTCGTTCTCCTTCAGGCTACGTTTGCTGAGAATCTCTCTCTCTTGCCAGTGCAGAGCAAATGTTACTAGTAATATTGGTTTTTGTTTGACCAAGAATTCCTCAGGAAGTTTGGCTTTCCGCTTGAAAAGGCCTTTACAAATGACAATGGAATGGCGGGGCTTTCTTACAGGGATTAGTTTCAGCCAGAGCAATAGGATTTTGAGTTCATCGCACACTACAAAAAATAGTCTAAGGTTAAACAGTATTGTCATCTTGTTAATGCTCAGCAAATGCATTGTGTTATGCTACTTGACGAAAGGAGAAATAAACTGAAAATATGATCTTATCATCGAAATTCTTATAGCTAGATACAGACTATGTGAGGAGTTACAGTCTTTTTGGCTTTATGCTATGAAGTGCTCTCAGATAGTGAGAGACATACAGTACTGCACTACTTTGTGCCTAGTGGAGTTTGAATGACTATAACGTCTGTCGGTTAGTGCTACTCCATGAAACATCTTGATGGATGTAGATGTTTCTTTGAAGCCATGGGTGAAAATGATGTGAGGAGCAAGGTAGTTTTGTGCCATAGCATGTATCGTTGTGATAGACGAGGCTGTGAAGTTTGAGCTGGAAATGAATTGTCTAGCTCACGATCAGAATTTTGATGATTACAGTATCTTAAAAAATCCACCAAGCACCGTTGGTGACGTTGATGTAGTGGTGACATCGGTGCCTTGGAGCCGAAGGGTTCCAGGTTCGAATCCACCCTCAAGCCATCGTGTAGGGACCTTGAGCAAGTCCTTCACTCGCAATTGCTCGGGCGTTTCGGCGTGAAACTCTGATGAAGTGTCCGCGCTGTTGTCGGGATCGCCTCTGAGCTTGAAGGGGTGCTATAGAAATGGAGAAATAAATAAATAAATCATCCAGACAAGCAGTTAGTATTACTGTGTGTTATTTAGCAATGGCACTGTAAATAGTAATAGTTTACATTGTTGTGTGAACAATTCAACGTGACACGCGTTAACTTTAAGCTTCGTAATTGTTACCAGAATGTTTGCGGGGAAGCACATTTGCTAACAGCTTGTAAGCTTTGTTTTTGCAAATATGATCGTCAACCAGTGAACATAAAGTTGTCTAGACCGATATTAATCCCTGCTGTGAGCGTGAAATATTGGAGGAGGCTTGTGCCAGTTGGAGTGGTAAATGGGGATTTCGTTGGGGGAGTAGACCGAGACTGTGTGTGATTCGGGTGATTTAGCCGTGCCTTGTTTTCCCCGTTAATGATGATGATGAATCACTGCTGTCAAATTTGTCAGACTCCCGAATTATACATCATCCTATTGAGTACAACTAAACAAGTTGTTCGAGACCAGACCGGTCTGAAGACTGGTCCATCAGTTGTGATTCCCCTAATGTCACTCGATCATTATTTGCCGTGGGGCGCTTTATATTGTAATTTAGATATTATTGTGGACTACGTTTCATTTGGAGCAAAGTAAATTCGACAATAAATTACCAGATTTTTTGTCATCATTTGTATGTGTGTGTGTGTGTGTGTGTGTATGCTTGTGTGGTGAGTTGCATTGCACTCGGACTTTATTCAGATTTAGTTGTACAGTTGGGGACTTTGGGATTGAACATAAGGTTTCAAGAGCAGGAAATTGAGTCCAGAAATGAGCCTTTTTGGTTCTATCAGAAGCAATTGTTGAACCAGTACTTTAAGTGTGCTGGTCTGTTGAAACTGTTCCATTTAGAGTTTTAACACATAGAGCTAGTGCATTTTTCTGTTGGAACACACTAGAATGGTTTTGCAAGCACCTTTTTTGAGCTGTTAAAAAATAATTCAGCTTAATTTAAGTCTTTAATAGGAATTATATAAGTGTTCAATATAGTTTCAGTGTTTCCAGTGTGTGTTTAGACATAGACATATTTTTATTGATCCCAACAATTCAATTGTGCATGTATGCTTAACAAAGTAAAGACATAATCAGCAGTAAGCTAATACTCAAAGTGAATAAGTAGAATAAGAGTGAGGGAACAAATAGGCACACCAAAAGGGACAAGTCCCGCTAAGTAGGGGCCTAATTAACAAAGTGAAGTGTAAAAGTAAAAGCTGAAGGGAGAATTGGAATGCACAGATGTTACTTAACTAACGAAGAAAAATATTATCAAAACAAATGTAGTAAACACTACAGAAAAAAATCAGAGAAAGAACACGATGTTGATATAGAAAAAAAGATAATTTAATATTGGAATAAACTAATCCCCTATGGTGTCCACCATTTATCAATGCACTGTAAGCTTACCACAGTTCTGGAACTGGTTTTCTTGAAAGAAAGCACTGCTTATCACGATTTTGCTTTCCAGAAAGAAAGCTCTGCAAGTCTGCATGTATCACGCTTTCTCAAGGTAATTTAAAGCTGCTACATTATGTGTCTTGCCCGGTACATGCAGCTAATTGATTGGATTCCAAGATAAGCTAGACCATATATCTAAATGCATGCAGGACAAGCTGCTTTGGTTGCTTACAAGAAGAGGCACTGAGTTTCAGATGCTTTTGCTAGTGCGTTGCTGCTTGGTCAGGTGTGCCCCATCAATTGTTTGGAGTTGTGTGTATATAAGTGTCATCTGGACTCGGCCACAATTTTCTTCTTGCAGCAGCAGCAGCAGCAGCAGCAGCAGCAGCAGGAGCTGCATGAGGCGATCTGCTTGTACGCTGTCTTGTAATTTTAAAGTGCGCTGCTCAAGGTATGGCTCCATGCTGTGGTGGACCCTACAATCAGTAGACGGCTGTCATGCGACCTCCGACTAAGCTTCCTGCTTTTATCCGCCTGTATTTCGTCAGATTTTTTAGGGCCTTTCGGTTCAGTTCGGTCATGGTTTTTTTTTCTGCCACATCCAGCACAACAAGCAAATCTATGCGAAGGACCAAAGTGACGTCTTACAAGCCAACGACGAGTACTTTGAGGAGTTGTTCTGCTGAAGAGATACTTATATAAATGTGCACTTAAGCTTAGAGTCTACTTGTCTACTTGACATGATTTCCAAGTCTTTCCTGCATTGACTGCAGTGGTAGGATTCCAGTGGTCAATGTGTGACATAAGGATGTGTCGTTAATCGATGGAGTGAATTGAAGCTTTTAATTCGTTTGTGATTTAACGTCATCAGCAAAGAAATTATTGTAGTTTACTTTCATTCTTTCATTCATTTGTTATGGAGCATTATATAGCGCCCCTTCAAGGTTATTGCTCAGGAGCGCTCCTGAAAAGGACGGTTTTAAGGCTGCAATAAAGTGCATCTGAGCAAACCCTAAGTATAAGATGGATGAACAGTCCATTCCTTACCATGAAGCTAAATATTTTCTTGGTGGCTATTAAGACAAGAAAACCAGCTTAAGACTCCCACGAGTGGACTGAACCACTCTGGTCTGGCTTGGCTCATTTGAAAAGATTATTTACGAGTGTCTTGAGCGAAAAATCTTTTTTGCTCATTCAACGGTGAATGGATGGCAATCATGCATGAGCAAGATACCATTTTTATTCGAAACAGAAATCGAATTGAACATTCTAGAAACGATAAAATTTGGTACACGTTACTCTGGCAATCTCTGTCGTATTTCTAAATACTTTAGTTAATAATTATGTTGAATTATATTCAAACTTTTAAAATACTTGTTTTTATTTACTACACAAATTTGTGTATGCATATTCTGGGTAGCTATTCTATTGGGATGGTCATCTTGAAAATCATCAAGTCATCTAAATGTCATCCAGGGGTATGCATGGCAGCAGCCACAGAAAAAGAGCAACCACCATCATATGTATTTGCATAAGAATATGTGGTGACTGTTTAGGAAATTGCTAAAAACATCTTGTGGCCTTGGAAGGTTCAGAATATTGTTTTTGGATGCCATCAGACCTCAAAATGCATGACATAAATGATGGGAATTCCACAAGTTGTCTTAAGCTTGTTGTGTCTACAGTGCAGTAATTGCGTTTGGTTTTTTCATTTATCACCGATGGTGTTTTAATGTTGCAGAACTAACTTCTCAAATGTTTCTTTCGAACACTGACAATGGGAATGTACGCTTCACGAATTGATTTCACATTCACCTGTTGTTTTTTTGTATCCACTTTCCACACCGTGTGTGTTTCTTTTCCAGTTACACGTTTCATTGACTACCGGTAATCATCTCCTCACTTTCTTGTACCTACGCCATTTCAGTTATTCAACTGCTCGACTTATTCGCTGTGGAAGAACTGGAGAAATGAAAATGGAGCGGTTTTACCGCCGGTCTTTCTAATGCTGCCTTCGCTGTCGTTTGTGTTGTTGTTGTCGTTTATTCGAGATGTCAACGCTGACGAATGCGTTCACCTTCCTACTTTCCCTGTTAATGTCGCGCTCGGTTATTGGGTGGCGATGATTTCATTCGGTCGCCAGCCGTACAGCATGATCCGAATGACACATTTGCAATTCTGCAGAACTTCCTTCTATGACTACTTGCGCATTTCTGACTGAGATAAATCGGCGGAGAGTTGCGGCAACAGGTCCCTTCGGCTGGCCTGATGATAATTTACGTTTGACACGCTGGTTACGTCTTAATTTCGGATGCGTCTGCAGACCTTATCGTGGTCTCGTTTTTCCAAGGCAATTGAATTGCTCGCTTGCAGTTGATTTGCACGCATGTGCCATAAATGGAAATATAATGTTTCCTGCAACTTTGGCTTGGTAATGTGCCATCTAATTTACATGTTTGCCATAAAAGAATAGGATCAGTTGATTTTGGTTGGAGTTTATAAATGTGCGTTATATGATGATTATCGTATTTTGCCGCCCATCAGGACCTGTCTGTCCCTGTGCAATAATGCATGCACTATATGTGCTTTTGTGGTGTGTGTGTTGCATTTTCGCAGACATATGATTCTAGTCATTTAGAAATTGCCCAAGAAGCATTTTTTTCTAGTCTGAGTTGGTATTGTTGGAAAAACGACAGTAGGCTATTAGTTATCGAATGGTCCCTCTATGTTGGTCACGTGACTGTTAAGCGTTCTCTCGCCATGTTGTGGACATCTTGTTTGTTTGATTGGTTTGCTGGAAATTATATTCTGCTATCAGGTTATGGGCCCAGCTACCGGCCAGTTACCAAGTAATGCTTAAAGGTTTAGAAATAAGACAGTGACTCGGAATATGCGACTTTGTAGGTTTAAAAATAATCGGAACTTTTCGATAGTAAACCTATGTTCGAGCGTTGGTAAAAATCGCTAACAAGTCGCGTGAGTCAGCTAGTCAAAGAAGAAGAATAAAATGGCGGAATCAAACGAAACAAAGTTTACGATAACAAAATTGAACAACAGCAATTACCAAGTCTGGAAATTCAAGGTAAAAATGTTATTAATTAAAGACGATTTATGGACAGTTGTGAATGACGACACACCTGACCCAGTTCCAGACGGTTGGCAGAGAAAGAACGAGAAGGCGCAATGCACGATATCATTATCAGTTGAAGATAATCAGTTAATACACATTTGCAATTGTAACAGTGCAAGAGAAATGTGGCGGGAGCTACAAAAGGTGCATGAAAGATCTAATCTGAGCAGTAAGATGTATCTGCGTAAAAAGCTATACAAGATAAAGCTGCAGAATAATCAGAACATGCAGGAATACATAAGTGCAGCCTTGCAACTCGTTGAGCAATTGCGTGGTGTTGGTGAAGAAGTAACTGATCAACAGGTGGCGACTCTATTGCTCTGTGGTCTACCAGATGAGTACGAAACATTGATAACAGCTTTAGAAGCTAGAGAGGAAGATGAACTTACTCTTGAATATGTTAAGAACAAGCTTGTTGATGCATACAAGCGCAAGAAAGATTCAGAAAATGATTCAACAGAAGCAAAAGATGAATCAGCAATGTACTCAAGCAATACGAGACCCAGTAATCGCACTAACTATCGTCATGATAAACAGCATAAAGACAGAGAAACAAGAACTTGTTTCATATGCAAAAAGGCAGGTCATTTAAAAGTGGATTGTAGAGTATGGAAGGCAAGAATGGAGCAAGAAAATAAACAGCCAAAATTAAAACACAAAGCCAAAAATGTTGTAACAGAAAGATTGAGTGATCCAGGCAACGATGACACTAATCACAGCAGTTTTACAATTGGCATTGGTCAGAGAACAAGTGACTGGTTTATAGACTCCGGAGCCACAACCCATATGACAAACAATCTGAATTTCTTTGAAGAACTGGACCAAACGAAGTCTGACAAAATTTACATTGCTAATGGAACATGTCTAATTGCAGATGGAATTGGAAATGGTTTTCTGGAATGCATTTTAGACAATGGTACAGTGAATAGAATTAAAGTCACAAATGTTTTATATTCACAAGGATTAACAGGAAGTTTGTTATCTGTAAAGCAACTGGCAAGCAAAGGAAAGGAAATTCAATTTTCAGGTAACCAGTGTTCGATAAAATACAATGGAAAGTTGTTGGCTGTCGGGAAATCTGAAAACAATTTATACAAGTTGTCATGTAAGAATATTCCTGAAGTTGCAAACATGGCCAAGTTTGAAACTAAACATGAAAATTGTATTCATGTGTGGCACAGACGTTTAGGGCATAGAGATCCAAACGCTGTTAAAGATATTAACAAGCAAGGAATTGCCACAGGAATTCAAATCAAAGAATGTAATGTAAAGATTAAATGTGAACATTGCATTAAAGGAAAAGCCACACAGAAACCATATCCTGAAGCCAGTACACATCGCACAAAACATCCGTTGGACTTGATCCACAGTGATGTTTGTGGTCCAATGAAAACAATGTCATCAGGAGGAAGCAAATATCTTGTGACATTTATCGATGATTTTTCACGATATACAAAATGTTATCTTATTCAAAGGAAGGATGAAGTATTCGGGAAATTTCAAGAATTCATTGCAGAAGTCAGTAATAAGTTTCAAAGAAAACCGAAAATCCTAAGATCGGACAATGGTGGTGAATACACTGGAAATAAGCTGAGAAACTATCTGAAGCAAGAAGGAATTCAACTTCAAACAAGTGTACCATACTCACCATCGCAAAATGGAGTAGCTGAAAGAAAGAATCGATCAATAATCGAAATGGCAAAATGTATGCTACTCGATGCAGCACTACCGCTGAAATACTGGGGAGAAGCAGTTATGACAGCAGTGTACTTGCAAAACAGACTGCCAACGAAGGCTACAGATAAAACACCTTTTGAATTGTGGAATGAAGAAAAGCCAGATCTTTCACATATCAGAATATTTGGATGCAAGGCATATGCATACATTCCAAAAGAGAAAAGAACTAAATTCGATGATCGAGCAATCGAAGCAATCCTAGTAGGATACAGTGAACAATCAAAAGGATACAGGTTGCTGTTGAAAGATTCAAACAGAATCATAATCAGTCGCAGTGTAACATTTGATGAACATGAATCAGATGGAATGACAATTACAGAAGTAATGATAAATCCAGAGAACACAGAATTAAAATCAGAGCCTGTTAAAAATGAAAATGAAGTCAAAACTCAGATGCCTACAGAAAATATTGATCAAGTCAATGAAGATGACAAAAATGAAACAGTTGACGCTGAAATAACAGATGAAAATGTTGTTCAACCCAGAAGATCTACCAGAAGTAACAAAGGCATACCAGCAGAAAGACTATCATTAAAGGTTCAAAATGAAATTAGAAAGGAACCTTCATCATGGAATAAAATGAAAATGTTAACAGAAAATGAACAGAAAAACTGGATGAGAGCAGCAGAAGAAGAGATGAATTCACACAAGGAGAATGAAACTTGGGTATTGTGTGATCTACCAGCAGAAAAGAAGGCAATAGACTGCAAATGGGTGTTTAAGTTGAAACACGATGCCGAAGGAAATTTAAGACATAAAGCACGTCTTGTAGCTAAAGGTTTCTCTCAGAAATTTGGTGAGGACTATGAAGATACGTTCGCACCAGTAGCAAGACATACAACTTTAAGAACATTGTTGACAGTTGCTGCATCAAAGAATTTGAAAGTGAATCATTTTGATGTCAAAACAGCTTTTCTGAATGGAGAAATCAAAGAAGAACTCTACATGAATCAACCAGAAGGTTTTACAGAAATTGGTCAAGAGCAAAAGGTTTGCAAAATAAGGAAAGCCATTTATGGACTTAAACAATCAGCCAGAAGTTGGAATCAGAAAATAGACTCTATTCTGAAATCAGATGGATTCCAGCAGAGTGAAGCTGATCTGTGTCTGTATACAAAGAAGTGCAACAACGTGATTGTTTACATATTGTTATATGTTGATGATCTGCTGATCTGTGGAAATGCAGAGATGATCAAGAAAACAGCAAACATGTTAAGTCAGCAATTTGAAATCAAGGATTTAGGTGAAGTCAGTTTATACCTGGGAATTCAAATTGAAAAGGACAAACAAGGCAATTACTTGATTTCTGAAATCAATAAAATTCAGGAAATTATTTCTGAGTTTGGTTTAACGAATGCAAATGGATGTGCAACACCAATGCAAGTGGACTATTTAAATATAACAGGAGAAGAAAATTTGCTCAGCTCAAATGAACAATATCGACAAGCAGTGGGGGCATTGTTGTACATAGCTACTACAACAAGACCAGATATTGCAGCCGCAGTTTCTATTTTATGTCGGAAAGTCAATTCACCACGTCAGTGTGACTGGACTGCAGTAAAAAGAGTTATCAGATATCTCAAGGAAACAATTAACTGGAAGTTAAAGCTTGAAGCTGTTGGAGATCTGGAACTGATTGGGTATGTTGATGCAGATTGGGCAGGCGACAGATCGGATCGCAAGTCAACCAGTGGATACCTGTTTAAGCTCGGAGAAGGAGTAATTTCATGGATATCGAAGAAGCAAATATCCGTAGCTCTGTCATCTACAGAAGCTGAATATATTGCTGCTTCTTTGGCAAGTCAAGAGTTGGTTTGGTTGAGACAGTTGTTATCTGATCTACATTTACTGTGCATTGAATCAACGACGCTGTATGAGGACAACCAAGGATGCATCAAGATTGCAAGCAACGAGAAAATCAATGCAAGAACCAAGCACATAGATGTTAGACATCATCATCTTCGAGACTTACAGTTTCGTGGGATAATTAACTTGGAGTACTGTCCTAGTGACCTAATGCTAGCAGACATTATGACCAAGCCACTAACAAGGGACAAGCTGTGTAACTTAAGAGATAAGATTGGCTTGTGCCTTGATAATTGATAACTAATGTTAGATTGGGGTACTGTCGAGTGGGGGTGTTGGAAAAACGACAGTAGGCTATTAGTTATCGAATGGTCCCTCTATGTTGGTCACGTGACTGTTAAGCGTTCTCTCGCCATGTTGTGGACATCTTGTTTGTTTGATTGGTTTGCTGGAAATTATATTCTGCTATCAGGTATGTCATGCAACTGTGTTCCTGTGCCTTTTTGAGGTTTGTAATTGGTTATTTGGAAGTACCAAATATTGATCAAACTATTATTAGACACCAATTATCAATTTTACAGTCGATCAAAGAAAGTACTAACAGGCATTCAAAGATGAGACAAAAATTCCCGCAATTAGACTCACCTAGTTTTTTTAAAAGAATTTGTTTTTTTCTTTGCGCATTGCTCATTTTTATTTTGGGGCGATACTTTTCCAGTTTTAAAACATTAAACAACATTTTGTTTTGCTGCTTGGTTCAGCAGGTGTGCATGAGCTTGATAGTGTGTCACTTTTTCAGTTTTACAAGCATTATTTGCATACAGATAAGCATTTTGTTCTAATTAAACTCTAATATTGTGTAGTGTAGTTAAGATTGCAATAATAGGAATTTAGAAAGTGCTTGAATGGGTGTGCAGTCATTGTAATTTCGTTCTTCAGTGGTTGGTCAAATTTAGGATTGAATCAGTATATAAAGAAGAGAGTGGAATTGCAAAGATTTAAAAATGTGACTTTTATATAGCACTTTCTTGTGATTCGCTGAATCAGGTTTTAACTTTGGTTACCGTCTTAGCTCTCTTTTCCGCAGGCTACATGATGTGACAAAAGGAGATTTGTGTCAGTGTAGAGTAGACATTAAGCGTTAGTAATTCTGCTTCAAGGATCGGTCGATAAGAAGACAGTGGGATTTGGCCAGATGTCTCCAGTCGTGAGAAGTGGGTAAGGATCATGCTCACAGGTCACCGCAATAGTGCAACAGCATGGTGTAAATGGAAGCACCATTAATTGAATGGGTGACACTGGTAGAGTAGTGCAGCATGGTGTAAATGGAAGCACAATTAATTGAATGGGTGACACTGGTAGAGTAGTGCAGCATGGTGTAAATGGAAGCACCATTAATTGAATGGGTGACACTGGTTTTTATGGGATTTGTGTCCATCTTAAAGTACACAGGTCTATCTGGACCATTGACTCAAGATTTCGCATCAGTATTTCATTATGTTTTCCTGTGTAAGTTTTGAACAAGTTTCCTACATTATAAATAGCATTTAACAGTTATAAGCAAAAGCAGGACTTACAGCTACATGTGTTTAATAGCTACATGAGACTACAAATCTGAAATAAGCGTAGAGATTTTCCACAATAGCAACTAACAGAACTACCATAATTAGATAAATTGAATGTGTAATTGTGAGTGTTAGCTCAAAAGTTCTTCAGCATGTACAAAAAGCTAAGTCATGTGAACCAGTTAAGATAGAATCAGTAAGTGGGTAAGATCATTTGGTTCCAGGTCAAAATTCAGTGGTTAGGCAGGTAGACAATAAGGCAGTGTTTAGACGTGAAGTACAGAGTAGTGTCTGGTAACTTCAGGCATGTCTAGAAGTAACTTGTAGGATGACAGCATTAAGTAACTTGCACTTTGGCATTGATTGATGCCATGATTGAACCATGATTGATGCCATGATTGATGCCATGATTGATGCCATGATTGAGCCATAATTGAGCCATGATTGATGCCATGATTGATGCCATGATTGAGCCATGATTGAGCCATGATTATGCCACGATTGATGCCACGGTTGATGCCATGATTGAGCCATGACTGAGCCATGATTGATGCAATGATTGATGCCATGATTGATGCCATGATTGATGTCATGATTGAGCCATGATGGATGTCATGATTGAGCCATGATTGATGCCATGATTGATGCCATGATTGATGCCATGATTGATGCCATGATTGAGCCATGATTGAGGCCATGATTGATGTCATGATTGAGCCATGATTGTGCCTTGATTGATGCCTTGATTGAGCCATGATTGATGCCATGATTGATGCCATGATTGAGCCATGATTGATGTCATGATTTAGCCATGATTGATGCCATGCATTTTGTTGACAGGACAGGATTTGTCTGAGTGCAGAAATGACCAGTGCTGTACAATGCTGCATGGTGCTGTGTGATTCTTTTGGCTGTTAGTTACATAACTCTCGAGTTACATTGTGAGACCATTGTTCATTTTACGGTCAGTATGGCTTAGATGCAGAATGTATATAGATGGCAATGAATTTGACACACGAGTCCACGAGTAATGATGATATATGTTCTCCCAGTGACATCACTTCATCATTTCTTGGTTTTTTACTGATTCTTTTGTGGTTGACTGTGGCTGCCGTCTCAAAAGACACTGACCTGATGTGATGGAAAGTTTTACTATAATATAGTGGATGTATGTTGAAGAATCAGACATGTATTTATATTTAAAATGCAAGCAACGCTAAGCCTCAGCATTAGAGTACGTCTGTGCACTCGTGTATGCACCTCATAGGAAGCAAATAAAGAGAATTTTGGATACAGAAAGGATATCTGATTATAAATCTGCAGCATAAACTACTCTGAAATTTATTTATTTATCACGTTTGCTGTAATTAATTTACTCAGAAGAATCAAGAAACTGCAGCTCGTCACAAGTTTATTTAATAATAATAATAATAATAATTTATTAATAATAACCTTATTTGCCTTTGTGAATTGAACTACTTCGAAAATTTTTATAATAATAATAATAATAATAATAATAATTGTCATTTATTTTACTCGTCTGTACATGATTGTGTCAGTTTTTGAAGAAATAAATGTTATAATAATAATAATAATAGCAATAATAATAATAATAATAACAATAGCTCAGTCTGGTGTGTATGCTATATAAAAAAAAATTTAATGCCTCTTTAATCTATGTACCGGTATGCTCTATCTGCATAGACCTCCTTTTGTGTTTACATCTGTCATACAGCGTATGTCAGTATTAAGGATTATACAGGAAATGTACATGCATAATACATGACAATCTTGTGGACTGGAAAGTGCATGTCTCCTCCTAGGCTTCTGGAAACTTGGGGCAACGTGGTTGCCGGAAATAATTCATCACCATGGAATATTCAAAGTCGGTGTCCGTCAGTGTCATTTCTGATGAAAGCTTGAGCAGCACAAGCATGCGGGGGTGGACCCCATTGCAGATCACTTTTGTATATTATTTATATTATTTATACAGCTGATCTTGGTTCTCTTCTTGCTGCTTCTTCTGTCCTTAGCCAATCCTATGCGGATGACCTGCAAGCGTATCTGCACTGTTCTGCGCTGGCAGCCACTTCCACTGTTCGAGTCATGAGCCGAGCAATGGAGGCTCTGGAAGCCTGGATGTCATCCAATCGCCTGCGACTCAACTCCTCTAAAACCCAATTTATCTGGTTTGGCACACGCCAACAGCTCGCCAAAATTGACCTGGAAGTTCTTGCCCAGGAATTCCCTCAGTTCACCTTCTCTTCCTCTGTCCGGGACCTTGGTGTCACTTTGGACCAAGAGCTTACTTTCACGCGGCATATCAACTTGCTATGCCGCAGCTGCTATTACCAATTGCGTCAGCTTAGAGTGGTGCTCCGCTCCTTAACTTTCAGCGCTGCCTTGACGCTTATCCACTCTTTCGTTGTCTCACGTTTAGACTATTGCAGCGCCCTCTATGTGGGTCTGCCGGTGACTCGGGTTGGGTGCTTGGATCGGGTCTTGCGCTCTGCGGCACGCCTTGTCGGTCGCATCCCAAAATTTGGCCATGTCACTGACTATATGCGGGATGTCTTGCACTGGCTCCCTTTCTCACAAAGGGTCACATACCGAATATCTTCCTTGGTCTGGCGCTGTCTCGCGGGTGTGGCCCCTGTCTATTTACAGGAGCTCTGTTGCTCCACCCTGAGCGTCCAGCGCCGTGGCTCTCTTCGCTCTTCTAAGCAGGCTGAGCTTCTTGTCCCCCGGTCACGCACTTCTATTGCGCAGCGCCGTGCCTTTTCTGTTGTTGGCCCTGCAACCTGGAATGGGCTCCCTGTGGAACTACGTCTAATACCTCGAGCCTTTGAGACTACGTTCTACTCTGCTCTTAAGACTGTTCTCTTTAGCCGTGGTTGGGTCGGGAGCGCTTCTGAGTAGATATTCTTGAAGAGGCGCTATATAAATGCCTGAAATGAATGAATGAATCAAGAAGGGCACTGCAAAGACTGATTGCCTCCTTCGTCTTCTTCGCTCTGCGCTGTCCCACTTTGAAAACTAAATCAGTTGATGTGAATGGTGAAGTACCGGTAGTCTTCTTTGTAGTGTTGGTGTCTTTGAACCATCCCTGCATACCAGCTTCTTGTTGTCTGTGTTGTCTGACCTCCCTCTGTGTGCGTTTGATCTTGTTTAGACCCGTCGTCATCTGCCATTTCTACTTCGTCAGTGACAACTTCGGTAAAGTATTGAAATCCTGCAGAAATTCCTCATAACGCATTCGCTCTGTGCTAATATATTCAGAACATTCTGGATAAATGGCTGATTAAATCTACTTTAGTATTCCATCGAAACAATTGGACGGTCTGTTTTTGGTCGTGAATACAATTGACTTTGTTTTTGGTCGTGAATGCAATTGACTTTATCAGGGAATAAAGAGGGTCATAACGTGGTGGTTTCCTAAAGAGAGTTTCCTTGTTATGTAATAATATGCGAACAGTTTGTTTGGCATTTATTGTGTTGAGTTGCGCTGTGAATGCTGGATGCATACAGTGTTGTCGGCAGTAGTGCCAAAGGTTGAAAGAATAAATGAGCTTATTGCGATTAAAAAGGTCAATGAAGGCCATAAAGTTGTTCCACACTTCTACATTTCTGCCATGCAAATTCTAAAAAATGCCCACCACAGAGCAGAAGAATTAGACTTCATTCATCTGTTAGTAATGCACGAGATTTGATTGGAGTCATGTGTTTTGGCGCTGCACGTAACTGCTGTATCATCTGTTTACTGCACTGCAATGTTGGTGGCAATATTACGTTGCCTTTCACATTGCATTTTCTGGTGCATCACCATGTACAGTGTCTCTCGTAGTAATTGATGGTGAAAATGCACGAGGACATAGGCATTAAAAAGTCTGGGAAATTGGTCACTTCATCATCGCTCTGTTGTTTGAGACTTGCAAAGACTTGCATGTGATAATTTATTGTTCATTTTGGCTGTAGATTAGAATATGTGATATATTTGACAGAAATAGATATAAATCAGTGTAGTCGAAAGTCTGTCAGGTATGTGTGTATATGTATGTGCTTATGTAATGCATTCATGCATGTATGTATGTATGTATGTATGTATGTATGTATGTATGTATGTATGTATGTATGTATGTATGTATGTATGTATGTATGTAATGTATGTACGTATGTATATATGTATGTATGTATGACTGTATGTATGTATGTATGTATGTATTAATTTTGACTATTTGTGGAGCATCTTCCTTCGGACCTCACAAGATCTTTTTTTAATGCATAGGAATTGAAATGTTTCTTAAGATGGCTTGAAAGGGTTTCTTGAGCTGTCAGTAGCGAATGGCTTGTAAGGTTAATGGTAGACTATATCTGAGGAGGATGATCCAACGCATGAGAAGGCTTCATGTACTGCGTAGGATGTCGCCGTTGGAACGTGTATGTATGTATGTATGTATGTATGTATGTATGTATGTATGTATGTATGTATGTATGTATGTATGTATGTATGTATGTATGTATGTA
Organism: Lumbricus rubellus; assembly: GCA_945859605.1. Classification (NCBI taxonomy): domain Eukaryota; kingdom Metazoa; phylum Annelida; class Clitellata; order Crassiclitellata; family Lumbricidae; genus Lumbricus; species Lumbricus rubellus. The sequence continues at coordinate 13,513,721 of OX243815.1, read as the reverse complement.
TGTATGTATGTATGTATGTATGTATGTACATACGTACGTATGTACGTACGTACGTACGTATGTATGTGTGTGTGTGTATGTATGTATGTATGTATGGATGGATGTATGTATGTATGTATGTATGTATGTATGTATGTATGTATGTATGTATGTATGTATGTATGTATGTATGTATGTATGTATGTATGTATGTATGTATGGTTCTACATTCCAAGCCACTTAATTATAGCACCTTTAAATATTTGCGTTAAAACGCATGTGAGCAAACCCTAGGCATAAGGCGTATAGACAGTTTGAGCGCATTGCATACCATTGACCCAATAGCAGAGAAAGTTATAATGCTCTGATATTAACAATTTATTAGTTATCATTTCAAACAAACTGCATTTATCCATTTAAATACTCACTCGTAGAGTTAGAGTCTTCATTATCCAGCACCAGCCTGTCTTTTATAATGGCATCAGTCTTGAACGTGGCATGCTACGGCAGCAGATGTGCCTGGCAATGGAAACCAATTGCCACTTGATACACTGTACTGTGAGGAGCATTTCAGCGAGGAGCAGTCCAGCAGCAGCGGCAGCAGCGGCAAGATGCCTGTTAGATTGTTCTCTGATTGAAATTGCAGTGAATTATGCGACGGTGAGGAGGTGGGCCATTCTCATCGAATGCTTGATGGACGCGCGTGTGGATGGAACGTTGGCGGCGATGCTTCAGCTTTCGTTTGACCTCAGCAAACGTCGATTGTATACATACTCGCTTTCCTCTTTTCAAGACGTCATTTGCGAATAGAAAGCCAAAGACTGGGATGTTTGTGCGGATAGAAGGCTTTTGAAAAACTGACCTTGCTTGGGTGGAACTAGCGAAATAAAAGCTTGACTAATCACTTTTGGTGGGGGTGGTCCTCGTGGTCAAAACTGCTTTCCAAGAAATGCTGAGCGTGATCGGAGTAAAACACTACCTTTTACTTTTCGTTGGTATCACTGGACGGATTCAGTCTATTCTATGCAGGGTTGTTCTATTCTCAGCTTGCTCCTTACACTATTATTTATCCTTGCTACTTACACTATTATTTATCCTTGCTCCTTACACTATTATTTATCCTTGCTGCTTACACTGTTATTTATCCTTGCTATCACATTTCGGCGTTCCCACTGCTCACCCAAACCACTTTAACCACTGCTTGCTGTACACTATTATTTGTGCTTGCAGTATAAATAATAGTGTAGGTTGAGGAAAAAACGAGCCCTGAAGGCATTGTTTCAGATGTCATCTTTCAGGAAAAGCCTTCATCATTACTTTTCAACTCTTAGCCATCCTACCACTTTGTTTCAGTCCTTGCTTGTTTCACAGATCTGCAGCCTCACTTCAACTCCTTCTCCTTCTCAACCAGCGCACAATCGTTGTTGTCCAACAATCCGGATGGAGGAGCTATTCTTAATTGACAGTCTCTTCTTCAGTCCGCATTTTCAACATCATTGCCACCGAGTCTGTACATAATGATGATAAGATAAAAGCCTGTAACAAGGCGCACCGTGATGGGCAGCATCTGTACCAGCAGCACATTCAGAAATTTGACTGACACATTTATTTTTGACCAGAACTTTCGACATTTTGACTAGCACATTTTTCCAGAATTTATACGTGAATACTGATGCACTGAAGAAATAATGTACATTGGTGACATTTATGCCAACTATTCCTCAAATCATTATTGTGATATTAAGCATTGTTATTTTTATGTTACAGCAATATTTTATGGATAAAATGGACAATGCACCATAATTTATATTGATAGAAGTTTTAAAAATTTGGATTGATGTATGGGTTAGCAATGCTAACCCATACATATTGGTAAGCTGTATTGCCAATGCAATACTGCTTTTCAAAAGTATGACTGATGCCGATACCAATACATTTAGTAACAAAACTTCAAAAGATAATGTAAGTTTAAATTCAGTGCTGTCACGTAATTTATAAGTATCATCATTCAAAATGCATGTTTTTTTAGAATTTCACTCAGTAGATAAATCTTTCTCTCAATAAATCTAAAGCTGCTTTCATCATTCGGGACCATAGCTTTCAGGGCATTGTTTGAGACACCACAAAGTTTATGAATATGCAAGTAAGGTAAGCCTACAGAGAAATCATGTCTTGCTCAAACTTGATAGCTGAATCAATAGGAAATTGGCTGCTGAGGAACCATGGAACCAATCTCTGCCTGTTTTTGGATTGACTAGCGGGTGATGTTCAAATCTTTAGAGTAATTATATGCAGGAAACCCTTGAGGACCATAATGAAATACGGTGACACAAGAGGAAAGCTTACTCTCAGAATTACATTTGCATTAGGAATATGATTTTCGAATAAATAAGCCAATCATTACTTGATTATGCGCATTACGCACGGATAAAAATATCTTTCAAATCCATCATCATTCCAACAGTGATCTGTGTACAGTGTCTTTCAAGTGTGCATGAGCTTCATATAGTAAGCCCTGTGAATGTTTCAAAGCAGCTGCTATTTTGGTTTGCTGCTGAACTTTTGTGTGCTTACCTCTAAAGTGGAGCGCTCCTGAGTGGAGACCTTGAAGGGCTCCAGAATGAATGAATGAATGAGGTGCAGCATAGTTTCTTCTCTGTATACAGTGCATTATTGTTGTCATTATGACAATTTATTGCTTATTGTCCTTTTAAACACTGTGAATGGAAATAAAAAAAACTACGAATTTCTCATTTCCATGCAAACTATGGGAAACCTACCTTCATGGTGTTTGCTGAGTCAATTAAAATCTGCAATAGTTCAGCCTGTGCTACATGAAGACATTGTTCAATGTGCTGGTATATCAAATTACTTGTAGTAGCATGGCATAATTGTCACATCGCAAGCAATTACTGCATGGTAAACGAGCCAAGTGATGACATACTGCTTGGACCGATATATTGGATACTATCCATCTATTCTACCAATAATTTGTCGATGCTTTTGTTTCAGCGCATACCTTCTTTATTTAAATAGCACCGTTCTGTACCTAAAATCGTTCAATTGTTTTGTTCTAGCCAAAAATTTGTTGCCGTTAAGTTTTGGTTTTATTATTTTAAGTTACAAGGCATATCTAGTAACAACCACATGGCATTGTAATTTGTAATGAGACGGAGGTTAATTATACTTTATATTAAAAATGCAGGATTATGCCAGTCAACGAGAGACTGTCATAAAAATAGTGGGGATTCTTCAGTTACTGTCGTTTCCTCAGTTGTTTCCTCATGTCCAATTAAAACAGCAGGAGAAGTTTTGCTATAAAATATTGCGGTCTTAGCTGACAAGTTAAATCTGCCTGCAATACACATTTGATGCTAAATATTGAGCTATTGTATTACTAGGTGTTAAAAAATTTACTGATCATCTTGACCTCTTTGTCCATCATGTTCAGTTATAGGTCCCTTCACATGGGATGGCCTTCCCCTCTTCTACAGACTGAGCTCATGTCTGGGTTCTTGCCCACATCCTCCTGCCCTCTCAAAACGTTTATTTTTCCCCGGGGTTTCTGTGCTGAAAGTGCCTCTGAATACAGTGAATAGTCTATACTGTGAGAGGCGCTCTATAAATTTTTAGATATGTGTAACAGCGCAACATTAATGATCTTGTGGTAATGTAATGTTGTGTAGATCTATAAAAGAGATATTTGGTTTTCGGAATTTACAGAGAAAAAAAACAACTTTAACAATCATGTAGTCAAAATATATGTAGTAAAAATTCATTAAAATCTTTGTAGAATAAATGTTTATTCTATTATTGGAAGAATATAAAAGGCCATCCATCACTAGAATCCTGCTTAATTTCTCTTATGCTGCAGACAGGCAACTTGCTGGAATCCAAGATACAAAATTATATACGCAGTTAAACATGTACAGAACCGTTTTGAAGATTTGTTCAGACAAATAACAACTGTTGAGATCTCTGCAGTCAGCCCTTAAATCTATTTAAGATTGAAGAACGTGGTTTTGTATTGTAATAATTTCATGTTACAGAGACTCTTTGTGATATGCTTCATTAAAACGCAAATTCTAACATAATGACGGCAGTGACGTGGACTAAAAATTTAGTTCCGTTTAGAAAAATTACTTCTTTATAATAGGATCTCATTATTAAAGTTGCTCTTTATATGTATTCCATAGACAGCTCATTATAATGAGTTTCTGCTGTACAATGCTCATACTCATGATGCTGAAAACCTTTGTATTGTAGCACAATACAGTTCTATGCAAAACATTTTGTGGCAAGTAGAAAAGAATGATCTGCTTGCTGCTAGCTATTTGCGTTTTGTGCAAATTATCGTTGTTAGCAATGTTTACTTGATACTCTGAATTCACCTGAAAACTGATCTGCCATCTTAAGTCTATATTTACACTGTAATTGAATCCTCAGACTTCATTTGTTCGCCATTTTTATTTCGTCACATTTATTGCTGCCGAGCCGTGAAAATGCTGTGGACTTAATATAAATATACACATATAATACGATTGATATAGATCTTTATTCTCTGCCACCGGCGACTTTTCTCGTGGGGCGTTGCCTCTGTTCGGCGCGTGTTATTGTGTGCAGCCGCGCTATAATTCACCACTTGGCTGCAACCGAACGGACCAGATCTTAACGTGCCGTTTGAATGGAAGACCAGGAGTCCTTTCTTCGACCTGGTCGAACATGGGGGGTGGGTGGGAGGGGGGGGAAGAAAGGAGGAAAACTTAATCTCATAGGAAACGTCATTGTTTGCTTCCATCTTGTTACTTCGCCGGTTATTGTATTGGAATTGCGTTGAAGGGACTTTGTCAGTAGTTGGAAAAGGCTACGGACTTTGAATCATTGCGACGACCGCGCTTGCGACTCGATCGACGGCGGAAGAGGAGGAAGAGGAGGAGGGGGGCGTCGTTTCGGGTGCAGAACATTTTCGCGAAAATTCTGCGTGTAGCGGACTTAGGGTTGTGTCCACTGAGGAGGAGCGTTGGTGACACTGATCCCATCTGTCAGCTGTCGCCATCTTAAGCCCGGATTTATTGGGACATTCATGCACGTCGTAGTGTGGCTGGTCAATTCCGTATCGATATGTTGTTGCTATTGCTGCTGGCTTCGTCGTCGTCGTAGTCGTCCGTCTGCAGCCATGCTTGGCAGCCAGCTGGCTGTGCGAAATACAGACATCGCAGCATCGGTGGATGTGGCTGCGGTGGCCTTGGGGAATTCGGTTCTGTCACACTTCACTGACCCTCTTGCTTCTTCATTTGCATCTAATTACAAAGTTGTCAATACTCTCTTCTCTCCGCTCGAAATGTGCCTGCCTACGTTGCTGTGCATAATATGTCTGATCGTGGTGGTCGTCTGCACTGCCACTGCGCAGTAGTAGTCTCTGTGTCTGGTCGAGTGTGGATTATGTAGCGATGACCCTGCCATTTACCAGCCACTTTGTCATTGCCTGCTGCTGCTGCTGATGATAATGAAATGCTGTCATTTCTCTCTTTGCGTCTGATTTAGGCGATGTCTGTCGCTCAGTGGAAGAAGTTGATGCATTAATAGATCTCTGGGAATTCCGCGATTGGTGATCATTTACTTTCTAATAAGTTGCGACCGCTCTCTGATTTCTCTCCGGTATACACAGCGCGCTGAATAAATAACTTTCTGTATAAGTGAGAAGTTTAGCGGGGTCTCTATGATGGTTAAACATCCACTGAGAGTTACAATGGCTTAAAATTTATACTTTAACCTAAATGTTAAATGGTCCATGTTGACATATTATATAGACGTTTTAACTGAAAAACTGAGAGTTCTAGACATTGATTTAGTTGTAACATTTAAGTAGAGGACTCTTGAAGCAGATGCAACTAATGCATTCAGAAATAATTTCTGACTATGATTACTAGTTACAATGAATGGTGAAGTTAGCTTTATGTACATCTTTAGTATAGGATCTTTTCCAACATTTAATGTAGGAAATAAAATGAGCTTTTAGCTGAGGGTATTCAAACTATTCATATAATTGTAATCAAGGAACATTATTTTTTTAACTTTCCAACTTGTTGTTGATGCGTTTGTACTAATACTAAAGATGTTAGACTGAGTTTTCCCAGAGAGACTTCAATTTCATCAATTTCATCAACGAGAGAGTCGTCGTTCATCAAAGTACTTGATGTTGCTGTACTTGATGCTGCTTAACAATTTAATGATCAATGTGAGTGGACTAGAGCAACTGGGAGCCAATGCAGCACGTCGATATAAGTCTGTTAAACTCAGTGCTCTCGCCAGCGTGGTTTTTGCAGCAAGATTGTTTGCCAGTTGATGATGTATGTTAGTGGTCGGATGATGTCATGATGAAGCAAAACAATGAAACACTGAGGACAAAGTATTGTTGCATTGTGTATTGTTGCATTGTCTACTTAGCGAATTGCGAGAATGTAAAATACATAATTATGTAATTCAGCTGAAGCACATAGGAACAGATCTACTGATCGCTAATGACTCTGTACAGCAAATCTTAGACAGCAAATCAAAATAGGCCTATTGTAGAAAAAAAGATGACAATTGTGATGTGGATGATGATGATGATGACAAAGACTACGACGATAACAACAACTGTGATTATGATGATGATGGTGACAGGAGTGCTAAATAGGGCCTACAGTGAGAACTGATGCGCCATACCCTGACACGTAATTGCAGTATTTGTCATATGCTTTGTATCTAATCACATATTATGTCTAACTTCTGCTGTGTGTATTTATATATATATAATGTATTGTATTGTATGTATATATATATATATAAGTTTATAAAGCAACTCAATGCACACCAGTCAGAGTAGCTCCCTGTGTGAAAGACCCAGAGAAAAGAAAGTGGTTTTGAGACAGCAGAAAGATGCACTTTTGGGTACAAGTTAATAGTAAAAAAACATGTCAATGAGAGAGCTGATTCTAAAGCAGATAACCAATGTATTGTATATACATTATACATGTAGTACCATAATATACGCCTGTAACAAGTTGAATAAAACTTGCAGAATAGAATTGTACTGTATCCGCGTTTCCAGTTGTAATGTACCTTTTCTACTCTTTCTTGTTGTTGCAGCAAACTTCAGTGGAAGCACAATCTACAACAACATCTCCTGGAAACGATATCAGACAGCTAACTGTTCCTCTGTCCAGCTCGGGTGGCCATGTTCACGCTTCAAGGGCATTACGCCTGACCTCCGGAGATGTTCCAAGTTTCATGGAGACCAGTTTTGATGTGGAGGATTCGAATCCAGATGCGAACCGTCCTTCTTACCTCTTCAGTGGCAGCATGGAGTCACGGCCGACCACCTCTTCCCCGTCCACGATGTCATCAAGGCGCGTTGAGACAGCGTCGATTCTGACAGTCATGGTCGTGGCACTCGCGATGTCTGTTCATACGATGTGCGTTGACGACATTAACGTGCACATCGTTATCAAGATACCGAGAAGTCTTCTACTAGGTACTGTTACTGTTTTGTTATGTACTGTTATTGTTTTACTAGGTACTGTTATCGTTCTACTAAGTACTGTTATTTTTTTACTAGATACTGTTACCGTTCTACTAGGTCTGTTGCCGTTCTACTAGGTACTGTTACTGTTCTACTAGGTACTGTTACTGTTCTACTAAGTACTTTTACTGTTCTACTAAGTACTGTTACTGTTCTACTAGGCACTGTTACTGTTCTACTAGGTACTGTTACCGTTCTGCTGGTTTTTTTAATGTACTGTTTCTTCTGTTTTCTACCTTCATTCTTATAATTTACGCTTCTGCTGTAAAATCACTCAGGTACAGTTGTAGCTGTTTCGTATATTATTTGCCATGAATTCTGAATCTATATTTTGAGTACCAATGTTTAACAGCAGTTTTGACGCACTGCAAGTACTACTGCTCTGCAAGTTTTATTTCATTTATACCGAGGCCTTTACTGGCATTCACTTCAGTTTCTGCATGCCTGTCAAGAAGCACACAACAACTTGAACAACAGAAGCAGTTTCTCGGTCACTGCATCTCGGCCAACGGCTTTAATGCCGTAGATCTCAGTGTGATAAAATAATTGAGTTGGCATTATCGTCATCGGAAATTTGCGACTGAAGTTACAGACCATAACGTCGGCAACGGCAACGTTGGCGGCGGAGTGGTAGCGTTGCATGAAAGGTCGTAAAAAGACTGATTGGTGGATCGAGAAATGAGTCACATTGTCCGAATGTCGACTGCGGCGGCCACAGTCGTCGTCGTACAGCACATCGTGGGGGCTTAATGAGAAGAAAGCTATAGGAGAAGAAGATGTTATCAGATTTGCTCCCAGACTGACATCTATTATCTCCTCTCGCTAGATATTATTGAATTATTGGATGCATATAACAGCCGAAAAACAATTACAGCGGGGCAGAGCGAGAGAGAGAGACGGACGAAGAAGACATAGACAGTGCTCACAGCCATTAACCAGCTACAAAAGTCTCTTACTTGCCATGGGATGATGCGGGCTGTGTCTTCTGTGGCTGCTGTATCTTCTGCGGCTGCTGCTGCTGCTGCTGCAGAGGCAGAAGACGGAAGAGGACAAAGGCAACTGCATCCTGACAAATTACCGTTCAGAGATGTGCGTGCATTGCACTCACGCAGTGCGTAAAGTGTTGCTTCGAACGGCATCTATTCTACACGTTTGCCTGGACCTGCATGGACTCTACTCTCAAAGATTTACATTACATTACATTACATTACATTGGCATGGACATGTGCTGTTCTGTCTACATGAATATTTGCTGCTAACTACGATGTGTTTGTGTGTTTGAAGATGTATCTTTGCGTTTAGGTTTCCATGTAGTTTCGTATCTTATCTTTCATCACTACTGTTGGTGTAGTTAAAAGGTTGTTAAATATACCATTGTATAAATTTAATGCAGAAAGGCTTAATGCAGTTTAACTCTTTAACCATGACCTTCATAGGTTTCCAGCACACATGTGGGACGCGGTGGTGTAGTGGTTGCGTCTTTGCATTGGAGCCGGAAGGTTCGAGGTTCGAATCCACCTCAAGTCGCCGCACAAGGACCTTGGGCAAGTTCTTCGGTGTGAAACTCCGATGCAGTGTCCGCTCTGCATTCGGGAGCGCCTCAGAGCAGAGAGAGCTTCAAGGGGCGCTATAGCAAGTGCACATACAAACAAAACAAACACACACACTTGGGTGGGTTAAAGGATTAAATGCACTACTGATATACATGTAACTACAATGTAATTTACCTTGCTTTTACAGCTAGTGTGTGTCGGTGTAGGCACATGAACATGTATGTGTATATAACTGTATATGTGTGTTATGTGTGTGTGTGTATGTGTGTGTGTGTGTGTGTGTGTGTGTGTGTGCATTCGTGCTCATGTGTGTGCCACTGTGCTTGTGTGTGTGTGCCACTGTGCTTGTGTGTGTGTGCGTTTGCCTGTGTGTGTGCATATGTGTGTGTGTGTGTGTGTGCATTCGTGCATGTGTGCATGAGCTATGCAATAAGATCCCTATTTCTTGGATCTCCTGCGTCGTCGTCAGTATATCTCATCAAATGTTTTCTCTCTCAGGGGTCGCGTATGATATCGCGCATTTCATGTCCATTATAAATTTCCGGCACGTGATCCCATTTCTTCGTTTCTCGCTGTTACGCTGCCAAGGTGCCGACGACCGTAGAAACACTCGTGTAAGCAATTTAGCTTTTGGGACTCGACTCTCCCCAGTATCTGTGGGATGGTGCTAGAGTACTTTTATGGGGTATGATATTATATCTTCAAACTGTTGGGGATTATCGTCGGGCGTGAGTGACGCGGGCGTAGCTTGAAATGCCAATAATTTCCGCTGTTTGTTTTTTGATCGGAATCGGATCGTTATTTGATCTTAAGGTTTCGACGACGATGTGTGATTCTTTTGATCAGCCGTTCGTAACAGTGGAATTCGTCGAGAAATGAAAAACTATTTTGCAGCTGCGAGCTGTCATCTGAAACCATCTTTGACTGTATTGCGCGCATAATTGAAAATTTTCTCATGACACTGTCCCAGGTGTCCTTACAGGGTTTCTGCGACTACTTGCATAGGCCTATGTATCGATGCGTGCAACGTAGATTTATATGTTTACTTGTGTGCATCATAAAAAATTGGCATTTTCACTGTTGAGGCCAGGTATTTACGTTTAAGAAAAAGTTGTACAATTTCTTAAGTAAGTAAGTGGGTAGTTGCTATTAGAGCTTGAAAGATGCCTGCAACAACAGTTTGGCTTACTTCTTCTGTCCACGGTATATTGTTCATTTCATTGTTTGCATTATGTTGTGTGAATGGTAATTTTGACTGATGATGTTGCATCGATCCAATAAATCTTCAGCTGGTCTTTACAAACACCCATGCTTGTGCAGCACTGGAGGAAAGTTTGGGATTTGCACAATAACTGGCTTGCAATACTCATTACAGATTTTAATATGGTGCCCTGTTCCAAGTTTAGCACTGCACTAGAAATCGGGGCAATCGACATTTGAAACCCGATCCATTGACATTTCATGCATAGGCGCAACCACCCTATGGGACCCACGGGACGCGTCCCCCCCCAACTTTTGAGTGGTCCCCTAACTATATTATTATGGTCCCCCAACTTTTAGGACGTGATTCATTATGGTCCCTCCCAACTTTTAGGACGTGATTGCGCTTATGATTTCATGGGTCATTGACTATAACATAACATAACAGGGTTTACGGTCGTTCAGAAGACTTGTGATCTGTGTGAGAACCACCGCTATGTTTTGTGCTATCCTTAAGTGTGGTGGACTAGAGTGAGTTTTAATTGGGTAGGTTATTGGACTGTGCACAATTTTTTATTCAATTATTTGATTGTAAGCAGATTTGAGAGCAGATTATTATAAATGACAAGATGGTTTATTGGCTTGTAAGAACATCACAAAGCAATCTTGAGCATTTTGAATGTATCTGGAAGTTGATTTGTTTGACGGATGTCTATGCTTTGGAAAGTGAATAATAGAAGATGTCTAAATTAACATGGACAATGTATTGATATGTAAATGGAAAATCTGGTTTTGAAGTAGGCTAAGGAATGGGTCGGATTGCACAAGGATCAAACAGTTAAATAAGTGCACGACGCTGGAGTGGGAAAGATGAATGATGTGATTAGAAAAGTTTCAGTTTTGCTAACTGAAATTTATGTACCTGTAATGACCTTCAAGGAAACTGCTCGGAGATGCAGCGAATTAGTAGTAAATGTGTGACCAGGGCCTAGTTCAGGTTTTGAGCTCTAGCAGAGTTAGACACTTTTTGAGCTGGTCACAGAGACCCGATAGTATTATTCGGTTTAGATATGGGTTCAAGTACAGGAAATGAGATGTCATCGAGGAGGAGGAGGAGGGGACGATTGGGGGGGTCCATGAAGTGTGTGTGTGTGTGTGGGGGGGGGGTCCATGAAGTGATGGGAGCAGTTCCAGGAGGAACAGAGGAATTGTTTTGTGTCAAGGGATGACAGTCGATATTTGATATTTGATCCAGTTTTGAAGTGATGGACAGAAAGCCGTAAGTCCATGAATATTTTCTCTGATCCTTCTTCAGCAGTGTATAATATTATGTGCAAATCTGTAAGGCATCTGTCTGTCTGTGAGAGATGTTGTAATGTTCTAGGTTCCAGGTTTCCTATTGCCTTTGTGCTTTCCTCTTATTATTGTCTTTGTTATTATTGATCTGTCCCTAGTATATATTATACATATATAATATATATACTATATATATACTATATATATAATTTATATATATACTCGGATAGCAGCAACATTGGTCTCTCTGGCAGTCTTGTTTTGGGAGCATGCATCTGGTCCTTTGTCAAGACCCAGTTGGCATGCATGCATCAGAGCACAAGTTAGCTTTTGTATGTATATACACACAAGTTAGCATTTGTATGTATATGCACACAAGTTAGCATTTGTATGTATATACACACAAGTTAGCATTTGTATGTATATGCACACAAGTTAGCATTTGTATGTATATGCACACAAGTTAGCATTTGTATGTATATGCACACAAGTTAGCATTTGTATGTATATGCACACAAGTTAGCATTTGTATGTATATACACACAAATTAGCATTTGTATGTATATGCACACAAGTTAGCATTTGTATGTATATGTGACCCGCTATATGATAAGGTACCATAAGTCGGGGTACAGTTTCCCCAGAAATCGCGCATAAAGACGTGAAGGGAAAAAAAAATTTTTAAATCAAATTTGAGTTCTTGGTATTTTTAGCAGCAGGTGAAAAGGACTTTTAAGTTAATAACACTGATAATATTACATAATAGACAACACTGAGAATTGGTCGTGAACCTCTTGTAGGATAAATCGCTCAGAAGCGCTCCCAGTGTGCAAGACCCCACGATACTCATCGATGGAAATAAAGTGGCAATTTCTCATGTTCATCATTATAAGTCGGTCATTTATCATCCGATTTTTATCTGGTTTTCAGCAAAATGTTCAGCTCACTTAGCTGGTTTGTGAAGGCATAATAACTCCAAACCCGACTTATGGTACCTTTTCATGAAGCGGGTCACATATACACACAAGTTAGCTTTTGTATGTATATACACACAAGTTAGCATTTGTATGTATATGCACACAAGTTAGCATTTGTATGTATATACACATGAGTTAGCATTTGTATGTATATACACATGAGTTAGCATTTGTATGTATATGCACACGAGTTAGCTTTTGTATGTATATACACACGAGTTAGCATTTGTATGTATATGCACACGAGTTAGCTTTTGTATGTATATACACACAAGTTAGCATTTGTATGCATATACACACGAGTTAGCATTTGTATGTATATACACACAAGTTAGCATTTGTATGTATATGCACACGAGTTAGCTTTTGTATGTATATGCGCACGAGTTAGCATTTGTATCTATATACACACAAGTTAGCATTTGTATGTATATGCACACGAGTTAGCTTTTGTATGTATATACACACAAGTTAGCATTTGTATGTATATGCACACACAAGTTAGCATTTGTATGTATATACACACGAGTTAGCTTTTGTATGTATATACACACAAGTTAGCATTTGTATGTATATGCACACACAAGTTAGCATTTGTATGTATATACACACGAGTTAGCTTTTGTATGTATATACACACCAGTTAGCATTTGTATGTATTTGCACTCGAAGGCATTCTATGAAGGATAAGTCAACATGGCCTGCCAGCCATCCATATCCACTGTTATCCAGTCTCTGTGACCTCTTCTACTTCTAATCATAACTAATCTTGTTCAGTGGAGTCTCATGATGGATTTGCATTGCACTGACCAATGACTTCCGCAACCTTTTGCACACGTTGCGAGAAATGGCTGCATTGAAATATCTGCAGATTAGATTTTACTGGCTTATAGATGTAGGTGTTGATTGCATTACTGAGGCATTTCGTCCGCCGACATAGAATGAGAGAAAGGACATAAGGGCTGTAGGATAATAAATACCTGGTAGTCTGAGCAGTTTATTATCATTTTTCAAAATGCGTGATCCATTATCTCCTCTCATGCGTGATGTCTTGTTTTCTGTTTAATGTATGGAAATGCTGGCAGCTTTAAACAGTGCTAAGCCTTGCACTGGATTTGGCAGGGAGGCTTTAATCTAGTTTCTCATCAACGTTTTTTTAATCTGGGAATACCTCAGCTGCTTAGCGACAGCATTGCCACCACACTCAACCAATCATTGGTGTGGTGTAGAGGGTATGTTTGTTGCCTTGCAGCCGGGGGGTTGCAGCTTCGAATCCACCTCAAAGCCTCTGTGTAGTGACCTTGGTTGGGCAAGTCCTTCACTCGCAGTTGCTCAGATGCTTCGGTGTGAAACTTCAATGCAGTGGCCGCGCTGTAGTCGGGAGCACCTCTGAGTGGCAGCATGAAAGGTGCTATAGAAATGGGGAAATAAATAAAATAAAAATAAAATAAATAAATAAATTCTTCTGAAGTGGGTGTCAATGGTAAGTGATGGTAAGTGATCCTGAACATTGGAGTAAGTTCTGATGCAGTACTGAAGTTGAAACATTTAGGCCTACCACCCCGTTGTAACACAGTTTGCGAGCACTATCATAGTGCTATAAAAGTTATTTCAAACAAAAAGGTTACAGCACTTGTTGATCATTCTTCGATTTACAATGAAAACGCGGATATGTTTACGAGGTTCATCGTCTGAGTTGTTGAGTCCAGGAAACGTCTGAGAAACAATCGCACATCAGCGCACCGACGTAGCCGACCGTCGTGATTTATTGGCAAATCTAGCGAGATATGGATAGAGAGATATCAGAGTCTGACGCAGTGCAGTGGCTTAGCAGGCGTTACTAGACCTACACCTATTTGTCATTCCTCCTCTTACTTGCTTTCCAGTTGATTGTCCTGAGCGAATCAGGAATCACTGTTCAGTGATTTTTTAGACGCGGCAACATCCTAGTGTTATTGCCATTTGAGCCGTTATGAGGATGGTCTAGACTACTGTCCGATCATTTATCATATTCCTAAAAATTTATTACATCGTTCTGTAGACTCATTTGAATGGTGTCAGCGGTCATTAGCATGTAATGTGATGTAATGTAATATAATGGAAATATCCTAAATTTTACAGCACCACACAAAATCCACTTCAGGGAGACCAGCTTATTCACGAGCACTATATTGAATCAGGTCTGCAGTGGTAGATTGTTTGGTACATTTCAGTTCTTTTATGATCTGAAATGGGAAAAATGATACTAGCTTTCATTTTGTGATTGGTGCCAGTTTCTCCAAATGGTTGTTTGATGTATGCTAAATTGAAATTTACAAATGTCAGTATAATATTTTTTAATATCATTTGTTTCATGTGTTGTGCATCTATGGATCATCTAGACAGTCAATGTCCAACTGCTTTTGTTATTTTTCTAAATTGTGCTATATAAATAACATGATGCATACATATGCACATGAGTGTGCTCACACGTACATTGGTATGAAAATGCATGCATAAATACGCACATGATAGAGTGACTAGTGTTTGGTGTTTGTTATTACTTTAGAGGATGTTAAAATATTCTACAATGTCAAGTACAACAACAATGTCGAAATGCAAGCATGGAGCAGAAACAGTTCAATTCTGCACATATTTGGTGAGTGATCCACTTCATATGCAGTTTTACTGCTAGAAATACACACATATAATTATGTATATATTTTATATAATTTATATATATATATAAATTATATATTGAAAAATACTGGTTACTGCCATAAATATCAGTAAGATAATGTAATTGATGTAATATTATAGTCATCTGACATATATCTGTGGTAATTAAATAATTATGTTTGATATAGTGTGGCATATTATGATATGAGAGTTCTTTAAATATGCTATTTTCATTGTCAAGATAAACTGCTTCATCCTGGACACAATGCATTTAATGCTGGTGTATAAAAGACATGTATATTTATGCATAATTCATGTTGGAGCGTGTGTGCAATTATGTTCATGTATTAGATTGAGCTCATCAAACGTAGGCATGTCTCATATGTTGCTGTCAGGTAAAAGGCATCGTGGTGTACTATCGTCTAGTTTCGCATCTTCGTCCTTTTCATTTCTCATTATTGGAAGATGGTGGCCATTTATTCCCATCCAGTCCTTACTCCTTTGTTGTCTTTTCCTATGTGTCTTTCTCAGTGTAGAACCCAGCAGCAACATGTCTATATAAAATGTCCTAGAAAATTGCGTAGCTTATCTTCATTCGAACCAATAAAGTAGCTTATCTGCATTCAAACCAATAAAAGAAGCTATCTTTGTATGTATGTATGTATCTATCTAAGCTAGTTTATGTTTCGTATCTATGTCAGGCCGATACATCACAGAATAATCAATTGTCATAAATGATACAAGATTATGGTGTACCGTAATCAGATGGAGTGCCTGAAAATAGAAATATTTTGTCCAAATTATGAAGTTGTAATCTGGTAAGATCATAAGGTGTTTAAACGCTATGAAAAAAAACTAGCATTTTAAGGGAAGGTCTTTTCATTTGATCAACTCTGTTTACTGACCACCTGGTGAGCACCTGGAGAGGCAACACTGAAGCGAATGTGTAATTAGCTTTCAGATTGGTGGGACTGTTGTGGACATTTATATGCATAGGATGTCTGTGTATAGGTCTATTAATTTTAATTACACTAAATAATATACAACTTTGGGCTGGCTATAAATGTCTGCAGATGTTGAATGTTCTAGTCAATTCTGTTGGTACAGAAATACTATTGAGAAGTTTGCTAAAAAGATATTTTGAGCTACTGAATCAATTCTCAGAATTTTTCAGCGAAATCACGAATGACGAAAACCAATGCACAAGAAATGTCTGGAATAATATTATCTATCCCTGTCCTTAGTCCATGAAAATGATCCATTTAATTTATTATTTTACTCAAACAAACAGAAATTACAGACATTAAAGTATAATTATAATAATTGTTGTTATTATCAAGTTTTTCTTTATGAGATGGAAGGGAATTATTACGATTTCCTGCGGAAGTTCTAATGCTTTACTTTCTTCTAATGGACGACAGTCATTCAACAGTCGTTGCTCTGTTTTTTCCAAGGAAATTTTTAAAAAGAAAATGAAAAATGCCATTTAGAGTGATAGACTTTTCTACTTTCACTGTCAGCGAGTAGCATTCAAGCTGGTTTCTGCAAGGATAAATTCAGTCATCCACATTTTGCCGTATTTATATCAACAGGGGGCTTTTCATGACCAACGTTGACTTTTATATTCTTATAAAATATAATGGTTCTGCAACATTTTTTTATAATAGGCTACTCAAGTCCACTGACAGAAAATCTTCAGCTGAAATTGAGCTAAATAAATGTCTTCATGTTTGGTTGTGGCTTTAATAACCTTGTAATTAACCCATATGGAAAGGCGGAGGTAACTCATTTTGCAATCCATCATTGTATCCGGTCTTTCTCCGCACATTCATCAGTTAGCCTTGTTGGAACTGAAGGTCCAATTATTTAAGACAAAATCAGACTCTTGGTGTCACCATCGATAGCGAACAGTACTCACTTTGACTTTGCTTGTAATCTTTTATATGCACGTCATGTGTCTACTACAGTAGCGAATTTCATCACATTGGACTTTCTCTTGATAATGAAGTGGCTAAGACAGTTGCAAATACCTTGGTGCAGTGTAAAACCAGATGCAAGCACAGTGGCTCCAGAAATGTCCACGATAATTAACTATGACGACTTGTATGTATCTGCTTTTTTATTATTCCGAGTATTTATATAGCGCCTCTTCAAGAAATCTACTCAGAGGCGCTCTCTAATTAATTAATTTCTGGTTATGCAACACGTTAGGTTGTGTGTTTTTCTAGATTTGCCGAATGCTTCTGCTACAGACAACTCTCCTTGTAATGAAACATTGTTATGTGGATCCACACACAATCGTTTGTCTGACGCAGCCGCTGCCACCACGGCTTGTGACTGGTCAACAAGACATTGTGTGTGTCAACGAGGATCGGTCATGATAAATGACGTCTGCACATGTACGTCGTCGTCGTCGTATCTGATAATGTTTTGTACGTTTTTTTGTTGCAGCGTGCATAATAGAGTGCATTATGCAGTGAGTTAATTAATTTTCACTTAATGAAAAGTGATGATGATTGTGCCATTCTTTTAGTCTTAATTGTAAATATCAATTTATATTAGTTGAGTTTCTAAGAATAGTAAACGAACAGAGTGAAGTAAATACAAAAGATCTGCTGTCACAAGTTGTTTTGCTAAATATTTCTGCATTTGGATTTCTAAAGCATTTATGACTCCTGGCTTTTCAAATTCAAATACTAATATTAGGCGCACGTTTGTAAGAGTAAAAAAGGGCTACCCAAAGTCAAAAGTTTGATAAATTTAAGATAGACCTTTATCGAGCGCAACAGCTCTGCTGTAAAAAGCGTCGGTTTGTTAAATGGTTTCTGCATTTGCATGTCTGACACTTTTATGAGTCCTTCCTTCTGCAGATGGCACAACTTCAGCACCTGGCATTTCCATCAGACCGACAGATGATCTAACGCTGGCATAATACTTATGCTATGTATGCTGATTTGTGATTACTGGATGTCTTGATTCTTTATTTCAGCTCCTCCGCCTCCTCCTCCTCCTGCTGAATCTGATCTGGATTCAGATGGTGAATTACTGGACAGCAGTCATGGAGGTTTGAAGTTGCTTCTGTTCTGTGCTCGGATGTAACGTGGCTAATACAAAATGATGCAGTTATTCTTGGATGGTGCTGGCTGTATTTTTATACTTTTTGTGAGGTCGTCATCCTATGCCGTGGTTTCGTGGTATCCATTAATACTAATTTAAAATGAAATTGCAGAGGAGGAGAGAAAAAGAGAACAGATCCAGTTGTAATAAACATGGTATAAAATAGGGGAGGAAAGGATAAAAAATTGATGTGATGAGGAATGATCTGAATGTGATGGGAAAAATAATTAAATCATTACATAATAATGACATCAAGTTGATATTTCTATATA
Source organism: Lumbricus rubellus (assembly GCA_945859605.1). Classification (NCBI taxonomy): domain Eukaryota; kingdom Metazoa; phylum Annelida; class Clitellata; order Crassiclitellata; family Lumbricidae; genus Lumbricus; species Lumbricus rubellus. Next base: position 13,495,105 of record OX243815.1, on the reverse strand, counting down.
ATATCAAATAACGAGTAATTAAATCATTACATAATAATGTCATGAAGTTGATATTTGTATATTATATCAAATAACGAGTAATTAAATCATTACATAATAATGTCATGAAGTTGATATTTGTATATAATATCAAATAACGAGTAATTAAATCATTACATAATAATGTCATGAAGTTGATATTTGTATATATCAAATAACGAGTAATTAAATCATAACATAATAATGGGGTCAACTTGATATTTGTGCAGGAAGTAGCAATCACATTGTGATTGCACTCAAATCGCATCTCTCCTTTATTTTTTTTGCATATTGAACCAAACTTTAGTCCACTGTGCATTTATCATTATTGTTGTATCAATTGGCTGCCTAAAATGCATTTATCGCCAGAATACTGTATAAATGACTTGCTTGATGCCAATATTTTTTTTATTTCATACAACTTATGATTTAATTTGTATCTTTTGTTACCAGTTATTACTTTGATGTATCACTGTAAAGCGGATGTTTATTTTCCATTGTGCGTTTGCAAGTGGAATAATAAAGAAAATACTTACTTACTTAAACGTTGTGCCTCATTTTAAAGAGTATCAGAACTCTGTGTTTTCTTGGCTTTCTAACAGTCACTGCAGTCGCGTCAGCAAACCTTTTATTGGAAAATTTGCACAATGCAAGAAATCTGGAAACAATGTACTATGTTACGGATACGAAGCAGCAGACGGATTTCTTTTGGTATCGTGATTCTGGGATCCGAGTGAACGTCGGACTGCAGAGCATCGATGTGATTCCAACGTACGAAGACGTTGATCATGACGGTGACGGAGACTTCATGATGCAGAATCCGTCTGGAAAGGCGGAACTCGAGTTCTTTCGAAGCATCCAGATGAACCGTTGCCGGTTAGTGATTCAGAATATTAATAATAATGATAATAATAATAATGATAATAATAATAATGATAATAATAATAATAATAACAATAGTTATAATAATAATGATAACATTAATAATAATAATAATAATGACAATTTATATGATGCAGTAACACAGCCATGCGTTGCAAGCAGGGCTGAAAGTGGTTTGGAAAAGTTGCCGGGTCTCACTTTTGCAGACGAGCACGCCCTTGACCAGTAAAGTTTCTGACGACGTTTTTTTTTTAGTAATTTGTCCAAATGTATCCAAAATCCTACCATTTTTTACCCAGTTTTGGCACCTGGCGACCTTTTTGCGACCCTGCTGAGACCCGGCAACAGCAGGTCTCGAAAATCGATGCCGGGTCGCAGACCCAGACCGACCCGGCTCACTTTCAGCCCTGGTTGCAAGGTTGTCTTAAAAAGCAGCTAACATGCGGGATAAACTCTAGCGATCAACTGTGCTTCTAGCATGGATTTAAAAGAGTCCACTAAGCCACAACCAATCTAATATCAAGAGAAAGTGTAATCTGTGTGATGTGGCTGTTTTGAGGACTCTGTCTTCGAGAAGGAAATGCCAATGTTTTATTTGTTTGTATGTGCACTTGTTATAGCGCCCCTTCAAGCTCTCTACTACTCAGAGGCGCTCCCGAATGCAGAGCGAACACTGCATCGGAGTTTCACAAGGTCCTTATGTGGCGAGGTGGATTCGAACCTCGGACCTTCCGACTTCAAGGCAACGACGCCACCACTACACCACCGCGCCCCATGTTCTGGATGTTGCCTAAAGGTCTTGAAGAAATGTATTTAGAAAATCATGCTGTGGCGATAACTGTGTGGATTTCAGCAGACTATTTATTAGTAGTACCCAATGCAAGTATACTATTTGTGTGCTGCTAGAAGTAAAGTATAGTGTTACTCTATGTGAAGATGTGACCACTTGGCCTATTTGTAATTTATGCAGAATTTGGGTCTGTGGAAACAATAGCAGTTAAGTAATACAAGTAACATGGATGGACAACATATGAGAATATTTCAAGGCAATGAATATGGATATGAGAGAGGCAACGGAGAAAACCGGGAATAAGGAAACATGTACACTCCATGATGAGGACTCATCGTCAGCCATGACCTGACAGAAGAGAGAGACAGAGAGAGAGAGAGACAGAGACAGAGAGAGAGAAACAGAAAGAGAGAGGCAGAGACAGAGAAACATAAAGAGAGAGAGAGAGACAGAGAAACAGAAAGAGAGAGAGACAGAGAGACAGAGAAACAGAAAGAGAAACAGACAGACAGAGAAACAGAAAGAGAGAGACAGAAAGAGACAGTTCTTAAACAGAAAATGAGAGAGAATAATATATATTGAAACTATTCTTTAGCTTAATTGTGGTTTCAGATTCCTTCCAAGACAGATATATATTTAGCAATTTATCTCTTCTACTAGGGCCCCCCAGTGGACTCGGAAGTGTGTACTTATAAACATTTAGTTTCAGGCGTTTATATAGCGTCTTTTATTAGCATCTTAAAACCAGTCAAAAGGGACAGTGCAGCGACAGCAAAGGAATCGCGGTGCAGCCGGAGAGACTCGCGCAGAGGCCAACCTGTTCATTTACTCTGCACCAAATTGCGCTTTTATTTCGACTGCCACCGGTGACTTATGGGTCTTTGAGTGGATTTTCCTGGATGAGTGGACCGGAGTGTATGTCTCTGGTGCTACTGCGTCTCTGGTGCTATACAGTTCACAAAGTACATTGTTTAATTTAGGATGAACAGCCCAGTGATCCACACCATCAACATGTTCATTGTGCTGAACTGCTGCTTTGACAGATACCCAATACCCGACTACTACAGTCTGACGCTGGAGATTGCCAAAGACCGCACAACAAAGGCTTCAATGGAAATGTGCACCGTGCAGGAATATTCGGCTGGCAGGTGTCCGCAGGGCGTCCACATCGGGGACCGCTACGTAAGGCGTATGCTGAACGAGCCTTGTCATAAAATGGTGAGACTTTGCGTTTGGCAAATGCCTCCTCCTCGCTTATTTTAGAGTTGCTGTTTTCGGGTTGGCGCCCGTGGATTAAATGCTCTCTGTTATTTAATGGAGTATAATGTAACGGGACATTTGCCCAGTGCTCACTGAGGTAGTGGCTTCCGTGGACTCCTGAATTGAGAGAATGGCTTCGTGATGCTCTTTTTGTCTGTTGTGGTAGGGACTCCATTGGGGAAAATGGCAACTGTTTGTGCATGTGTGTATATACAATTATACATGTATATAGAATTTTATATATACATGTACATATATAGACTAAATGTTACATCAACTGTTTAGGATTTAAGCTGTGGTAAATGTTTGGAGTGTATGGCAAAATGCTCAAACTGGTTAGTATTTTAGAGGTTTTTATATAAAATGTTTCTTATTTTGCTGATATATGTGTATGATAACTCATGATAAGTACGGTATTCCTTGAAGACCTTCTACTGCGAGCAAAGTTGCTTCTACATTTTCTGCGTTTCTGAAGAGGACAGTAACTATTTTTTCCGAGTATTGTACTGAAATTACATGAGTTTTGCTTTGTTTATGGATGATTTTATGCAGTTGGTTACAGAAAAGCATTAAATGAATATATAATGTTGATTTTTCATTTAAATTTTCGATCTAGGCCCAGGTATGTGGTCAGCTATAAATAGGTGAAGACAGTTTTGACTGGTGTTTTAAACCTGTTTCTGGTTGTTCCTGTCACACAGTGATTTGCATGTAGAAAATCATTAGCTTATCATACCAAACCGTAAGTTTAGTTTCTAGTGTCTACTTCTTGTGCATTCGTAGAAGAGTCGTGCCGAGTAGTGTGGTCCCTGTATGAAATTCCTGAAATTATTCTTGTTGTAGTGTGTGGATTGCATGTATTATTATTACCACCCTTGTGCTTGTTGTACCATGATCGATTGTAGGTGGTTGAGCATTGTTATGGCATGCTTAGTCTTCAGTATGACCTTAGTTACGTAATGGACTCAGTTGTATAATTATTTCTGCTTGTCTTGTGCTTTCCTTATGCACCTTCATCTCCTCTAGCTCCATGTTACCTTCAGCATCTTTATGGCAGATTGCTGGCTGAATATTTAAACACTGGTCTGTTGCTGCAGTGCTTGAATCCAGGCTATTGATGTAATTTTCAAGTGTAAAGACATTTGTGTATCATGAGAAGGCTGCTCTACTGTTGATTTGGTGTGGCAATGATTGAGTGAACGGTTCATTTGGTACCAGATTGCATTCATGATTTCCGAAAATAGATCAGCTTTTTGTTGTAGAGCTTGCCCATTAAGACTGCAGTATTTCTAAGGCATTGCTTTGTCTAAGGCGTTGCTTTGTCTAAGGCATTGCTTTGTCTAAGGCGTTGCTTTGTCATCTCCAATTTGTTAATCACTAACCTAACAATGACTTCTTTCCATGCTTTGATTTGGTGCAAGAATATATTATGTGGGTCAACATTTTTATACATCTACACCAGGGCCGATATGCATATAGCCAGGAATAGGTTACCTTATAGGTAGACCTTCCTCCAGACATAACTCATCCAGACATAGCCGTTGGAATTTAGCGCTATGCATGAAGATACAATTGGAAATCTACACATTCCTTGCACCCGATGATGCATGACGCTTGCTCTCCCCCCCAATTCAATAGGTTAAAGCTGAGCGCGCATGCGTGAAAGATATTTATATGCGGTCGTTGCCAGCGTGGGGTGAACAGATCAAGACTTATAGACGGTCCACAGGGAAATACGGTTGCCTATTGTTCATGCGTCCAGCTAAAGTCGGCTATCTATTGTTCACCATTGGAATAGCAGGCTTATACCTGCCTCCGAGTTGGAACAACGTTATACCTATCGTAATTCGCTAATCACAAACCATGCATACGGAAATTACCCACTACTCCCCCAAAGGCCACATTTAAGCTAAAGAGTATGAGTTATACCCTCTTATGGATATCGGCCCTGTAGGCACCTTTCCAAGAGCAGAAGAGCTGTTCAAATGGTGATGAACAGTAATCTGCCTCATAACATAATGTCCAGTACCTAGGTGCATAAACATGTCTCTCTGTTTATGTGTTTGTCTGTCTGTCTGTCTGTCTGTCTGTCTGTCTGTCTGCATATGTCTTTCTATGTATGTTTGTGTCTGTCTGTTTTATCTTGCTTGTTTGTGTAGTTTTCTATCCATCTGTCTGTCTATGTATGTTTGTCTCTGTCTGTCTCTCTGTCTGTGTCCATTTGTCTGTTGTCTGTGTTTATCTACCTATGTACTTGTACATGTATCTCTGTCTATCTATCCTTACCTTTGGGTGTCTGTCTGTCAGTGTCTGTCTGTCTTTCTGCCTGTCTGTCTATATATGTGTGTACGTGCATCTCAATGGTCATATATTCACTTTATGCTGTTCAGTTCCAGTGACTTCCAACCATATTCTTCATAAAACAATCAAGATTGCCAGTTTGTGATCACCTGCAAATTTAAAACAAGAATGCATAAATTAAACCATTTATTAGTGAATGCATTGCAATGATTTAATATTACACTGTACAATTTTGATCACATTCTGGGAATTTTAACGATTTTGCTAAGTCCAAAAGGTCACTTTCATTAGGTCTATTCTCGTACCTTCTAATTTAAAAAAAACCATGCACTTTATAATCTTAATTAATTTGATTGATTTTGAAACATGTTATATGTTGGTCCCCGTTCCTGTCAAAGTTGTTCTGCTGTCATTGACTGTACATACGATTACATAACTCTGTGACAGAACTAATGGCAGTTAGGAGCTTTGAGGATTCCTAGCAGCATGGTGACGCAATCAGTCTAAGCAGGCAGTAGGAATATTGACTGAACTGTCAGTATTAAGGTTATTTGACTGTGTTGGACATTTCAGACATAAGGTAGTCATTTCCTGCAGTTTGCTTAATTTTGTAACATGGGTTGTATGCATATCTTGTATGCGTATCTTGTATGCGTATCTTGTATGTGTATCTTGTATGCCTTCCATCCTTTTTCTGCATTTGTCACATGTCATTGGTAGTTAAATACAATATTTTTCAGTGTGTAGCAAATATGTGCTTGACATAATACATTGAGACAATGTTATGATGGTATTACCTTATTTTAGAACAAGGATGAATTAAAATGTTTTTAGAGCTAAATTAAATTTCAGATCAGTGCTCGAGATTGTGCTATTTTTGAGCAGCATCTAAACTGTGATGAGGTCACAATCTGGGAAGCCCAGATGGCTAAGTTCAATAGTTCAAGGGAAGGTCAACATGAGGTTACTGGTGGAAACGCTTGGGGGCAATGAACAAAGCTGTCAGGGAAGGTCTTAATTAAGCGACAATGTTTCTTAAGACTAATTGATTTTCTGTGTTCTTGTTGGTATGCAAATCGCATAATGATGGTCGAAAGGGTTACTGAACCCAGTTACTCTAATCTTCACACCTTTAAGAATAAGTCTTTGTAAATGCACACGTGTATAGTCCTGTGCTATGTGTGAAACACTTATATTTTATTTATCATATTTCGCTTTGAGTGGTCACAGCTGCATGCAATTATCACTGGTCTTATAATATTCTTGACTTACGACACCATTAATCATCAAGAAATGGGAGATTTGTTTTGGAAAATAGTCGTAAATAATAACTGTTGTTTGGCCCATTGTTCTGTGATTATTAAAAACAAATTACCTTGGTACATGTGTTAGTTTATCTGAGTTGCGTCTGTAATAGGGTTCGTACCCTGAGCCGTTGCAGCCAGCTGCGAACAGCATTGTCTGCACAGACAGTACATCCTTGCTGACTACTGTATTCAACATCACCCCAGCTGCTGTCCATCCCATTCCTTTGGTCGCCGATGCTTGCCGTAACGCAGGGAATCAATGCGATCAGTGCCTCAGTCAACCGCACTGTCGACTCTCAGGTAAGATGTTATGGCAGAAATGTGTCTCAGATTCAGAGTCTCCTTCATTCATTCATTCATTCATTATTAGAATTTATATAGCGCCTCTTCAAGAAACTACTCAGAGGCGCTCCCAGCCCAGCCACGACCAAAGAAAAAAGATTTAAGAGACTTGAGAAATAGAGATTGACTGGTCAGATGGAGGAGATGGAGGTTTGGGGGGAGGTCATTCCAGATTGACGGTCCCACAACCGAGAAGGCTCGGCGCTGTCTGGTAGCTAAGCGAGCCCGTGGAACAAGCAGTTGTCCCTTCGCAGCGGAGCGAAGGGCCCGACGCGCTTCAATGTCAGAGACAGGACGACAGAGGACGCGCAGATAAGATGGAGCACAACCAAGAATACAGCGAGAAACAAGGGCAGCAATGCGGTAATTGATGCGTTGGGCTATTGGCAGCCAATGCAGCACATCACGCATGTAAGCAGAGACAGGCGAAAATTTAGGAATTCGCCCGATGAGTCGGGCAGCAGAGCGTAGAACCCGGTCTAACCGTCCCAGAACCCCAAGGGGAAGGCCAACAAGGATTGAGCAGCAATGGTCAATACGACTAGTTACAAAAGCGTGAACAAGCACAACTAGCGCATCATGGGAGAGAGAGCGAGCAATTACTCGAAGTTGACGAAGCTGATAATAACAGCTTCGAGCGACAAGATTAACATGCTGGGTGAGACTGCATCGCTATTGTTCAAGACCACGTTGATTCAAATTATATCAATCAACCACATAAATTTATATAGCGCCCCTTCAAGTTATCTACTCAGAGACACTCCCAACCCAGGCCTGGTCAAAAAGAGAACGGAGAGCCGCAGGGAGGCCATTCCAGATAGCTGGACCCACCACTTGCAGCAGTTGTGAATAACTGGCTGCTTTGAAGTGGAGAAACGTGACAGTTATGTGATGAAACAGTTAGCCTACTTAAAAGTACTCGTGGGTTGTTGCTCAAATTGATTATAATTATATTATTCTTAGCTGCAGGCAAAATTGTTAAGATCATTATCCTGTCTCTGCAGAACCAGTAGCGGTTTGTTGTTTACTTTCTGCAATTCATAATACGATTCTTTGGCGTTGGTTTCTTGGAGAAGAATGATGAGAGACAATAAAAATCATTATAGGAAGAAGTCTGTATGATGTAAATCATAAGAAAGTTTAGACATTTCTTGAAACTCTTTCATTTTCCATCGTGGCCTTAGTCATAATTCCAAGAAAATTTGAGTTTGCGTGAAGTGGTTGAAATCCAGTCCACGTCTTGAACTTCATATTTTGTTAATTTAATCCATCACCGTTTCGTTTTGTCGAAGGAAGTTGACTTTGCTGTGTTGTTCAAAGTTTGCATTTGATGCCAGATCAAGATCATAAAGTTGAGATTAGTTGAGGATGAAGATGACTGGCATAGTTATAGATGAATGTCTGTGCTGTGGAAAGGGTAATTCCATTGATGACTTGGTGTTATGATGAGGATGCTGATGCAAATTATGATGATTAGGATACTGCTGCTGCTGCTGAGATGATGACGATAGCTTTCCTAGGTGATTGCTGTCTCATATCTGGAGCACTGAAAGTGTCTATAGCATTTACATGAGGACGTATTTAATGGTTTAGTGATTAGCATGCTCAGTTGGCTTATAGTGAACAGAACCACAAGTTGAGTGGTACATCTTGACTGTTGAGTGTAAGTAGATCATCTGGTGAGATGGATGTCTCTTCATCTGTCTTTATACAGATTCAGGTGCAAAAATGAGGGTGCCAAATATTATTTTGTGTCCATTCTTTAGATTGGCTTGGGACTTTTTTTTCTACTCATTTGTTAGAGTAGTGAAAGCAATAGCATAGACACACAGCCCCCCCCCCCTTTTCTCTTTCTCTCCATTTAAATAATTTGATTGAAACCTTTCTTCCTAAATTTTCTTGCTCTCTTAATCTAAATATGTATCTTTTATTTTAGATGAGTTGGATCGTGGATGTTGTCTGCTCGATTGCTACACGAAACCTGAATGCAAGCTTGCGACAGGTGCTTACTGCAGGAATCCTCCTCTCGAATGTGCACAAGGTAGGATTGTACTATATATACTGTACATTGTTAGACTCTAGTTAGATTCAAGCAAGACTTCATTAGCACCTATGACCTTTGGCCAAACAAGGAAGTTTAACCCTTTGACGACCAGCTTCATATGTTTTAAATGCATTTTAATACACGCTGGGCATTAAAGGGTTAAAACATATTTATGAGCAGACAACTCTTGGCCGCATCTGGAAACATTAGCCATTGTCGTTGGTAATTAAATATTGTTTATTGCAGTAATAGAAATATTTATATTAAATTTCTTGCGAGGATCGTGTCCTAGCGTTATTGCATGACATGTTTTATGCGGCGCTAAAAAATTAAATTTTTGTAACCGATGAAATTATTTCAATTAAGGCTTCAGCTGTGAGTTTTTGACGAACTTCTCATGTTAGGTGACTCGTATCGCTACACGCTCCAGCCAGTTTATCAGGACCTTCGCAATTCCTACCAGTGCCACTTACGACGAACGCCTCCCGAAATTCTGTACGAACTGTGGTTTTACGTCAGCATCCCGAGCTCCAATTTCGAAACGCCAAGACTCTACACTTCCATCCAGCTGACTGAGGCTGACAGACACACGAGTCGTGGACAGCATCAGCATGAATTTCTAACCGTTGAGTACAGCTTCGATATAGATTTGGAAGAAGATCTGATCCTCAATGGATTACAGCAGGAGCCGGGAGTGTGGAACCATACGGTCCATCCGCTGGGACCGTCTTCAAACCGATCTCCTCTGGTCGGAACTCTTCGTGAACTGTCGAAGAACGTGTTCATTGCGTCTGTGAACTTTGATGAACCGTTTGCGTTCAGCTCGTCGACTTGGGTTGTTGGTGACGGTTGTCAGAAGAACGTTTCGAAGTTTGTGTCGCCTCCGTCGCAGTCGGATTCAAGTCAGCAGGCGGTCAGTGTCACGTCCACAAGCAATCTTCTAGGTCAGCCGTTCAAGTATCTCATCAAAGCGGCCAACAGTCCGCCAAGCATGAGGGTTCTCATACCGGGTATGCAGGATTTGGTTTTCCTTGTTTAATCTTTTCACCAATCAAGTTTGTAATTCTTTTCTATTAGATTTGAAAAGCAGAATAAATAATATTAAATATATTAACATTTTTGGTGCTCTAGTTAGGGATTATTTCTGGCAATCAGATTCAGTTGAATTCTGTTGTTTAGATTGAGAGCAGATCTTCCGTCTCTGCATCCCTTTCATGCTTCCTCAATCCTGACGACGTTTAGTAGGCTATCAACGCAAAAGGTCTTGATATAACCGTGCTGAAGATGGTAACCTTTGCCAGCACTGTTTCTTATTGGGAGACTGTTTTCACAAGTTCAAGTCCATGTGTATTTTAGCTTTTCCTTTTCATGATTGAAATCTAATAATTTTCGTGTTTTTGTGTTGAAGTTTCCTTTCTGCCTTTCAGTGCTGGATTTGGAGTTCTCTTTCTTCCTGTTCATATTCTAATTTTCCATTCAATCTTAACTCGCACGCTTGATCAATTTTGGCCATAACAAACTCATTGAGCGTATTTCCCTCAGGTCCAATCTCTTGTGCAATATCCTTGAATTTCGGATTGTTCCGTATATATGCTCATTCATTTGAAACGAGATATACCTCATTGCACTAACGCACCAGCAGAGCAGTAAACCGTCGTCATTGGATCTTAAACAACGCTCGTAAAATGACAAAGAAAATTCTCATTAGGGATGCTAAATTGGTGAAGGCACATAATTGTGCAGTGTGTAGTGTAAACCTTATTTGTTAGGAAAGCTCCTGATTTGTCAACTTAAACATTTACCGTATTTAAACAGAAATTTATTTTCTGTATATGCAATTATTTGCTCCCCTTTCTCTGTCTATCTTTCTGACTCTGTCTGTCCCTCTGGCTGTCTGTCTCTTCGTGTGTCTGTCACAGTGTCTATCTGTGTCTGATCTTTAATGCTACTATTGTTGTGTATCTATGAATTTATATAGCACCTCTCACAGTGCACACCAATCAGAGGCGCTCCCAGTGCGTTAGGCCACGATACATGTCACATGTACCACAGTAGCTTTGATGAACCGGTGGCTGACCTTTCACTTCACAGATTCTATTTTTCTTAAAAATTATCTGTTACTCCCACTACAAGAATAAGTGACAAGGATTAGAGGTAAATGTGTTTTACTTGCATTTTGTAAGGCAACATTTCTTTACTGAGATGGTGGTTTAGAGACAAGCCGCCATTTCTCATCACTGGAAATTCTTTGCGTGCCAATCTCACGTTCAACGGCACATCAATGATGGTTATTATTCAAGGTATGTTTGAAAAATTCAATGTACGTTTGAAAAATTCTTATTCAAGGTATATTTGAAAAATTCTTATTCAAGGTATGTTTGAAAAACTCTTATTCAAGGTATGTTTGAAAATGCAGCTAAACGTTATATTCAGACATGTAGGCACATACATGCATTCATACTTGTTCAGAAATTACAACTAACCAAATATATCTTCTAGACTTAATTTAATTAACAGTTTTTTAATATTTGGTGCTGCCTCTGGATTATCTGGATTAAATTTTCAAAGATCAACCTCAGAAACTGCATTCCGGTTTCTGCTTGTTGTTTGTCTTATGAAGACGATTTTATATACGATATGTAGGATGTATGCGTGTGTGTCTGCACTTGTTATAGTGCCTCTTTAAGATTTCTACTTAGAGGCACTCCCAACTACAGCGAGGACACTGAATCGGAGTTTCATGCCAAAGCGCATGAGCAATTGTGAGGGAAGAACTTGTTAAGGATCCTTATGCGGTGGCTTGAGGTGGATTCGAATCGGCAACCTTCCAGCTCCATGGCGTCGAACATACACCTACACCACCGTACCCCACAATGGCTATTTTCAGTGCATTGAAGACTTTTAAAAGATGCTACACAGATATTAAGTTCCCCAAGCAGATTAGCAACTATGCACATATAAGTTTTTTGGCATGACTGAGGGATGTTGAACTGGTTAAATGCTCTAGATGATCTAGCATTTTAAATGTGTGGCTAAGCCATTTTAATGTTCAGTAGCTGAATAAATGAATGCTTTGTTGTTTTGAATCCTTAGGATTCCTGACTAAGTGTCCGGGATATCTGGGAATCCTGGTTAACGATCTGCACAGAATTCGTGAAGTCATCAAATACGACGTCCTCGTATCGTGTCCTCAGCAGTTCAGCGTGACGTTCAGCATCGCGAACCAAGATCCATTCGTGGATCAGGCTCTCGAGGTTTTGATTGATGACGCGAAACACATATCACAGCTTCTACTCATCTATAGTCCAACAGAACCAAGACATCGCCAGAAGGTCCGGGTCACCGAGGACCGAAGGGCGGCCTTGTTTCTCACCATCGGCCTTCTCAATCTCCTCTTTGCGACAGCGTTGACTTTCGTCTTTCTGTCGGCAGTTTTCTGGGCTTGCTCGAAAAGCCTTTGGCTGGTCTGCCAGCGAGTCGTTCGTAGGAACTCTGGAAAACTGCCTGTTAAGCAGGATGGTCATCTTGGAACCGTGGCAGATAGAAACAGTAGCTGCTATTGCACGAGCACGCCAAGACATCTGACGTTCAAGTCGATGAACGCACATCAACGCACGCTCGTCTTTCTGTACATTTTATGGAAAGTTTTATACATCATATTTTGTACGTTTACCGTCTTCTTTCTTCTACTCAACGCTTTCATCGGGCCAAAAGCTGTAGACATATCAGAAACAGTTGATCAGCTTCAGACGAGAAATGCCAAGAAATTGGATCTGTACCAGCAGGCTCTCGAGGAGCAGATAGAAATCGATCTTATCCAGCAGTCTGAATTTCTTGAGAAGATATACAAGGAGGAAGTGAACTGCTTGGAGGAGTTGCTGAACAGGACGAGGGTCAGGCTGCAAAATCTAACGGAATCTCTGAGTTCGAAGTCTGTTATGGCCAACAAACTTCGGAATAGAATCGATCTCTACCAGAGAAGAACGGACATTTTTACGGAGAGTTATCAGAAGAAGTTTGACGATGATCTTTATCCGCTCATGAATCGATATAAATCGTATGTTGACGCCGTGAGTCGCAGTCGCTGGTTCCTTTACCCACATCGACTGTTTAACTCGACCTTGGAGCAAACGAAGGTCATGAGTAGTGCTGGCGGTAGGTCAACTACTGCTAACTCCAGTACAAAGTCTCAGTATCGGTTTTGGGACTTTCTTGGAGTGCAGGAGGTGGACCAGGTTCAACAGTGGACAAAATCTGTTTGGAACAAGTATGTTTAAAGTTAATCCTTCTGAGTAGGGCAAACAATAGGCCATTTTAGTTATAATTAAAGCAAGTTGTTGTTTTTGAAACAATTAAGCTTATATTTTCTACCACTTCAACAAGCAACAAGTAAACATGACTTATGAATGTCATACATTGTCATAGATATTATAGATGTTATGTGTATATATATTTAATATATATATATATATAATTATTATATATGTATAATGTATTATATATTTTCAGCAGCCAGAATAAACAAATATGTCAAATTATCAACAATATCTATAAATATGAACTTGGTTTTTCAATGAAAATATAACTTATAAGACTTATTTTAATTTAAAGTGAGGAATGAAAGAAGTTGTAGCGCTAATAATTTTATCTTAATTAACTGTTTCAGTTATTTCAGTATGATGTTCTCGGTCGTTGATCTCCGCACAATCCCAGTCGCACGTGACAATTCGTGCGAAGAAAGTGCGGCGAATACGATATCAATGCCGTGGATGAATCAGACGTTTATTTTCGTCAACTCCACGCGTTTCTTCAGCAGCCTACGGCAGACGGAGAAACTCAACCGACCCAAGACCGATCCACTGTCGAGCTTCGATATTTACTCCGACGTTCAAGCGTACAACCATCACAACAATCTCGTAGACGTTGACCGTCAACAGAATTTCGACGTGATAAATCTCGTCGAACACCTTCACATCGATTTCATCCGAATCATTTTCTTCTGCGTCGACATCATTCTGCTGTTCCACCGTTGCGCTCACCTCTACCGTCGCATGCAATCCATGTTTGCTGGATTCAGATGCCGAACCGTTCTCGGTCACTCGCAGTTTTGGCATCTGCGGCTTGCGGCTGAGCTCAACGGCGGACTCAGCATAGCGACGCATCCAATGAAAGCGAAGCAGCAGAATCATCTGTCATCATCGTCGTCTAGCACACGATCGTCTGCTCCAATGGAAGGTAAATGCATGTCGGATGGCATTCTTCTCGTCACTAAACCAACCTCTGATCTGACGCCGTGTGCCGCCAGTTGCAACAACCTGTTGCCGCAGCAGACAAGGTCAAACTCTTGCTCTGCCCCCGTATCGGTCAACGACCTCAAGTCGAAGTCCTCACAAAGTGTCTTCTGTTATTTCAACGCTGTGCTGCAAAGTTCGTTGCTGAAACGACTTGGATGGGCCGTCTTGGTTGTTCTACTCCTCTATCTCCTGATGATGTCCGTGAACTGTATACTTTTGAGCTTTGCCGGATGCTATCCACAGATGGCAGCTCTGTACCAGGACCTGGTCGACAGCAGTGACCTGCTGAGCACGACCAGCTGGCAGCATTTGATTCAGATGGCGTACTGGTACAAGTCGCGAGAGATATCAGAGTTTCATTTCTCCATTTCCAGCCTTCGATCTTTTGTTGAAGGTTTGTCTGTTTGTGAAATTTTCAACACCTAGTAAATTTTTTTCGTAACTGTTGATCAGTTTTTAGCATGTGAGTTAACTTAATATTTCATAACACCTCGTTTATTGATCACTTACCATTTTATGCTGTAGTCACGGACTTCCACAGATATTTTAGCAGGAGGGGCAGGTTAAATATTTTAGCAAGAGTTTGAAAACTGCAAAGCTGGAAATTCAGAACTTGGGTATCTTTTATAGAGGTTTCTATATGCAAATTACATAATGAGTATCATTAGTATCTTTAGTGCAAGAAATTTTCTAACAGCCAAAAAGTAGTAGCTGAAATTGGATGTCGATTTTTTATGGGGTGGGGGTTCAAGTGCCTTCTCGTGTCTCTATGTGTGGACACCCATGGTTGTAGTGTAAAAGGCCGGTGCACTATTAGAATAGAACATTTTTCTGTTTCCTGTAGATATAACTCTGTACATATCATTTCTTGATGACATGCAGCTGGCTTTCTAAGTTTATCTATGAACTATACACAGCAGGGTTATCAGAATTCACAAGGCATTAATCAAGGGTTATAAATTAGCAATATACCTGAATATCTCAGTGTGTGTAAATCAATATGGAATTATGGCACTACCATGCATAAACACAGAACATTGACTCCCTTTTGAGGTTTTTAAACCTCAAAAGAGAGCCATTATTCTAGGTAAATAGTGAGATACATACATGCATGCATAATGCATATTTGTAATAATTGAACGCTTGTAAGCTTGATTTGTTATGTGGATATATTAAGTTCATCATTCAGGCATTGTGCAACAACAAGAGTTGTGAACCAGTGTATATCTACCTCTATATTAGTTGAGATTTTTTTAACTGAACGAGGATATGTAGTAGTCACAAACCTTAGGTGTGAGCCATATTAACAGGACCTGACATAGAAAGTACTAGAAGGAAGACCCGCACATTCACCATGCAGAATCTCGGTGACCAGTGCTTCAATAGATGCGAATTGCACTATGGTCTACTACAACATTTGGTGAATTTGCCATTGTCCTGTGCATTACAATAACACGGTGCCACCGTGGTATACACCAATAGATGTGTCTTATTCAGATGAAAACGCATTATTAAAACATGTGTGATTGATGTTATATTATTGTCAAGTTGATTCTTTCCTATACGCTGAAGAGGAAGAAAAATGAGTCATCCGAATTATTCTGTCGCAATAACACATAAATCGATTTAAAGCGAGAACATGTTGTGTTATTACTTTGTTATCTACACTGATGCATTTTTAATATTTCTTCTTACAGACCAGGAGGAAATGAAGCGGAGAAATTACCTGGACCAGGTCTGCTTTCTTTTTGCGGACGGCACAGATAAATCGTGTGTCAATGCGAACGAGACGAACAACGACGGATGGGTCCACGATGACGATGATGTCAACACTCGAATAATATTTCCGTGTCCTTACAACTCCAACCGAATTCATTTCCATAGTAAGTGAATTTCATTCGCAACCGATGTCCGCTTATGTTCTGTAAATGTGTTTGTGAGTGAGTAAGTAGACCACAGTCTGGAAAGAAGATGGTCGATGACTCTGCCACTGGTAGTGCCAGTTCGTAGGCTGGATAAAGAAGGAGGGTGATGTTATTCACCTTTTTATGACACAGCATTAGTAGACAGCAATTGAGTCCAGGCTGGTCCATAATAATACAATATATATTATATATATAATTTATGTGTGTGTGTATAAATTAAATTTTAAGGATTTTTTGGCATTGCATTCTTGTAACCTACCGGTATGCAGGATGCATGATTGTAGAGATACTAGACTTGGCTATATTGACTTAGCATTAAAATTCTACTCGCAATCCCATTTCTTTATGAGCACAAGCCTATGAGATCTTGGGAAATTAATTAAGCTTTTTTATGGTTCTATGCAATTAAAATTTGGTTTTTTTTCCATAAAAACTGCATCCACATTTATTTATTCTATCTCAGGAATAATATGTATTTAAAAAATTACTTTTATTTATTTGAGAATCACTTTAATTATGAGTAGTCTTGATCCATATTTTATTAAGGCGCACATGTAGTCTATCTGTATAACGTAGCTTATCTCACACAATGTTTGATTACTGTTTCAGCATTACCTGAGTTGAATATTAGCTGTACGAAGAACTTGGCAGTTCTAGTGCTATCTACGCATGATGTGATTGGAGACGCCTGGCAAGTTCTGCTGGCATCTGTCCTGCTTATTGTTGTGCTAAACGCATTCGGAACAGTCGTACTTCACTGTGTAAGGAAGTGCAACATTTTCCCCATTCGTTACATCTGTGAAACATCATCACCTTCAACAATTTCACCCTCATCGTCTGCCTCGCGTGCGGCGAACAGAAGCATAGCGTCTTCGTACAGTGCAGAGAAAAGTGAGGCAGTCAGCTGCAAGCTGGAGTTGCCAGCTGTTTACAGGATCATATCTTCTACGACGCCAGAAACATCGCCTTCGTCGCAGTCAAACATTGGCGCTGCGATGAGTCGAAGGTCACGCGTGCGCTTTGCTCCCACTGTTCAGGTCTCGTCGGCTAACAGCTCGTTTGGCTCAATTCCAACTCAAATGCAAATGGAAATTGGTTATGCTGAATCAAATGTTTAACTAATTATTGTTTTAAATAGTTATCTAATCATGTCTATGAAGATGTTATTGCTAGCAAAATCAAATTAATTTAAAGAATTGAAAGAAATAGGTGCTAATACTAGACCACTTAAAAACGGATCTAGTATCTGGTTCCAGGATATTCAAAACTAAGTCTGTCATAAATGGGTATTGTTTTGAAAGTTTAGCAAAGTAAAGGCTTTTATTATTAACTTGTTAGACTTCTTTAAAAGTCTTTTGTGAAGCAGTTCAAGCAGAACTTACTTATTAAGTTGTTCCTCAGTTTGAACACAGTTCGTTTTCTACAAAGCTCAATATAATTTATGTCGAGATCCCAGGATATGACGATTAGAACATTTCTCACTGAAGGCTTAGCTATATATTAGCATGGTGTATCATACAGCATCCTTGAGGCTAACCTGACTTTTATTTGGCTTTCATTTGTGATGCACTGTCAGTCTGTCACTCGATTCTATTTATAGCAATTTAGAAACCAGTATCATGGAAGCTATTAGTTATTAATAGATTATTTTTATGCTAGGAATCATGTCATTGTATAATTTTGCAGTGCAACAAAATAAGAATTAAAGGATTGGTTTTGAATTACTGGTAAGCTTAAAGGCAAGACATTCTACTTTATGAGCAATATTTTAAACACGTTTAAATGAATTCTTACTCAAGCAATACATAATCAACTAGTTGGCAATAAATATTATGACAGAAATTGTGACTAATTTCAGAAACTGATGCTTCAAAAAACTTCTCTTTGGCACATCTTTACTGTTGCTTATTGTGACTGTTATAAAAAACAATGTAAATGATATATTGGAAGTGTTTAGTAAACTAATGAAGTACTGTAATACTGTAAAAATATTCCAATTTATGTCTGGGTTTTAATATTTGTTTTCTTTCAATTTCTTGAGGATCAATATTTAATACAAATTACAACATTATTTTGATAGCACTAAACTGTTGTGCATTAAGATATTGCTATAGCTCAATGCACGAGACCTTTGAATAATTTGTGTTTGCCTTGCATTACGAAATTAGCCACTAGCTTGCCAGATTTGTTCCTGGTATTAAATGGTTAGTTTGACCTTTTAGCTCATCAGTGTGCTTAATTTTCAGATGCTTTCTGAACAAAGAGTAAAGATATCCAGGTTAACTATAACTTATTGCACTTATGTCATATGAAGAGTAGATGACAGTAAACGAAATGTGGGAATTGTAAACTAGAAGGACTTTAGACTGATGCTGAAGTGTAGTGTTTGCCTTTTGACAGTGATAACAAGTAGGCCTGCATGTAGGAAATACATTACAAAGAAGCAAATACAGTTAAACATAATGTTACTCTCTGTTATATTTAAGTATATCTGCTAAATTTATGTTGATATTCTTAAGATAATATTGTTACATCAGTTGTCAGTATGTTTCATAGAGTCCAATTAATAAAAATAACAGTTCTAGGTTTCCTGTTATGAATTTGTGCTAATCTTAGTCTAATTAAATTAATGTATAATCAGAATTGGAGCATGAGGCATTAACTCAAAGGGTCCTGCTGTGTCTCAGAAAAGTTAATTACTAAATGTCAATTACTTGGCGTTACATTACCACTAGACCACTATCACAAATATTGCCACAAAAGGATGAGAAATATATTGCCGAAAGTTGAATTCATTTGCACACGAAGACTTAACATAATTTTTTTTATGTAACCGTTTCTTAGTAATTTAATGCACATTTCTGCAAAATCGGGATTGTTACGACATCCGCTGATCGCAAATTTCGGATTTCTCTGTTTTTTGTCTTCGTGGAGTTTCAGTCGAGCGAGCAGGGCCGTGTCTAGGGGAGGTGGGGAGTTTGAACACCCACCGAAATGAAGTAATGCAAAAATGAAATAATGCATTTACTATTTTACTAGCACACGATGTGAGTACTGAGTAAGGGTTAAGGATATTTAATTTTCAAGTTCTTATTTCTATGGTGCATTTTACAATAGATTGGATCATGAAAAGAGCTAATAATGACCATGATGTGTAATGTATTGGCCACTCAGATCTCATTATGACGACAGCACAGGAGGCTTCTCAATAATTGGTCCGTCGATTACGTTGATTCGGTTGCTGGTTGTCGGCTTCGTCGAAGTTGAGTAAGCATCCTCCGAAACAGAATCATGCGAGCGAGGTAACTTGCAGACGGCGTTTGGCTGCAAAATACAATAGCCAAAGACAATTAGCCAAAGACAATAGATTAGCGTACAGTTGGTCGGTTTATCCCTGTAATGAATCAGTTTGTGGTTTCATCCAGTGACGAATTTAAGGTGGAGTTGGTCACTTTGGGAAAAGTTTCACTTTCAGAAAAAGAAATATAATGCACGCAATTTGTTCAAATCCGTTAGGTTTTCAATCGGGTATCGGGTGGGCCCCGTCGGGGTCGAGCAATAGTGACCTACATTGTAGACTCCTAGTCGTTGAAAAGTTTCATAACCACCCCACTTTCTAAGAGCTGGCTGCGCCCCTGGCTTCACATATGTAGGCCTATAATAAAACAGCTGGTGGGTTGGTCCAGATAGGTTTCATAATTAGGCCTAAGTCATAGTCAGAGGTTTAAAAAAGTCTGCTCGCAATCGTTCTAATCAAATGTATGTACTTCATGTAGCCTATGTATGTATACAGGCTATGCATGTTTGTATGCATGTATGTATGTGTGTATTGTATGTATGTAGGCCCCTGCGCATGTACGTATGTACATGTATGTGTGCACTGTGCATATGTGTATGTATATATGTATGTATGTATATATGTATGTTTGTATGTGCATTTTTTATAGCGCCCTTCAAGCTCTCTCTACTCAGAGGCGCTCCCGAATGCAGAGCGGACACTGCATCGGAGTTTCACGCCGAAGCGCTGAGCAATTGTGAGTGAAGGACTTTCCCAAGATCCTCACGCTGCGAGGTGGATTAGAACCTCGAACCTTCCGGCTCCAAGACAACGACGCCACCACTACACCACCGCTCCCCACGTATGTGTGTATGTATGTATGTAGGTACGTATGTATGTATGCAAGGCCGTAGCTAGAGGGTGTTTGGGGTGCCTGAACACCCCCCCCCCCCCCAATGAAATAATGCTATTTTAAAAAGTCATCATAGTCTGACCACCTCGGTTGTTTTTATACATTTATCGTGCTGTGAATCATTCGATAAGGTAAAGCGTGTATGATCCAAACACGACTGAACGTATATAGACCTTGGTTTGGCAGCTGAGTATAGGTCTGGCGACACACGTTTCACATTGGCTGTCGTACGCGGTGTACGTTTCTGCTGGGCTGTACTTTGAACCGTCGTTGCTAAGGGAGACACGAATTGTGTGGCGCTTTCCAATCGATTGCTCGTCGCTGATGTTCATTGGCAACAATTCCGAATAACAGACCGCCACTCCACCGGAAATGTCAGGCTTTAGATTTATCGTGTTTGTTCCTCCGCTTTCCTGTGAAGAAAATTACGCATGCAATGGACGAAGAATTCGTTAACATGTCTACCAGTTTAGCTTATTGTCGTCACCAGTTTTGTTTCTTGTTAGCCTATCAGATTGCATTAATCATAACTAAATCAGTTAATAGAATTGGCTATAATTATGAAGTCAGCTATAATTTCAGAGCTCTGAAATTATAGCAGACTTCAAAGACCAACTCAGAGTTGACTACAGACAACACAGAGTTGACTACAGACTACACAGAGTTGACTATAGACTACACAGAGTTGACTATAGACTACACAGAGTTGACTATAGACTACACAGAGTTGGCTATAGACTACACAGAGTTGACTATAGACTACACACAGTTGACTATAGACTACACACAGTTGACTATAGACTACACAGAGTTGACTATAGACTACACAGAGTTGACTATAGACTACACAGAGTTTATTATTTATTTATTTTTATTTACAGAGAATTTGATATAGCGCTCCTTCAAGGTTACTACTCAGGAGCGCTCCCAGTCCAACCTCGGTCGAATAAGACAGTCTTGAGAAGAGAAAGAAATGAAGTAGAAGTAGAAAGGCTAATAGGTATTTGACAAAGGATAACAGGGAGCTCATTCCAGGTCGCAGGGACAGCCACGGAGAAAGCACGGCGCTGCCTGATTGCAGTCCGTGAGCGTGGAACAATAAGTTCCGCTTGTGCAGCTGAGCGGAGAGAGCAGCGGCGAGTTGACTATAGACTACACAGAGTTGACTATAGACTACACAGAGTTGACTATAGACTACACAGAGTTGACTATAGACTACACAGAGTTGACTATAGACTACACAGAGTTGACTATAGACTACACAGAGTTGACTATAGACTACACAGAGTTGACTATAGACTACACAGAGTTGACTATAGACTACACAGAGAGAGCCTACATTGTCGTATTCCAGCTTGCAGGTGACACTTTCTGGAGATGCAAGATCAATCGCTTGGAGACAGATTTTCTTGCATGGCTGCTGACGATAGTTGCAGACTGGTGAGATAATTCGAAGGATGGATGGAACTTGACCTGTGGTCAGCGTACAACCAGTGCCAACATAACCTACAACAGATGGCAGCAGTTGTCACGTAATAATATAGATTGCAGTGCGTAATGTAACAGAAACTCTTCTTAAACATCTAAAATATACAAGAGCGGCATATGCATTGTCTGCGATCGTCTGGTCGATAGGATGTTTGCTTCATGATTCTTGATTCATACCTGGGTCAACTTGATCTAAGACCGGACTATGGCCTCCTTCGGACTACTATTTTGGATAACCCTTCTGTGTCTATCACGTAATATGCCTATAGTGTAGTGCATATAATATAATAAAATAGGATAGATAGGGTTTCTGCTACATTATATTAGGCTATAATGTAGCAGAAACCCTATCTTTCCTATTTTATTAGGAATACTCATTTAGTTCCCATTCAACACTGCATATATCTACTCAGAAGCGCTCCCGACCCGATCTCGGCTAAATAGGACAGTCTTCTTGCTGGTGGTGGTCGTGGTGGCGGTAGTGATGGTGGTGGTAGTGGTAGTAGTAGTAGCAGTAGCAGTAGTAGTAGCAGCGGTAGTGGTAGTGGTACATAGTGACAGTTGCAATAGCAGGACTAGGAGAGTAGGCTAGTACTATAGCATTTTGCTGTTATTCGGCCAATTAGTTGTTAACCTTCGTTGCAGACGCAGACACCGTTTCTACATTTTCCCCGACCACTGCATTGTGAAGGACAGACGAGTTTCTTGACTTCCTTGTAAAGCTTTACGAGTTCTTCGGTGTTGTTATTCATGGCTGGATCTTCTAAACGCATTTCGATGGCG
Source organism: Lumbricus rubellus (assembly GCA_945859605.1). Classification (NCBI taxonomy): domain Eukaryota; kingdom Metazoa; phylum Annelida; class Clitellata; order Crassiclitellata; family Lumbricidae; genus Lumbricus; species Lumbricus rubellus. The sequence goes on along the minus strand of OX243815.1, from coordinate 13,472,481 downwards.
CTCAAACACGACAGTTCAAGCTGCGTCGGAACGGAATCTGCTGGCCCGTCGTTTCGTAGAAGCTAACAACAGCAGTTTAGATGAACTCTCAACAATCTAAACTCATACTGGTTGACACAACAGTACTGTTATACTATAGACCTATTTCGTTCATTCAAGGAAATTAAGTTGAGGTGCGGATTGAACGAATTGGCTGGATAGTGAACAACAGTACTGGCGAAGATAGGATGGCTGGGAGAATTGAAGTGTATCGCAGGTGAGTGAAAGGACTTCGAATCTTATTCGTTCAGGTATTTTAAGTGATTTGAGAACGGGAGTGATGCGGCAGCGTTAGGGATCTTGGTGACTGCACGAGCGAGGGCATTCTGAAGTGCTTGGAGTGCATGCCAATAACTTTATGTGGCGCTGTTGTCATGCAATGCTAGATCGTGTCATAAAATTCTACGTTATCTCACATTGTTGTTCTGTTATATCAAATTATACTAATAAATTTATGTTATAGCCCAATATAGCCTAATTATGATAATGCAGAACACTGATCGTACCTGGCAGTCCAGAGCGCATGGGGCGATGATGACCGATGTATCGATGCTGCTAATACAGCGATCGTACACAGGCGATTTCTTCAGCGCTGCAGTGCACATTTCTGTCGCCTCTTCTATCGAGATCTCAGCGACTATGTTTGGTTTAATGATTCTGTTTATAGGTGCAACCAAAGAAAAGGACGCTTGCGGTGGGATGTAATTAAGGTCGTCTAGGTCAATGGTGTCAAAGGTCGATGGCGGTAAATCGTCTGCTGCTCTCTTGCGTTTGCTGCAGACCTTTGTGCAGTCGATTTGGAGGAGTGCATCACCCGTCGGTTGGGCGCAGGTAACGTTGACGGATTGGTCGATGTTCCGACCGTAACATTGACACGTCGGAACGAAATATGGTGTTCCGCATTTCGGCAGATTGTTTGAATTGATGTTGAAGAAACTGTCCGCGTCGGCAACTCTGCAATGAATAATTTTGTCATCATGAATGATCAGGGTGATATAGTTGCCGTTGGGTTGAGAGTTCGACCCCTCCTAGTCTTTCCTAGGTTTTCGCATATCCCAACTCTACGTGGATCATAGTAGGCCTATGTCTGACCTTCGTCGGTTACTTTTTATGCAATTGTCGTACTGTGAATCATTCGATACTAAAAGCTGTCTTGACACAAACAGGACAACATAATTATAGATAAGGCACTTTATATTATCGGCTCATCGTTGCTCTTGTCAAAATCAATGAATGAATCCCTGATTCCCTAGATTGTGAACACTTCAATCACCAAATCCTGTGCGAAGAAGGAGATCAGAGACCGTCTGGCAAGCCGGATGGAGAGCAGTGGTCGCGGTGCCGGTGACACGAAAAGGATTATCCCCCCAAAAAAAGCTATCCGGGGGAATGAATTAATATATCCTCCCGGATGGAATTAACCGGTCTAGACTATCCGGGGGGATAAACCATTCTATCCCATTTTTTGAAAAATGTGTATAATTAAAACAATTATACTTTAATCAAAATTTAAAGTGACTCTAATTGTTTTAAGTGACCTAAGCAATGCCAAGAGAAAGGGAACTCGAATTTATTTAGTGTCTCCGAGTGATTTTAAGTGTTTTAAACGCTTTAAGTGCTATAAAAACAAAGCAAAACAAATTATCTAGTAGGAATAAACATACCTGTTAGTGTCATGTTCAAAATTATCTAGTATGTATGTGCACTTGTTATAGCGCCCCTTCAAGCTCTCTACTCAGAGGCGCTCCCGATGCAGAGCGGACACTGCATCGGAGTTTCACGCCGAAGCGCTGAGCAATTGTGAGTGAAGGACTTGCCCAAGGTCCTTACGCGGTTTGAGGGTGGATTCGAACCTCGGACCTTCCGGCCCCAAGGCAATTGACGCCACCACTAGACCACCGCGCCCCACAAATTATAGTAGAAAGCTTGAAAAACAAGGAAATATTATTATATTATTAGTAGGAATAAACATACCTGTTAGTGTCATTGTTCAAAACAAAGCAGATGAAAATTAATTTGCAAAAATAAAAGCACGCGGAAGTGTTTTTTTCGACTTTTCCTCATTTTGGGGGATACTTTTAATACGGGGGGATACTCTATTTCGTGACACCGGCTGGTCACGTCGAGGTCAACGCAATTATTCGATCAACAGGTTAAGAAATTAATTTGCAAAAGGTATCGATAATTCCAAAGAATTCGTGGCAGTCTATATGGCAAGTAAAGAGTAGATTAATTATAGGCAGTATGTCAAAGGACCTGCCGCGACCTATGGTGGCGCCTTCACTAAGGGCATGCAATCTGCCATGAATAGGCTTATTATTGAGAGATTTTCCTCGGATTGAGGTATTCTAAAAATTAAACTCCGCAGTGTTAGTCTATAATTTTTTTTTTAAATATTGTTTTAGATGTTAAATAAAAATTGGGCCCATAGGCTAACACTCCGGAGTTTAACTTTTAAAATATTTTTATTTCCAGCGCATGGAAGTATAGCTAGCCTAGGCTATATATGCTGCGAAAAATATATTCGTTTAACTTAATCGGCAGTAAATAATTATTAGCCTAATCATCCCCTATCGTCGTATAATCGTTAATTACCTATATTGATCGCAAGCAGTTGTGCATTCCACGTTGTTGAGACCTTGAACAGAGCAGAGTCCGCTGTATTCGGTCAGTTCGGATCTAATTCCGGTGACGTAGACGTCCATGAAATTCGGACTCCAAGCAGCTAAGATGACGTTGATTACGATTCCAGATATCAGTGTCATCTTTCCAGAGAAAAACAAACAATCTACCTTAGCCTAATCATCGATATGCCTACATTTATCATCAATCCAACCTTGTTTTTGACGCACATTAGGCTTTCATTATACCTAGATATTTTTACACCAATATTTTTAGATATTTTTGATATTATAGATACCCTAAAGTGGCACTGCAGGGGTATGTGCATGGGAAGAGGAGAAGAGGCAGGCCCAGGAAACGGTGGATGGATATGGTGGAGGAGGACTATCTGACGATGGGATTAACCGTGGGAGAGGCGACGCGGACAGCACAGGACAGGGTCGATTGGAGGCTATCTATAAAGGAGCGGCTGATGCGGGCGCAAGCTTCGCCAGGGCCATAAGTAAGTAAGTAAGTAAGTAAGTAAGTAAGTAAGTAAGTAAGTAAGTAAGTAAGTAAGTAAGTAAGTAAGTAAGTAAGATATTTGTCAGAAATACACAGAATCTTATATTTGCCTATGCAACAAGTGCACGTTGTGCGGAATGAACCGGTTTCCATGCTAAGTAGGTTATTGCATAATTGTAAGATGCATTCATAATACTATTATTTAAAACTAAATATACTATTTTGTTCAGAAACGAATGCTGAATCCATTGCTACATGTATCACAAGATATGATATCTCAAACCAATCACACAATCCTGTGGTGGTACCGTTGATATTCAATATCACAATAACCTTGGTAATCTGAGAGCTATAATGGAGCTCATGATTCCAAATTTCTCTGTTTCCGTTTATTTGTATTTATTTAGTCTACTATAGGCCTACGTGCAACTGAGAATTGCTATTGAGATTTACTTTGAACCCGGTAGGTGTCGTTTCAATGGTACCGGTCGGCGAGATGTTGTCCAGTCTGTAGTTGACTAGGAGTGGCGTCACTTGATTGCAAAAGTTTATTCCAAAGATGCTGTTGCCCTCCCGACAGATGACGCCACAGTTGCATGAAACTGGAACGGGTGATCCGGGATTACAAGGCACGTGCATGACCTGGATCTGCAACGGTTTTTAAAAGCAACTGAATTGTTTGAACTGAAGGACGAGAGGAAATGAAGTCAGAAGTGGAAAGATTTTGGAACTAAATAAATTATAAGAAGTGGAAAGATTTTAGAACTAAATAAATTATACTTATTAGTTTCACAATTGTACTTTCTAGTATCATAAGTATACTTATTAGTATCATAAGTATACTTATTAGGATAGATTCTAACTTGGAGTGGTATTAGGCCTAAGTCTTTTAAAATTCATCCTTACGCTATTGTATTAATGTATTTCCTGGAAATGACCGAATCATAAGCAGGTGTTGGAACGCCATTGACTGTAGACCTATTTAGGCCCTATTATTATAGTGCTATCAAATCTTGTGCTTTAGACCTACTGTAACTATATATATTCTATAAAGATGAACAACCTGTAAATTTCTGGACGCTAATTGGACGAGGTAAAAGACTCCGACGCTGTAGATGTGATAATAGGCTCTACAATACAAGAAATTGCGCGATTACTTTCTTGTAGGTCTATATGCTATTTAGCAAATCTATTAGGCCTACTGATTACGACGGTTAGGCTATGCCTAAGCAGCTTCTTAAGACTATCGGTCTATCGACTGAATTTTTAGCTAGCAAATATGAAATTTGAAAAAAGCAAAGCAACCACGGGTCGTCTTTAGGATTCTAGGGGGTTTGACCACCGGACGATTGACCACCGGACGGTTGACCACCGGACCATTGACCACTGCGGACGTTTGACCATCGACCTATTGACCACCGGACGATTGACCACCGGACGATTGACCATCGCTTGATTTTTTATAAAACTTTACGACACAGACTCAATGTACCACATAGGCTACTCTATTTAATATGTAGCCTAATCGAATAATAATACGAAGTGAAATGCGAAAATATACTCAAGCGACTGTAAAGCGTTATTAAAAATGTGTTAAACCACAGTTAACTAAGATATTAGATAAATGTGCTACACTGAAAATTAAAAACGTCTGTTTGTCCATAAGATGAAGCGACGAAGCTATTAAGAATTGAAAGAAGCCGACGATGTTTATCATTAGCCTACTGGCGGTAAATACGAAATTTCACTTTCAAGCTTAGCTAAAAGCTAAGATAAAAGCAATACCGGTTTGCTTTGAAATTTTGATGGACTGCACTGGACCTTGGTGAAGAACAAAAGGAGGTTTATTTGGAATGCGTAGGCTACTTAATAATTGTGATATGCTATTTCATGTAGCTATAGGCCTACATGTATTCAGGTCTACATATAAGAATTAAAAGCCGTTGATGTTTATCTTTACTAGCGGTAAATACTACATTTTCTTTCATCATTAGTTAATAAATTTAAGTCACCACTAGACCGATGGTCAATCGTCCGGTGGTCAATCGTCCGGTGGTCAATAGGTCGATGGTCAAACGTCCGCAGTGGTCAATCGTCCGGTGGTCAACCGTCCGGTGGTCAACCGTCCGGTGGTCAATAGTCCGCGCACCGTCTTTAGATTGAAGGAGCACATGATATCTAGCACTGCATGCGCAAGTCTAGTCTAGTCACTATCTACTGACTAGACCGATAAAAAAATAGTCTCTTCCCTTAGAGGCTTAGACCGAAGGCGCATTATGAATATTGCTCAAAGTTGAAAAACCTAAAGAAAAAGACTTTTTCTGATTAAAGTGTTGTAGGCTATCTGTATTAGCTTGGTTTTATTGTTACCTGCATGAATATGTATGTGAATCAAATCCAATGTGTCAGCAGATTAACTAAAAGAATAGGCCTACACTTTCTTTCTGCTGTCAGTTGTCACCTGTACTGAACTGTTCCGCCATTGAACAAAACTCACCTGACTCCAGCAGGATCTGGGAATGCCAAAATGTGCGGATCACCTGTTGATTGGCATAGAGGCTGCGGATCGGGGTCGACTACCTCGATCTGAAATCAAGGGAAACGTACGTTTGTAATGCACATGTGTAAAACTTTCGGTAGAATAGAATTTTTCAAACAAAATATAGACATGAGCATAATTTGCTTTCAGAAAATGGGTTTCTTGTTAAAAATACACGAGAGCATTAAATCAAGAGGGAATAATAGATGCAAAAGATGGCTTCAGATTAATGCAACACTCTGGCAATGACAAGAAGAGTAGCGGTTCAGCACGGAAGCGGAGTCACTTCGCACTACATAGCCAAAGATCTACTCAGCTGTCATTCGACAGAATGATGGCGTAGACAAGGCGAACATTACATTAGGACGTGAAGGACGTCTTGCATGGCTGCCAAACAGTACAATTAGACTCTTATGATAACTTGTGATCAATGATCATACTATGACTAGTTATCCTACTCCTCTCATGAAGGATTGAAGGTCTCAAATATAGTTTCATTTTGACGACACTGTGTGATAATAATGATAATCAGAGTCACCCTCCTCCTGTATTCAGGCTGAGGACTGGCACTGTCAGAAGGCGAACGAATAATTAAGCTTAAACCACATTATTGCTATTATTATAATATAGGCCTACAATAATATAATGTATAAGCTTATATGTAGAATTGGGTGCATGCATTAGCAAGTGTAAAATTCCATCAAAAACTTCATTTGCAAACAAGTTCACAAGATCATTAAAAATAATTGAAATCTTTAAAGGGTGTCATTAGTTCATTAATTATTTGCCACAGGAAAATGCTGTTACGAACTGTTTCATCTGAATTTAATAAGGATTCTTAAATAGACCGTAGACGCAACAAATGGAAATGCAAAGTCAATAACAGCAGCGGAACGAAGTAATTAACTGCATAATTTCAAGTAAGATCGATACAGAATGCCAGGTCCTAATGGACAACTTAATTTTCAAATATTGCTATGTGTTTAGACTGCAAGGTCGCAAAAGCATCTCTAAACCATAGGCTTGCATAGCCCAACTTAATTGCCACTCAATTTTGGTACCACATGCATAACTCCATTGAATTACTCTTACGGCAAACCCCCTTTGACTCAACGCAGCGCTCGTGAATAAGTTGGTGCTCCCCTCTTGACTTTTCTTTTGCGCTTTATACATTAATTTTGTAGATTACGATTAGTGTTCGAAATAGATTTTCTGCAAACGGGTCTAGTGTATATATAGCAGGATTTTTGATGTTCTAAACTCTAATCATTCTAATGTTTTGTTGAGATGTAAGCTTAGGGCCTTAGGCGTAGATTGCACCTGCGAGATCATTAAACAAAGTCCACTCAGTGGATTCGAACTCGTAACCTCTCGATCACAAGCAAAGCGCTTATAAATCGTTTCGTTGAATATTTAATTCATACATTGATACTTTGTATCTGGTAGTTTTTGAAGATCGGAGTGAGCTTGTCGCGTTGTGGTTTCGGAATGTTCAGGTTCAAGATGGTGTCGTTGTAAGCGTTGAAATTCAGCTGCCAAACGAAAGGTTTTTGTCTGCTTCCGATCGTTGGTATTGGCGATATCTCGACTTCCCCTGAGCGGGGCGAGCTCTGAGTGACGACCAGAGCACAGTCGCTGAGTCTCACGACGCTGTCGGAAGCGTGGATGGAGAAACTGTATGTCTTGTAGAAGCACGGAAGCGTTGGAACATCGTAGCAAGGTCGAGAAGTGATGGGAAATGATGGAAGCATCCAGAAGCTGACCGTCTGACCTTCTTTCACCTCCAGATTGTTGGCTATCACCACTCCAGCTTCATTCTGACGAAAACATATCAGGAAGAAATTACAGGAAGATCGTTAGACTGGTCATTTATTCAATGCACAAAAGTCAACGAGAAAATGCAGAGCTAGGCTAAAGGCAACACATTGAGCACACCTATAATACTTCTATTGCGGCATATAGATAGCCTATAGGCTATCTATATGCCGCAATGGTAGCCTACTTCGCCAAAAAAACGTCATACAACCGGTAGCTCAGTGCTTAAAGTGGTCACCAGTAATTCCAGTGGGCTATAGTGCAAACCTATCTGATTATCGTCATTAACAGAGTTTTAGGATTTGCCTACTGGTGCGGTTGTGCCCATGAAAACTGTATCTAAGTAGGCCTATAATCTTAGGTCGTAACAGTTTTGAAAACCTTTTGAGTTGGTTAAAAACGGCCAAAAGATTTCTGCATTGGAAAGAATACTGGAATCAAACTGACCACTGGACTGAGACCAAACCAACGTTTGTTGCTGAGAAGGTATTTGCTGCCAGCGTCCGATGAATCCCAATAGGAAGAGACTCTACACGTCAGCTGGAAATAACATCAACAGTAGAAGTACCCAAACTGAAGCTATAGTAATAATATAATAATATTATATTCTGCTGCATCAAGAAAGACTCTCTTAAATGTATAACCAAATACAATAGGCCTACTGTTCGTTGCATCAGCACACTCTTTTCGTTTAACGAATCTAATGCTAAGACTTAGACTCACTTAGTGTGAAATTAACAGCAATATGAATTTCGTGACCCAGAGTAGGAAAGCAATCTTTTGTAGAATCGGTCGAAGCATGCGAACTTTAGACAGGAAAGAGATAATAAAACAACAAAGGATTTGAATTTATATATAGCCTATATATATATATATGATTTTATATATAGGGCCTATGCTATCTATAGTTATAATTTTTATACACATCAAATCCTTAGAAATTTCACATAAATAAGTGTTCATTTATAATTAGTTATAATTATATACTACAGGCTTCAGTGATCTCATACGGTAGATGAGATACTTAAAATGGGTCTTTATAATTCTACACTGTGTCCGGGTAAAAAGTAGACCCCAAACAAAAGTGTCATAACTCGGTCAAAACTTTTAGGATTTATCTGAAATTTTAAACACAGCAACAGTGTCCATATTTACACTTGATTCCAAAGTCGTTTGCAAATATTCGCGAGTTTGTCAAATTTATGATTGTTTGCGTTGGAGCACCAAAAAATTGAACTTTCCAACATGAAAAACTTGAAAGGAAGTGAAATTCAGCTAAATATGCTGTTCAAAATGTTCATCTTGTTCACAGACACACGACCGTAGATTAGACGCTACTGTTTGATGGTCCTGTCGATGATCACCTGGTTAAACAACTGCCAATCTTCAAACAGACGCGCCCTACGCCCTACGGTTATCGATGTCATGAATACGCGTGAACGAAAAACGCACTCCTTCAGTACATTTACTCCGGATCAAAGTCTGGACTGCTGGACGGCCACAGCTGCGGGATATGAAGCAGAGTGTCTCCCGGGATAGCTATTAATCTACTACGTCCACGGTCGTGTGTCCGAGAACAAGGAACACATTTTGGGGCACCATTATAGCTGAATTTCCCTTTGTTTCAGGTTTTCCATGTTGGAAAGTTCAATTTGTCGGTGCTCCAACGCAAACGCTCATAAATTTGACAAACTCATGTATATTTCTAATCGGTTTTAGAATCTCGTGTAAATATGGTCATTGTTGCTGTGTTTAAAATTTCAGACAAATCCTAAAAGTTTTGACCGAGTTATAACACTTTTTTGTGGGGTCTACTTTTTACCCGGACACAGTGTATGTTCAAGAACTAAATTAACAGTTCCGTTCATAATAGCATAGCACTGCCATGATATTGTTACGACGTAACATCTGGACTCTTGCATTTTTATAGATCAGTCGAAATTCTAAGCCAATCGAATAAAGTAAACTAATAATGCACCCGCATGTACGACGTACATGTATAGCCTAATCATTGACTGAGTGTAGGCTACTCTTACCGTGCCTCCGATGTGTCCAATGAGATACGACTCATCCATAGAAGCCACTGGTGCCATTGAATTTACCGTGAAACTAGCAATGAACACACCGTCCATTTCGAAGATGACATTGAATCTCGCTCCAACGTCAATCGTCTGCGTGGGATATCCGACGGTGCAGTCAACGACGAACCTCGTTGGATAGAACAGATCTCCTGGTGGATAGGCGTTGCGAACCTGCGTCGTTCCAGTTACTACTCGTGGTTCTTCCAAGACCGGCGGTCCAGTCATGTCAGGATAGGCTGGACCTTATTGTATTGAAAACATTATATTCAAGAGCTATTCATCATCATCATCATCATCATCATCATCATCATCATCATCATCATCATCATCATCATCATCATTTTTCTTGATGTAGTGAGACTCGAATGTTTGCTTGAAGAGTGTTTTCCTATATTAGTTTCGTCTCTTTTACGCAATTGGCACGAATACTGTCCTATCCATATGATTACAAACAATAGGGGCCTATAATTATATCCTTCGGTTAGACTTACAAGAGCAGGCTTTCGTGACTCCGTTCCATGAGCAATCTTTCTTGCAAGCCACTCCATCCCCAGCGCAATAAGCCATCGAACAGAATGGTGGCTTCTTCAGCTGATACACAAAGTACTCTGCCATCGTTGTCTGATCCTGACACCAGAGGACTTTAATGCTTCCTGTCCAATCACAACTGGTACAGTCGTCGGTCGCCAGCCAATAGGGAGCGCAGACCTTCGCCGTCTTCGGACCAGAATTGGCGGCTATTAAAGAACATCAATACAAACAATATTGGAGCCAAAAAATCTTCGGTTAAAAGAAGTTTTCAAATGTGAAAATAACGACAGGGTTTAAAAGTGGGCGGGAACGCGTGGAAACGGCGTTCCCACTGCTCTTAAAATTCTTGGTTTACGTTCCCACTGCTCATCATGATGGAACCCTGGTAAAACATGCATTCCATTGAAACTCTTCTTCGGCGATCCCATCATCCCACCGCTCACAGTCAGTGGTTCCACTGCTCACAGTCAGTGGTTCCACTGCTAACAGTCAGTGGCTCCACTGCTCATCCAAGCCACTTTGACCATTGTATAACGATCAATTACAGACACCTGAGCAAGTCCTTCACTCACAACTGCTCAGCGCTTCGGCGTGAAGCTCCGATGCAGTGTCCGCTCTGCATTCGGGAGTGCCTCTGAGTAGAGGGAGAGCTTGATTTGCAAAATGCAAAGTGTATGTTTCGTATATTAGGGTGTAAGTTATGTACATGCATACGTAAGAAGTGTTTAATTACCGGTCGGGTGAACGTCATTCATCCAAATCGGAATCATTGTTCCACAGTGAAGCGTAGTAACACAAGTCTCTGGCATCCTCCCACCAGTGATTGCGTCAAACCGGTACCACAAAGCTATAGATATGTACAGAGAAATCCACGGATCTTAAGATTATTGAACATAATTATTATACCACTGCAATCATAATTATGATGTTCGTACTGCGATAGTTAATCTATTTTGTTTGATCGACAATCATTCGAGCGACAATTAATTTGTCTGGTCGAACTATTGCCTGCAAGGATATAGGCCTAGGCCCAGGGCTTAAAGTGTGGCAGGACGGTCATGGACGGCGTTTTCAAATCTCTATGCCGTCCTGCCACTTATTTGGCCAGCACATCTGAAAATGTTAGGGGCGTCCTGGCACTTCGTTTGGAAAGGTAAGGAGCGTCCTGGCACTTATTTTTTTACACTCTTAGCACTGCCTAGGCCTATGACACAGAAGCACACTTAAACTATAGCACTGGTGGGTGAGACTAATTAAGTCCATTTCTGCAGCATTTTGTATTTTGAAAGTTATTTCAGTGCTCTTGGAATTTTTATAATGAGCTTCCAAAATCCACATTAATATGAGCAAGCGTCTGCAATAACGTCGGGTGTTCTAGAATCTGAGCTTTTGCTTCGAAAGAGAGAGGGGGAGATAGAGATGAGAGGAGACAAGAGGAGACGAGAGGAGAGAGAGACAGAGATAGAGACAGACAGAGACAGACAGAGACAGACAGAGACAGACAGAGAGAGAAAGAGAGAGAGAGATTGACAATCATCTTCCTCCGCCTCCTTTTCCTCCGTCTCCTTCCTCTTCTTTTCCTCTTCTTCAAAGCGAAAATTTCTTAAAACTTACACTCGTTCAAGTTAGTGTCGCACATTAGAGGGTCCTTTTCATCGGGTTTGTAATTCGTGCTGCGTCTGTAATCTCCTATTTGAACAGCATTCAGACATGGTTCTGCGTAACCACCTGGCACTTGACAGACGCAGATCAAGACAATTCCTACAGATCATAATAATGAACAACACACTGCATCAGAACGGTCACCAAGTAGACTAAGTGCTTTGGTGCCATGTCGACTAGTCTGTCTTCATCTGTTGACTCCGCATTTGGTCAACGAAATTGCGGGTGGTTAGTAATCGTAATAGTACCGGTAAACTCCTAATTTCTAAAGCGCCTCTACAAAGCCAAGCGCAGGGCACCGGCTTATTCACGAGCGCTGCGTTGAGTCAAATGGTACTAAGGTGTAACAAGTTCAGCAGCTTCAATTGAACAATCTTGATGTGATAGGCATCGCAAACTATTTCAAGGACATAACGTGCTGGTCATGTAAGCTTCGTGAGCAGACGACCTTGACCGAAGTTTTCCAGTTTGTAGGTGCACTGCACGTTAACCCTTTAACGACCAGCATGTACTAAAATGCATGGAAAACATATGTAGCTGGTCGTTAAAGGGTTAAAAAAGTCTTGGTTCAGCTGACCCGATACAACAATTGAAGTCTTGTGCATTATAACAGCAGCGCAACATAAGTTCTCAGAGTGGATCGGATTAACTTGGATCTGATTTGGTCGAAGATCTGATCCTATCCGAATCCGATCGGATCATCAGCTTGCATAACGTCAAATCCATCACATTTTCATTTTTAATCCAATCCATTCACTTCCATAATCTACATCAGTGATTCCCAACCTGTGTGCCGCGGCACACTAGTGTGCCGCGAGAACTTTGCAAGTGTGCCGCGGGAAAAATTATAATTATTATTAATTACCGTACTTATTATTGAGCTAAACATCCAGCTGCAAAGGACGAACCAAAATAATAACAACACAATATTTTGAGAATTTTGCGGCACAACGAAATAAGCAATAGAAAAAACTTACGAACTACAAGATATTGCCAGAAAAGGGATTGATAAATTCACTAAAATTGTTGGCAAAACGTAAAAAGGAACACACAGAAGCGGCATAGGCGTACGAGGCGGGGGTGCAGGGGGGCAATTGCCCCCCCCCCCAGATTCGGGCAAGTTTGGTGGGTTTTTTCGGGCAAACACAGTAATAGTACCGGTAAACTCCTAATTTCTAAAGCGTCTCTACAAAGCCAAGCGCAGGGCACCGGCTTATTCACGAGCGCTGCGTTGAGTCAAATGGTACTAAGGTGTAACAAGTTCAGCAGCTTCAATTGAACAATCTTGATGTGATAGGCATCGCAAACTATTTCAAGGACATAACGTGCTGGTCATGTAAGCTTCGTGAGCAGACGACCTTGACCGAAGTTTTCCAGTTTGTAGGTGCACTGCACGTTAACCCTTTAACGACCAGCATGTACTAAAATGCATGGAAAACATATGTAGCTGGTCGTTAAAGGGTTAAATAAGTCTTGGTTCAGCTGATCCGATATATACAACAATTGAAGTATTGTGCATTATAACAGCAGCGCAACATAAGTTCTCAGAGTGGATCGGATTAACTTGGATCTGATTTGGTCGAAGATCTGATCCCATCCGAATCCGATCGGATCATCAGCTTGCATAACGTCAAATCCATCACATTTTCATTTTTAATCCAATCCATTCACTTCCATAATCTACATCAGTGATTCCCAACCTGTGTGCCGCGGCACACTAGTGTGCCGCGAGAACTTTGCAAGTGTGCCGCGGGAAAAATTATAATTATTATTAATTACCGTACTTATTATTGAGCTAAACATCCAGCTGCAAAGGACGAACCAAAATAATAACAACACAATATTTTGAGAATTTTGCGGCACAACGAAATAAGCAATAGAAAAAACTTACGAACTACAAGATATTGCCAGAAAAGGGATTGATAAATTCACTAAAATTGTTGGCAAAACGTAAAAAGGAACACACAGAAGCGGCATAGGCGTACGAGGCGGGGGTGCAGGGGGGCAATTGCCCCCCCAGATTCGGGCAAGTTTGGTGGTTTTTTTCGGGCAAACACAGACCCAAACGACTAAAAAAAAAAAGAAAGTCGTCAACTTTTTGGCAAGTCTGGTTTTTCGGGCAAAAATAGTCGCGGACCACTAAAAAAAAAAAAAAGAAAAAAAAAGAAAAAAAAAAGGTCGTCAACTTTCGGGCAAGTCTGGTTTTTCGGGCAAAAATAGTCGCGGACGACTAAAAAAAAACTTTTTGGCCGGATAAATTTTTCGGGCAGAACTTCAATCTTTGCCCCCCCCCCCCCCCCACTTCTGAAACTTCCCGTACGCCTATGCAGAAGCCGAATCTGTTATCGTACCAGTTGAAATGCGAGTATAAGCTTACTCGTCACTGGAACCTCGTTTCAATTTGATTGACTCTCAAAAGCCGTCACATTAATGATTATTACATTCATTAAAAGATAGGCCTAATACTGATAATTAGTACATATAAATATTAGATAATAATAATTACTAGAATAGTCTAGGTCACTGGTGACTCTGGACTCTGGTCACTAAACTGACTAGGCTAGAGTAGACTGACCAGAGACACTAGAGTAATATTAGACAATTAGAATATTAAATTTAGAATCCATAGTGGTAGTCAGTTATATCAGTTAGATAATAGTGACAAATATATAAAAAGAGTAATCATTGTTAAGTGTGCCGTGGAAATTTTTATTCTTTCTTAGTGTGCCGCAAGCCAAAAAAGGTTGGGAATCACTGATCTACATAGCTTACATGTATGTCGTCTTCTGAAAGCACATAATTCGTGTCTTGCTTCAAGAAAACAGCAGGTCTAGGCGACTAGGCCTACTTATTTGACATAGGTCTGAGTAGGCTATTTTGGGTATTATAGCCTATACCACTGTGAATGACTCTGTCACCTATTAACTACTTTTTTCCTGTATGTATAAAACGAACGCATATAGTAGGCCCTATACTATATAGGCTACGTAACAACAACAACAACAACAACAACAACAACAACAATGTTTCACATACCAGTTATAATGAATTGCAGCATAGTCGTAGATCTCAGAGATGACAAATTAGAAACGCAAGGCCTGTCTTCTTTCACTGAGTCGATTGGTTTTCAACAATTTCCAGAAAAGACTTAGTGCTTACTGCAAGAACATAACAACGGCTGTGAAAGTATTCAATACAGCCGTCATCTAAAACCAATTTCTAAACTAACTGCATCAAGTATAGGCTATTTTTTTCTATAGGCCTATCGAACGTACGTAGTCCTATATGGGCCTACGCTATAGACTTTTTAAGAATAACTTCATTAGGTGAGAGCGCTAGAATAACCACGGTAGTTCGTTCAATTAGGCCTATAATAATAATAATAATAATTATTATTATTATGTATTAAGAATTATACTGCGCAAGTTTGTGCAACTGAAAACATCTAATATAGGCCTACGATAATGTGGCAATCAGTATAGGCCTAGCCAATGACATTTAAGTGATTCTGCGGGGGCGTGCTAGCCCGAGATGGAAAAACTTCTTAAATGTGTCGACGAAATGAAGGTAGGCCTAGGCCTTTGTGTGCAAAGCAGTTTCCTCGTGCACAGAGGCGACAGATGCAAGCTTTAATTAATGCAGTTTATAATAACGAAGCAGGCGAATGGTGACAGTCTTGTATTATCAATAATAATTTACATATAGATCTATATATGCCTATAATTTATAAGTACTTACAGCAAAGTAGCACGGATTTTACACGTCGCTACTGGAGCTGTTCTTAAATAGATTTCCACCAAGATCGAAGATCATTCGTAAGAATCTCAGGAACGACCACAGCAGATCGACGATACCACACATCCTAACCTTTTAACTTAATTCTCGCCAGAATTATTTCTTGATTTTTAAATTCAATATCTTCTGTAACGTCACTGATTTGAATCAGCAAACCGATTGCAATCCGCGGATCACAATCGCTTTGAAGTATTGAAATCAGAGCGACAGAGAACCAGCGTACGACGGAAATCTAGAATTATTGCGCGAGAGACTTTTGTTATTACATCGTGTCATCGAACCTTTTATTCTAAGGATTCTAGGTGGCGCTTCATTGGTTGCTCACTTGTAACAGCTTGTTGAGTGAATTGATTTTAAGACTCAGTAGACTGTGCATAGAAACTTTATAGGCCTACATGTTGCGCCTTTATGATCCCGAAACAAGACTTGCGTTAACTTATGGCTATAATGTATCAGAGATATAATTTTTATAATTGCATATAGGCCTACTTCATTTCTTAAAACTTGATGCAAACAGTCAAACAGTTCATACCGGCTACTGGTCTGATGAACTCAGTAATCCATCGTAATGCTGTAATATGCCGAACAAATTTTTGTCGAGGGCAACGGAAAATTACCTGTTGAAACTATTTTTAACTGCACAGAAGTGCTTCTACAACTACACAAATCCATTTAGAACTGCACATTTTGTGTACAACTGCAGGCTAAAAAAAGCCCTGTAGAGCCCTAGACCCTACATATTATTAAATTCGACCTTTCACTGCACTTGAAAAGTGTTCTGACTTATTGTCTCTCAATCTTCAATAATTCCCTGTAGGTCCTATTTAGACTGCATTTAGACTTGTTCAAACTCAATCCAAAGCTTCTTAGATTAATGTGCACAGTTTTAAGTAAATTTCATTTATGAGAGAAAGGAGAGTCTTAAGACATATTGCTCGTTATTCTATAGGCAGTTTGTAGGCCTACTCTGCTTCTAAAACATGCTGCCTTGCATCCCATACATCGGTGTAGCTACGGGAATTTGCACCATTCTTAGTGAATAGACCTACATTTGTTTGTATGTGCACTTGTTGTAGCGCCCCTTCAAGATTTCTACTCAGAGGCTGAGGCGCTCCCGACTTCAGGGCGGCCACTGCATAGGAGTTTCACGGCGAAGCGCCTGAGCAATTGCGAGTGAAAGACTTGCTCACAGTCCTTATGCGGCGGCTTGAGGTGGATTTGAACCTGCAACTTTCCGGCTGCAAGGCAACGAACATACTCATTATACCACCGCGCCCCACAATTAAGCCTAATTATTTGGCTGTTTGATGTTCTCAGAGGTAGTAAAATAACCAGAACCTTCAATTGTGATTAATTTAAATTATGCTGCAAAAGGCCAAAGTGGCGTGATACATGTGAATAGCCTAGGCTACATATGGACTACGGTACCGGGTGTATGCATCACGTCCTGCAGGTCTGCTTTCATCTGTGGGAGTTCAGTTTGTGTCCCTACTGAGCGTATAATAGCCTAATGTGGCACGGGCAAAGCCTACAATGAAGAATAGATGGCACTTATGGCGGAAGATTTGACAGATTGCATTCCGAAATTCAGCACACAGAAAACAATAGGCCTACACGTGATAATGAACGAATGACTACGATAGAAATCGCCATAGCCATAGTTGTTATAATTGCACTTTCAGCAATCTAAATCTATGTGTAAAATAATTAATTTATGGACGGAAGAGCCCTAGAGGTCCTGCAGGTTGGTATTAGCTATAATAGGCCTATAAGCTTCTAGCTTTTTCCGGGCTTCCTGTTGCGTAGAGATTGTTCCGTATCCGCTACCTTCAAGTAGGCCTGCTGTAGCATATGATATGTTATCTTTTCATTCTTGGTGCAATAAATAAATGAATAAAAGAAAGTACTTTCCAAATAAAGTTTAATATGTGAGGCACGATACCGATGGTCAGGCCCGCCGAGAGGGGGGCAGGGGGTGCTCTGCCCATGGACCCGGCGACTTTTAGGGGCCCGGAGGGGGCCCGTGCCACACTGATTATAAAAAATTTCATATGTTGATTACGTGTGGCGGGCCCAACCTATAATCACTTAGACTCTATGTGACTTAGCCTATAGAAAGCTTTAACTTCAGCAAAAGCGTTTATGATATCGTGGTACCTAACTCCTAAGCTTCTAGGCTATAACATAAGAAACGGTCCTCCAAGTCTTGGAGTCCAAGACCTCCAGACAATTTACCAGGCGATAAAAGAGCATTTCGGAAGTGCATTTTAAAGGTTCGCAGACAAAAATGACAAAATTGATACCTGGTACCAGGATGTCATATGTTGATTACGTGTGGCGCCTTCCGTCTTCTCAAAACCTTTCTTTTGACCAGGCCTGGGTTGGGAGCGCCTCTGAGTAGAAATCTTGAAGAGGCGCTATAAAATTTATGTGATTGATTGATTGATCATAAACGCTTTTGCTGAAGTTAAATCCGGAAAGGGTTGCTTTTTGATTAGACCACCATATCATTATTTTTTATTTGAAAACTAAATTCTTAACATTTTAGAACTGATTGGAATTGTAAATGTATGCATTAGGCCTGCAGTGTTGAGCAAGTGGAAAATGTTTCGTTCCGCATGTATTGTAGGCCTAATAATTATTTTGTGGGCATGAAGATTTAAGGATTATTTTTGCTATGTAGCAGTTTCTTAGCAATTTAATGCACTTTTCTGCAAAATGTAGGATTGCTCCGACATCCGCTGATCGTAAAATCCGGATCTCTCAGTCTTCATCTTCGTGCAGTTTCAGTCGAGCGAGCGGGGCCGTATCTAGGGGTGGGGGTGGGAGGTTGGACACCCACCGAAATTAAATATTATGGGGTGGGGAGTTTGAACACCCACCGAAATGAAATACTATGGGGTGGGGAGTTTTAACACCCACCGAAATGAAATAATGCATAAATGTAATGATGCACTTGCTATTTTATTAACACACGATGTAAAAGCTAAGGGAATTTTATTTTGAAGTTCTTGTTTCTCTATATAGTACATTTTACAATAGATTGGATCATGGTGAAGAGCTAGTATTGACGACGATGTGCAGATGCATTGGCCACCCAGATCGCGTTACGATGAGAGCACAGGAGGCTTTATGGCTGCTTTCAATGGTCCGTCGGTTACGTTGATTTGGTTGCTGGTTGTCGGCTTCGTCGAAGTTGAGTAGGCTAAGCACCCTCCTAAACAGAATTCTGCGAGCTAGGTACCTTGCAGACGCCGTTTGGCTGCAACATACAAAAGCCTACAGTTGTATTGTCTTGTAGTGTATTGTATAGCATTGTACTTTATTGTATTGTATTGTACTGTATTGTATTGTATTGTATTGTACATCTATGCATTTATGCAGCGCGTCTCACAGTGCACGCCAATCAGAGGGGGTGGTCGGTTTATGATCCGTGTGTGTGTGTGTGTGTGTGTGTGTTTGTGTGTGTGTGTGTGTGTGTGTGTGTGTGTGTGTGTGTGTGTGTGTGTGTGTGTGTGTGTGTGTGTGTGTGTGTGTGTGTGTGTGTGTGTGTGTGTGCACGTGCAGGGGTTTTAAAGTGGCTGAGGGATGTAAACATGTGGATTTATTTGGGTAGACTTCAATTTGCAGGGCCTTGTGGAGTCAGTGTGGACCCTAAGCGAAAACCTACGGACATCATAGTACTATCAAACACAGGTCTGAAATCATTGTTGCTTCTAGAAAATGTAAGATGCGGTGCAGGATCAAAATAGGAAGAGAATGATGGTGGGAGGAATTTATTAATATAGGCCTATTTGTACATGAAAATGCAAGGATGTAGCATGGAAGTGTGGTGGAAGACAGATGGGGTGAAGGATATCATTCAGACAATATGCATGCGCTATAGAAGCGTTCCGTTACAATCGATTGACTGAACGTGTATAGAGTATTATAATAGACCTTGGTTTGGCAGCTGAGTACAGGTCTGGCTGCACACGTTTCACATTGACTGTCGTACGCGGTGTACGTTTCTGCAGGGCTGTACTTTGAACCGTCGTTGCTAAGGGAGACACGAATTGTGTGGCGCTTTCCAATCGATTGCTCATCGTTGATGTTCATTGGCAACAATTCCGAATAACAGACCGCCACTCCACCGGAAATGTCAGGCTTTAGATTTATCGTGTTTGTTCCTCCGCTTTCCTGTGAAGAAAACGCATGCAATGGACATTAACATGACCACCAGTTTAGCTTATTGTTGTCACCAGTTTAGACTATTGTTATCAGATGGCATTAGTCATAACTGCATCAATTCATATAGGTCTAATTCGTATCAGTCAATTCGCTTCAGTTAATCTTAATCCATCAGTGAAGTTCGCTGTTTCCGTTACAGAAAATCAGGACTGTTTTAAAGGAATTTTTAGAACTGCAGCAGCACAACCCAACTGCACAACCCTTCTTTTTCCATCTTTCATGGTAAATTGCTTCCAATCGGAGAGCAATGACCTTTTTGTTAGTTTTAACTGTACAGAAGTGCTTCGAACTACAACTGCACAAATCCATTTAGAACTGCACATTTTGTATAGCCTACAACTGCACCGTCTGCACGTTAAAAAAGCCCTGCAGAAAATTTGGCTCTTGTTTTAACTTTACGGTCTTGCCGTGAACGCTGTTCCACTTTTCTTACGGCTGATAGAATTCGTTACCTCTTGCCAGTGCAATTGCGCAAATTAGAGAGAGCGCATAGGGTTTACTCCACTTTTGAACTGGCGCACTTCGCTTACAATCATTTTCCAAACCTGTTTAGCAAACTGCAAACCTGTGAAATCGGAGATTGTGAATTTCTGCAACGCATGCGGGTTATACGATTCGCTAGTTTCAGCAAACGAGATTGCCAATACAACGTCAAACCTATAGGACTTAGCTGCTTACTCACTACTCAGTCTATCTCATGCAAGTCTGCACATCAGGCAACGCATCTCCTCCACTTAAGCCTCTGTTCATAACCTCTTACAGAAGACTAGTGTGATATACTCCTCCTTATCAGTCTCTTCAGAAGCTTCTTCGTTAAGTTCGTGGTAGCGTAGGCCTATCCCTAGATAACTGTTCATTAGCTAAATGGCTAGGTTAAAGAATCTACAGTCTTTCACTGTTTTATTAACCAACAACGACGACGTGTTTAACTCTTCTTATTATACTCCAAAATCCGATAATAAAGTAAAACGATCAGCAACAACACAACAATGACTACACTTGCGTTATCATAACAACTACACGACTACTATCTTCATCAGTCTACTCTATCGCAACTCAACAACAACTACTACAGCATATCTCAACGGCTCTCAACACGCAACACTCCTTCTTCACTCCCACTCCCTCCTTGTACACTCAACGTACGCTCGTCTAGACATCACGCGCTGTCCAGACAATCACCTGTCCAGACGCAGCGCGCCAATTTGCAGCTGGCCTACCTGCGTCGCTGTACGACAATCGTCGTGCACTGATTAAATTAGCTTACATTACCTCCTTCCTTTCTTTTGAAGAGAGCTAATTAATCTTAAAAATTAGCGAACGTATAATGCTTAAACTAAATACAAACAATTCCTATACTAAATGCAATCACAAAATATCTTATACTACAATCTCGATAAACAGTCGGCTACGACATTCAGCTTTCCCTTCTTATAGTTCAACAGAATGTCAAAATTTTGCAATGATAAAGACCATCGGACTAACTTAGCAGACTTCGACATTGACTCAGTCAAATAAACTAAAGGATTATGGTCAGTGAACACATTAATCTTGGAACCAATAATAATTTCTTTCAATTTGTTTAAAGCCCATTATGATTGCATCGGCTTCCTTCTCAATCGTCGCCCATCTCCTCTGGGTATCTGTCAGCTTCTGACTGATAAATGAAACGGGACGTTCTATCCCTTCATCGTCCACTTGTGACAGCACAGCTCCGACAGCAAAATCACTGCTATCACAGTACAAATTAAATGGTTTGCCAACCTCGAACATGTATAAAATTACATTTGATAAAACAATTTCTTTAAGAGAATCAAAAGATTTCTGGTGATCCTCAGTCCAAACAATGTTCTCAGGTATCTGCTTGCTAGTTAAATCTGTCAATGGTTTAGCAATTTCAGCAAAATTACAAATAAATTGTCTGTAGAAACCAAAAAATATCAATCAATTAGTTAGCAAGTGTTAGGATTTTTTGGGTTCAGCACCACTTCCTGTTCTACCACTGTACATAATCCAGGTTTGTCCGAAAATCTGTCTGCATAACGGTTCAGTACATCCAGTAGCTGTTTCTGTTGCTCGCACGTAAGATGTCCGATCTGTTCATAGTCCAATTGCAGCGATTTCTGTGTCGTCTCTGCATGATCTTCTTTCAATGGTAGCTCTACCACTGATCCGAATTCGTCGTCCTCTTCCACGATGAGACCACACGATAATGTTCTTGCGATGAACTTCCTCATTTTGTTGGCATGGACGATTCGTCGGCCGTTTTCATTCATATCCACCAGATACGAATACTTGGATCTTCTTTGTAGCACTGTACATGGGCCATGCCATCGTGAGATCAATTTATTGGTTGACGTTGGATACAGGACGATGATGTTTTCTCCTGGTTCGAATTCTTTATCCTTGGCCCTCTTGTTGTATTGACTGGCGTATTGTTTTTGCTTTTCCTCTGCACAATTCTCAGCAAATATCAAAGCTTTCTCCATGTCTGCTCTTAAATTCTTCAGGTACTTTGCTGGTTGTACTCCAATGTTTGGCGGTAGATTTATTTCTTTGGTCCAGCTTTCCTTTAAGATAGTTAGTGGTCCTCTTGGCATTTTTCCATACACCAGCAGATACGGTGCCACTCCTGTCGTTGCGTTAGGAACTTCTCTCAATGCCCATACAGTAAACGGAATGATTTTATGCCACTGTCTCGGATTTTCCACAATGACATGATGAACCATCTTCTTGAACGTCTGATTCCATCTCTCAACTAATCCTGCGGCCTCTGGATGCCCCGGTGAATCGAATCGTGGACAGCATCCCATCAATTTCAAAAATTCTCTTGTGAGACTGGCTGTAAAATTTGTGCCTCTGTCGCTGGTGATCACAGATGGCACCCCCACGTCAATGAATAGCTTCATCAAAGCTTCGCACACAGCCTTAGCAGTCAATGACTTCAGCAAGAAGATTGTCGGCCATCTTGTACATGAATCCACTATGCACAAGCAATACTTATGTCCTGCTGCTGACTTCGGTTCTATTGGGCCTACCACGTCCATAGTCATCCGTCGGAATGGAACATCTTCCCTTGGAATTGGTGTAATCGGCACTCGATCCATCACCAAACTTCGTGCCTTCAGCTGACACTTCTCACAGGACTTACAAAATTTCACCACGTCTCGACGCATCTTTGGCCAGACAAAGGACAACTTGATTCTCTCTCGTGTCTTCTCTTCTCCCAAGTGTCCGCCAAATACTGACTCGTGAGCTAATTCCATTACTTGAATTCTTCTCTCTTTCGGTAACACCAACTGGTACACTAGCTGATCCAGCATTTGATGTTTCTTATACATCAATCCATTCACCACGCTAAACTCTGATCCTTTGTCTTCAGCGATCCTCCACCACGATTTCAGTGACTCGTCATTTCTCTGCTGCTCCTCGAATTTCTTCGCATCTTCCAGCTGTCTTTCATCGTTCGAATTCTCTGTGAACAAGTCCCTCATACTTGTCTCCAGTTCAGCGTCGCTTTCGGAATCTTCACTATCATTTCGTTCACATGCAGCCATCTCTTCTTCAGTTTCATTGTTCTCAGATGTTGTTCTTTCGTCATCTTGAATGCTGAGTTCATCTTCGCTGTCCGTGTCCTCTTCTTGCGAACTTTCGTTTATCGTTTCATCTTCTCCGCCTTCGACTTCTGCTCTCCGACTTTGTGCTCTTGTAGTCACATTCGCTTGTAGTTCCCCTTGCAACACACTCACTGGTGGAATCTCTTTCAATTCTGCAATTATCTCCGGATGTAGCAAGAACTTTTCCTTATTTTCTTTGCACAGATCCGCTGGAATGCTGGCACACACTAAAGTTAAATATGGCGCGATATTTATTGTCCTGTCCTCTGTAGCTGCTCCTTCGTTACGACCGCTCATCCGCACTTCGATTTTCACCAACTTAGCTGGAATCGGCTCTCCAGCTACACATTGCAAATGAACTCTGCCGATTTCTTCTACTGTCGTTCCTTTCAGTAGTTCCTCGTTGATTACTGGTATCTCGGTCCCCGTGTCAACCAACGCCTCGACTTGCACAGGCTGCCCATCAGTCCCACGTATCTCCACATTTACATGCTGCAACGATATCTTCTTTATGCGTTGACACTCCTCTTTACTTGTTGTTTCTCGACAAATTTCTGCAATGGAAGTAGTCTTTATCGCTTCTTTCTGTATGGTGAACTGCGGCGTACACTTCATTACCGACTTCACTTCTGTTTCACGATCGTCCGATTCTTCAAACTGGTCTGGTGCATTCATCACTTGTATCTGGTTTACTCGAAGATTTTCTGCACTTCTGCTAAAGTTCTTCCTCATGTTTGCCGCTCCTGGTGCGTGGCAATTTTTTATTAGGTGTTTGTCAGAATGACAGTTGTGGCAACGTTTCTTTATAAAGCTTCTTTGCTCATTGTTCTCCCACTTGTTGTACGGCGTGTATGATGCATTACTTTCTGTTGGGCGTCCCAGCGGCGGAGTTCGATTGTAGGCTTGTCTGTCCCACGTTGACTCTTTCTTATCTTGCCAATACTGCTTTCCAGAATAGTTATCTTTCTTTGCATTATTACTCTTGGCTTGGCTTCCGGTGTCTTTGCTATCCTTGTTCCACTTGGGTTGCTTTGGACTATTGCCCCAGGGAATACGAAGCATGGGGTCTTCATATTTTGGTTTGTCTTGGAACATCACACCAATCCGATTGTTTACATGTATGTCTGCGAGGTCTGCAACATTACTAGCTTCCAAACATTCTGTGCCCTCTTTTGCTAAGACAAACTGTAGGGGACCTGGTGGTAAACATTCTTTCAGCTTATCCGCCACTAACAAATCAAACAGCTTCTCGTAGTCTTTGTCCACTCGTCTACTTCGGACATAATGATTCAACAGGTTCTTCAGCCTAGCCGTGAACATCGTGTACGTTTCTTCGGCTGTCTTCTTGGCATCTGCAAACCTTGACCTGTACTCACGAGCTGTTAACTTGAATTCCTTCAACAAGTGCTCTTTCACTGCATCGTATTTATCTAAATTCTCAAATGACAATCGATTCAATACCGTTCGCGCTCTCGGGGTCATCAATGGCAACAACAATTTCACCCAGTACTGCTTTTCCACAGCGAAGCTATTGAATGCATTTTCAACTGTCTCAAAATATAATGGCACTTCCATCATATCATACGGCATCTTGGGCAATACATGCTTCATGGCATCACCAATCTTCTTAATTTTGGACACCATCGTCTCACTTTCTCTGAGCCTATTTTGTTCTGATTCCTCACGGATTCTTCTATCGTCTTCGTCTTTCTTCTTCAGTCTATTTTGATCTTCTATCCTACGCAGTTCTTCCTGTTCTATCTTTTGCTGCAACAAGTCTAACTGCTTTCTGCGTTCCTCCTTTTCAATAGCCATCTCATGGAGTTGAGCTTCCTTAATAGCAAGTTTCTTTTGTTCTAATTGCATCTGTTCTTCTCTTTCTCTTTCTGCTTTTTCCAAATTGTCTTTCTCACTTTGGAATTCTTCCTGTCGAATCTCTTCGGCTCTTTGCAGTTCTTGTAAACGCAACTTTTCCTTTTCTTCCTCACGAGCCTTTTTGTCTTCGATCTGCTGTCTACGTATTTCTTCATCGCTTCTCCTTGCTCTTTCATATTCTATCATTAATTCCATCCTTCTTCGTTCTGCTTCGTCACGATCTATTTTCATTTGTTCTAACTGAAGCTGGAATTGTTGTCTCTGCATGTCTATCTCTTGTTGTCGTATCCTTTCTGCTTTTTCTGCTCTTTCTCTCTCTTCCTGTCTGCGTTGCTCTTCTTTCTCTTTCTCCTCTTGCTTCCGCTCTCTCTCTTCTTGTCTACTCATCATCATGAATTGTAGCAACACCTCCATAGACATCGGTGCCTGAGGTTTCTCAACCGGCTTTTCTTTAGCGCCTCCAACAGCACCTTCTTCTTCAACTTCTTCCTTTGCCCAAATCTCAGCCAAAGTTCTCATCAAATGTTCCCTCGACATCTGTTCAACTTCTTCTGCGTCTACGCCTGCTTCAATTAATAATTTTACTAGTCTCTCCGAAGACATCTTTTTAATAGCTGCTTGCTTTTGCTCCGTAAGTTTCTCCATCTTACTTCTTTACTTTACTGATGCTAGTCGATAAATAGTAGGCTACTCTTCAAATGTTTGCAATTGACTGACTTCAATTCTTTATGCACACTTCAATAGACAAGCAAGTTTTTCTACCTTGTAGTCGTTGTGTTGTCGTTTCTCACTGTCGTACGGATGCTCGATGTATCGTTGCTTCTCCCGTGTGCTCGGCTCCTCGATAAATTCACAGCGTCTGTTCCTCCGCAACGTCTGTTGATTGGATAGAATCCCTCCGTTCGTAACTTGGCACGTAGACCCGCCGTTCGTAACTAGGATCGTTCTCCTGCAACTTGCATCGTTATCTCACCGCAACGACACCAAATGTGATATACTCCTCCTTATCAGTCTCTTCAGAAGCTTCTTCGTTAAGTTCGTGGTAGCGTAGGCCTATCCCTAGATAACTGTTCATTAGCTAAATGGCTAGGTTAAAGAATCTACAGTCTTTCACTGTTTTATTAACCAACAACGACGACGTGTTTAAGTCTTCTTATTATACTCCAAAATCCGATAATAAAGTAAAACGATCAGCAACAACACAACAATGACTACACTTGCGTTATCATAACAACTACACGACTACTATCTTCATCAGTCTACTCTATCGCAACTCAACAACAACTACTACAGCATATCTCAACGGCTCTCAACACGCAACACTCCTTCTTCACTCCCACTCCCTCCTTGTACACTCAACGTACGCTCGTCTAGACATCACGCGCTGTCCAGACAATCACCTGCCCAGACGCAGCGCGCCAATTTGCAGCTGGCCTACCTGCGTCGCTGTACGACAATCGTCGTGCACTGATTAAATTAGCTTACAACTAGCTATGCAACTTAAGACACTCCTTTTCAAGAACTCTTACACTGTCTAATCTGATACTCCACCCTCCAATTTCCGCCTCAGACGACACCCACCTTAGTAGCTGTTTCCCCCCTCTGGGCCTACGGAAACTCGACCCGGACCACCATGGACTAGGCCTACTCTTACGGACAATCCTTTTGACTCAACGCAGCGCTCGTGAATAAGCCGGTACCCCGCGCTTGGCTTTCTAGAGGCGCTTTAGAAATTAGGAGCTTACGATTACGAACTATGAGATCATTAGGAGTCATGCTTTAAAAAAGGGTCTAAGGGTGAAACAGACTTTGAAAGGCATATGAGTCCGTCTATATTATACCTAACTAATGCATACATAAAAGAAAACATCAAGAGGCTGGAAGCTTTTGAAATGTGGGTATGGAGAAAGATGGAGAAAATCAGTTGGACAAAGCACGTTTCAAATGAAGAATTACCAACGATGGTAGAAGAGAAAAGATCTCCGCTGGACACAATAAAGATAAGACAAAAGAATTGGATGGGACATTTGCTAAGAGGTGACTCACTACAGGAAGAAATAATTGAAGGAAGATTGGAGGGAAAGAGGTGCAGAGGAAGGTCTAGACAAAAAAACTGCTAGACGGGATGATGGAAGAGGGATACAGAGAACTGAAGGACATGGCACAACAGCGGGAAACGTGGAGAAATTGGACGTTTGGACCTGCCGCTTGGCAGAGAACGTAAAGAAGAAGAAGAATGCATACATGATACAAATCTAACTGCTGACGTCAAAGGCAAAGCTGTGCTAAACACATGTAGAAAGCCTACATTGTCGTATTCCAACTTGCAGGTGACACTTTCTGGGGATGCAATATCAATCGCTTGGAGATAGATTTTCTTGCACGGCTGTTGACGATAGTTGCAGACTGGTGAGATCATTCGGAGGATGGATGGAACCTGATCTTTGCTCAGCGCACATTTGTTGCCAACGTAACCTACAACAGATGACTGCAGTAGTCACGTAATAATATTGCAGTGCATAATATAAGTCAGAAGCTCATCTAATACATCTAAAATATACAAGAGCGGCATATGAATTGTCTGTGATCGTCAGGTCGATAGGATGTTTGCCTCATGAATCATGATTCTTGCCTGGGTCAACTTGATCTTATAAGACAGGACTATGACCTCCTTCGGTCTACTCTTTTGGTCAACCCTTCTGTGTAGTAGTAGCAGTAGCAGTAGCAACAGCAGAAAGCAGTAGCAGCAGAAAGCAGTAGCGGCGGCGGTGGTGGTAATGGTAGTGGTAGTGGCAGTAGCAGTAGTAGTAGTTTGCTGTTATTAAGCCTATTAGTTGTTAACCTTCGTCGCAGCTGCAGACACCGTTATTGCATTTTCCCCGACCACTGCATTGTGAAGGACAGCTGAGTTTCTTGACTTCCTTGTAAATGTTCATGAGTTCTTTGGTGTTATTCGTGGCTGGATCTTCTATACGTATTTCGATGGCGGTCAAACACGACAGTTCAAGTTGCGTCAAAACGGAGACTGCTGGACCGTAGTATTGTAGAAGCTAAAACAGTATTTTTAGATGAACTCTCATCAACTTAAACTCATAATATGCTACTGGTTGACACAACTGTTATAAACTATAGACCTATTTCGTTCTTTCAAGAAAATTAAGTTGACATTACGGCAACTTAATATTGTAGACAGACGGCAATCATGGTGGATGATGTTTAGAGTTGAACGACGTGGAAAGTATACAGAGGGAAGTAGAATAATCAGGATAGGATCTGCGAAAAAGCATTGCTTTTGAGATTCGAGGGAGAGACCTGTGGGGATATGGCGAGAGGTGGAGTATTTGGTGAGTTCGTATGATGGGTCAGATAATTATTTGCCGTATAGTGCAGCAATGCTGGTGGAAGTTTGTTCCAAAGTGGCGGAGCAGCAATGGATTTGGAACGGTTTGCGAATTTTAGTGATTAAGCGACGGATTGTCGAAGCAGTGTTATATGGAAAATGAGGTGCGGATTGAACGAATTGACTGGATGGTGAACAACTGGCGAGTGGCGAAGATAGGACGGCTGGAGAATTGAAGTGTATCGTAGGTGAGTGAAAGTAGGCCTACTTCGAAATCTATTCGCTCAAGTATTTTAAGTGATTTGAAAACGGGAGTGATGCGATAGAGTTTGGGGAATAGGGGGTCTTGGTGACTGCAAAAGCGAGGGCATTCTGAATTGCTTGGAGGCATGCTAATAACTTTATGACATTGGAGCGCATGCTAATAACTTTATGACATTGGAGCGCATGCCAATAGCTTTATGACATTGGAGCGCATGCCAATAACTTTATGTCATTGGAGCGCATGCCAATAGCTTTATGACATTGGAGCGCATGCCAACAACTTTATGACATTGGAGCGCATGCCAATAACTTTATGACATTGGAGCGCATGCTAATAACTTTATGACATTGGAGCGCATGCCAATAA
Source organism: Lumbricus rubellus (assembly GCA_945859605.1). Taxonomy (NCBI): domain Eukaryota; kingdom Metazoa; phylum Annelida; class Clitellata; order Crassiclitellata; family Lumbricidae; genus Lumbricus; species Lumbricus rubellus. The sequence goes on along the minus strand of OX243815.1, from coordinate 13,443,200 downwards.
CTTTATGACATTGGAGCGCATCCCAATAACTTTATGACATTGGAGCGCATGCCAATAGCTTTATGACATTGGAGCGCATGCCAATAGCTTTATGACATTGGAGTGCATGCCAATAGCTTTATGACATTGGAGCGCATGCAAATAACTTTATGACATTGGAGCGCATGCCAATAACTTTGTCATTGGAGCGCATGCCAATAACTTTATGACATTGGAGCGCATGCCAATAGCTTTATGACATTGGAGCGCATGCCAATAGCTTTATGACATTGGAGCGCATGCCAATAGCTTTATGACATTGGAGCGCATGCCAATAACTTTATGACATTGGAGCGCATGCCAATAACTTTGTCATTGGAGCGCATGCCAATAGCTTTATGACATTGGAGCGCATGCTAATAACTTTATGACATTGGAGCGCATGCCAATAACTTTATGACATTGGAGCGCATGCTAATAACTTTATGACATTGGAGCGCATGCCAATAACTTTCTGTCATTGGAGCGCATGCCAATAGCTTTATGACATTGGAGCGCATGCCAACAACTTTATGACATTGGAGCGCATGCCAATAACTTTATGACATTGGAGCGCATGCCAATAACTTCATGACATTGGAGCGCATCCCAATAACTTTATGACATTGGAGCGCATGCCAATAGCTTTATGACATTGGAGCGCATGCCAATAGCTTTATGACATTGGAGTGCATGCCAATAGCTTTATGACATTGGAGCGCATGCCAATAGCTTTATGACATTGGAGCGCATGCCAGTAGCTTTATGACATTGGAGCGCATGCCAATAGCTTTATGACATTGGAGCGCATGCCAATAGCTTTATGACATTGGAGCGCATGCCAATAACTTTATGACACTGGAGCGCATGCCAATAACTTTATGTCATTGGAGCGCATGCCAATAGCTTTATGACATTGGAGCGCATGCTAATAACTTTATGACATTGGAGCGCATGCTAATAACTTTATGACATTGGAGCGCATGCCAATAACTTTATGACATTGGAGCGCATGCTAATAACTTTATGACATTGGAGCGCATGCTAATAACTTTATGACATTGGAGCGCATGCTAATAACTTTATGACATTGGAGCGCAAGCCAATAACTTTATGACATTGGAGCGCATGCCAATAACTTCATAGGCTATGGCGCTGTTGTCTTGTCTTGCAGGGATAAATCGTGTCATAAAATTCTACGTTAACTCACATTGCGTTCTGTTATGTCAAATGATACTGATAGTTGTTTTATTATTATGACAATGCAGAACACTGATCCAACCTGGCAGTCCAGAGCGCATGTGGCAACGATGACCGAGGTATCGATGCTGCTAATACAGCGATCGTAGACAGGCGAATTCTTCAGCGCTGCAATGCACGTTTCGGTCGCCTTTTCTATCGAAATCTCATCGACTATGTTTGGTTTAATCGATCTGTCTATAGGCGAAGGCGAAGAAAATAGCTCTTGAGGCGGGATGTAATTAAGGTCGTCTAGGTCAATGGTGTCATAGGTCGATGGCGGTAAATCATCCGCTGCCCTCTTGCGTTTGCTGCAGACTTTCGTGCAGTCGATCTGGAGCAGAGCATCCCCCGTCGGTTGGGCACAGGTAACGTTGACGGATTTGTCGCTGTTCCTGCCGTAACATTGACACGTCGGAACGACATATGGTGTTTCGCATTTCGGCAGATTGTTTGAATTGATGTTGAAGAAACTGTCCGCGTCGGCAACTCTGCAATGAATAGGCTAATGTTGTCATCATTAATCATCAGGGTGATAGTTGCCGTTGGGTTGAGTGGATTCAAGCCCTCATCGTCTTACTTGTTGGGCAAAATGAGACTTTTGCCCAACATTGTTTTGTCATCCGGCCGAAATCTTCTGAAATTTAACGTTACTTTTTGCCCGAAAATTGTGACGACTTTTTTAGTCATCCGGTACTTTTGCCCGAATTTTTTTAAAGTTTTAAATAAAATTTCCGAATCTGCTCGCCCGAAAAATCAAACTTGCCCAAAATTTGGGGGCCTTTGCCCTCTGGACCTCCGTCTCCTACGACTATGAGCTAGGACCCCCCCCCCCCTTTTCGCACATTCCAACTCTACGTGGATCATAGTAGGCCTACGTCTGACCTTCCTCTGTTGCTGTTATACAATTATAGTAGGCTACTGTGAATTATTCGATAGGAAAAGTTGTCTTGACACAAACAGGACAACATAATTATAGAGAAGGCACTTGGTATAATCGGCTCTTCGTTGCTCTTGTCAAAATCAATGGATAAATTCCTAGATTGTTAAAAGTTCAATCACCAAATCCTGTGCGAAGAAGGAGAGCAGACCGTCTGGCAAGCCGGGAGAGCAGTGATCAGACCGCGGTGCCGCCTGCAGTAGGCTAAGTTTCAGCAGGTCGCGTCGGCGTCATCGCAGTTATTCGATCAGCAGATTGAGAAATCAATTTCAAAAAGGTATCGATAATTCAAAAGAATTTGTGGCAATTTATAAGACAGGGCAAGAGTAGATTATGTTAAGAAACGAAGCTGCAGATCACTTTCCTAATAAGAGATTTAATAGGATTAATTGAATAATAACGTAGACCATAAACTGGCCATTTTGACAAATTTGGCTTTTTCCGTCCGATGCAAGTCAGAAACGATAGAAAGAAGAACGCACCGACTGTACAACTTTAGAGCAAACATAGTCATTATAAAATTATAGCGCTAGTTCTATAGTTCAATAGATTATAGGCAGTATGTCAAAGGACCTGCCGCGACCTATGGTGGCGCCTTCACTGAGGAAGAGGCGACCATGCAATCTGCCCTGGATATTAGCCTATTATTTAACTTTATTGTTTTATATGTTAAGTAAAAATTGGGCCTATAGGTAGGCTATAGGCTAACACTGCGGAGTTTAACTTTTAAAATATTTTTACTTTCCAGCGCATGGAAGTATGGAAGTATAGCCTATGCTTCAAAAAGACTCTATTATTTGTTTAACTTGATCTGTAGTAAATAATTATTAAACGTCCCTATCGTCGTATAATTGTTGCCTACCTATATTGATCGCAGTCAGTTGTGCATATCGCGTTGTAGAGACCTTGAACAGAGCAGAGTCCGCTGTATTCTGTCAGTTCGGATCTGATTCCAATGACGTAGACATCCATGAAATTCGGACCCAAAGCCAAGTAGACGTTGATTACGATTCCAGATAACAGCGTCATCTTTTCAGAGAAAGACAAACAATCTACCTTAATCATCGATATGCCTACATTTATTATCCATTTAACCTTGTTTTGCTGCACATTAGGCTTTCATTAGCCTATAGCCCTATACCTAGATATTTTTCATAAATACACAGAATCTTATATTTGCCTATGCAACAAGTGCACTTTATGTGGAATGAACCGGTTCCCATGTTAAGTAGGCCCCCATTGCATAATTTTAAGATGCATTCATAATACTATTAGTTTAAAACTAAATATACTATTTTGTTCAGAAAAGAATGCTGAATCCATTGCTACATGTATCACAAGATATGATACCGGTATCTCAAACCAAACACACAATCCAGTGGTGGTAGGCTAAACATTGGTATTTCATATAACAAAAACCTTGGTAATATGAGGGCTATAATGGAGCTCATAATTCCAAATGCCTATGTTTCTGTTTATTTGTATTATTTCATTTAGCCTACTATACTACTATAGCCTACGTGCAACTGAGAATTGATATTGAGATTTACTTTCCACCCGGAAGGTGTCGTTTCAATGGTACCGGTTGGCGAGTTGTCGTCCAGTCTGTAGTTGACTAGGAGTGGCGTCACTTGATTGCAAAAGTTTATTCCAAAGATGCTGTTGCCCTCCCGACAGATGACGCCACAGTTGCATGAAATTGTAACGGGTGATCCGGGAATACAAGGCACTTGCATGATCTGGATCTACAGCGGTTTTTAAAAGCAGTTGAACCCTTTAAAGTTTTAAACTTAAGGACCAGAGAAAATGAAATCCGAAGTGGACAGATTTTAGAACTAAATAAATTATGCTTATTAGTAGGCCCTATCATAATTATACTTAGGCCTATTGGTATCATAATTATTCTCATTAGTATCGTAATTATACTTATTACTATCCTAATTATACTTATTACTATCCTAATTATACTTATTAGTATCGTAATTATACTTATTAGTAGGCCTATCGTAATTATACTTATTAGTTTCGTAATTATACTTATTGCTATCATAATTATACTTATTAGTCTCATAATTATACTTATTAGTATCTATGTCTGAGTTACAGAACTGCATAAAAGAGTATTTTATGAAAGTTATAGGCCTACAGGTGTTTTTCATTTCGAAAGGGAAACAGACTTGATGATGGTTGTCTAATAGATATTGCTTGGAATGACGGGTTTCAACTGAAATGAATGACGGTCAATGAATTTGAAATGGCTTAACCTCACGAGTAATTGCAAAGAATCTCAAAAAATTAACGATCGAGTTAATATGCATCTTAATTGAGATTATTAATTGATTAAGTAAGTGTTTATTAATTGATTGATCAATTAATGTAAATGTCAATGCAAACTACATCCACTGCGGACAATATCCTGCAGAGTCTCTCATTATTTATACTCTACAGAACATAAAATTGAAACATATACAAAAGCGCCCTCAGACGCGTAGAACCTCGAATGGTGCACACACTGCACAGTTGCTGCTCACCCCAACCTGAAACCCAATCAATATCTTTGGCGATCTGTGCTGTACTTCAAAGACTTCACCTATCATGGCCTTGACTGAGATGCATGTGAAAAGCTCATAAACAACTTTCGATCTCTATTTTCAATACCGTATTGCTCTTGACGCACAGCCGACTCGCCATTGTGGATCTCAATAAGTAGTAAACCTAATCACCTGAAAATGGCTAAGGTCGAGACTGAGAGCAGTGCATTGTATTGGAAACGAGAGTCATCGGAAGCCAGTTTAGAAAAAATCAGTCATTTGGGTACAAAAGTGGGAGAAGTGATGGTCACTACAATGTTCAAAGTTCAGTTCCGACTGAAGGAAGGATAAGAGTGCCACGGGAAGCCCAGCAAATAGTGACTTGCAATAGTCAATGCGACAGCCGCTGTTGAACGCATGGACCATGGCCGTAAACACGGAAGCGGAAACGGATCTTCTGGTGGCTCTTCGGCGCCTAAGGTCACGAGATAATTATAACACTTAAAATACAAGTGGGGCGCGGTGGTGTAGTGGGTATGTCCGTTGCCTTGCAGCCGGAGGGTTGCAGGTTCGAATTCACCTCAAACCCTCGTAGGGTTCTTGGGCAAGTCCTTCACTCGCAATTGCTCATGCGCTTCGGCGTGAAACTCCGATGCAGTGTCCGCGCTGTAGTCGAGAGCGCTGCTGAGTAACATTTTATCAAGTGCACATACTTACAAAAGATGTTCAAAGAACAGATCTTCATTGGATAAATGTGTGACGTCACATTGTTGTCAGAAGTGGGTTTTGGTCCCAAACCAAATCAGTAGAGTCTTAGATAAGTCAAGGCTAAATCAGTTGGCGGACATCCATGAGTGGCGATCACGTGATGATGAGCCTGTGTATTCTACAAGAAAATCTCCTCAACGGGTGGACCATAAAATAAAAGTTTGAAAGTCGTCAGCATTGAAGTGGCCAGAAGTGAGTTTAGGGTAGCGTTTTATAAATAAAATCTCCGTATTAAATAAATTCGTCGTACCAAATTGGACATAAAATTATATTTGTATATGTCTATCCTCTATTCTTTAGATCCCTTTATGACTTAGGATAGATTCTATCTCGGAGTGATTTTAGGCCTAACTAGCCTAAGTCTTTTGAAATTCGTCCTTAGGCTAGGCTATTGTATTTCCTGGAAATTACCGGATCATAAACAGGTGCTGGAACGCCATTGAATGTGACCTATTTAGGCCCTATTATTATAGTGTTATCGAAACTTTTGCTTTGCTGTAACTATAAAGATGAATAGCCTAACCTGCAAATTTCTGGACAGTGACTGGACGAGATAGTAAACTCCGACGCTGTAGATGTGATAATAGGCTCTACAACACAAGAAATTACGCGGTTACTTTCCTGTAGGTCTATAACTCTATATGCTAATTAGCAAACCTATTAGGCCTACTGATTTCGACGGTCATGCCAAAGCAGCTTCTTAAGACTATCGGTCTATCGACTGAATTTTCAGCTATAGCAAATATGGAACTTGAAAAAAAGAAAAGCAACCACTGTTCGTTAGATTGAAAAAAGCATATGACATCTAGCACTGCATGCGCAAGTCTAGTCAAGTCTAATCTACTGACAAAGAAATAGCCTCTGCCCAGAGAATCTTAGACCCAAGGCGCGTTATGAATAGATCTATTGCTCTAAGTTGATAAACCTAAAGAAAAAGACTTTTCTTGATTAGAGTGGGGGTAGCTCGGTTTGAATCAATTCTAATGTGTCAGCAGATTAACTAAAAGAATAGTAGAATACACCTTCTTTCTGTTGCTACCTGCAGGTCTAATCAATTGTTTCGCCATCGAACAAAACTCACCTGATTCCAGCAGGATTTGGGAATGCCAAAATGTGCGGATCACCTGTTGATTGGCATAGAGGCTGCGGATCTGGGTCGACTATCTCAATCTGAAATAATTGGAAACGTACATTTTGTTGTATTGTGAAAACTATTCAGTAGACTTTTCCAAACAAAAGATTGAGTAAGTACATACTTTGCTTTAAGAAAATGGGTTTCCTTGTTAAGAATACACCAGGGCATTCAATCAGGAAATAATGAGGAATTCGAAAGAAGGGTTCACGGTAAATGACACGCAGAGCAGCGGCACGCGCGCGGTGGTGTAGTGGGTATGCTCGTTGCCTTGCAGCCGGAGGATCCCAGGTTCGAATCCACTTCAAGTCGCCGCGTATGGACCTTGGGCAAGTCCTTCCCTCCCAATTGCTCAGCGCTTCGGCGTGAAACTCCGATGCAGTGTCCGCGCTGTAGTCGGGAGCGCCTCTGAGTATAACAAGCGCACATGCAAACAAACGGAAGAGGGGTCACTTCCCACTACCTAACCAAAGATCTACTCAGCCAGCCAAAAGGCGTTGACAAGGCGAACATTAGGACGCGATGGACGTCTTGCCTGGTCGCCCAACAATTCGACTCATGTAATAATTAAATTAGATCTATTACAAGAGTTATAAAAACAATTGTGATCTGACATTCCTGCTATGACTCATTATCCTACAGCGTTCGTGAAGGTCTTAGATATACATAATTACATATGGTTTAATTGTACGACACTGTGTGGTAACAAAGATCGTTAGCACCACCCTCCTCCATTAACCAGGCTTGGGACTGGCGCTGTGAGAGTGCATGCGAACGAATAACAAACCAAGATTATTATTACAACAGGCCTATTAATTATTAAACCGAGTGCATGCGTCAGCAAGTGCAAAATGCTATCAGAAACTTCATTTGCAAACAACATCACAAGAGCAGCAGAAAATAATTGAAGTCAATAACGGGTGTCATTAGTTCGTTTAAATTATTCGCAGCAGGAAAGTGCTGCTACGAATGCTTCAACTGAATTTAAATAAGGTTTTTTACGTGACGCAGAAATTGAACAGGGTAAAATCAATAACAGTGCTCAGCAGAGCGAAGTAGGTCTAATTAATTGACTAATTTCAAGTAAGATCGATACAGAGCGTCAGGTCTTAATAAGTAACTTAATTTTCAAATATTGATGTGTGTTTGGGCTGAAAGGTCGCAAGAGCACCGTCTAAACATAAACTTGCATAACTGAATTGCCACTCAATTTTTACACCACATGCACAACCCTTCACACGACTGTAAAATAGAAAGTAAAGTAGGCCTACTTTATATGGAAAAATCTGTTGTTCTTTAGTTGTAAGTAGGGGAAGATCTCTTTTCGATCCATTACACTCGGGTTCATCGGTGCAATCGCGTCCTAAAAGTTGGGGGACCAAAATAATAAAGTTAGGGGACCAGTCTAAATTTGGGGGGACGCGTCCCGTGGGGCCCATAGGGTGGTTGCGCCTATGCTCGGGCTTGTCATCGAAATTGAAGTCACATGTCTTCAAGAACTCTTACTCTGCAGTATCATCTGATCCTCCACCTTTCAATACGCGACCCAGACGACAGTCTTGCCTTAGCATCTGATCTTATCGCAACCGGACCCGGACCTCCTTAGGATTAGCCTATAGGCTACTCTTACGCGACAAACGTTTGGACTCAACACAGCGCTCGTGAATAAGTTGGTGCCCCGCGCTCGGCTTTCGTGCGGCGCTTAAAAAATTTGGGGGTTACGATTACGATTACGATTACAAGTACGATTAGTGGTCGAGTCTGATTTTCTGCAAACGGGTCTATGTATCGCAGAATTTTTGCTGTTCGAAACTCTAATGTTTTGGTGTGCTGGGTAGGCCTAGAGTCCTAGACTTCGCCTGCAGCAGGGTCGTTAAACGAAGTCCACTCAGCGAATTTGAACTCGTAACCTCTAGAACAAAGGCAAAGCGCTTAGAAATCGTATCGTTGAATCTTTAATGCATACATTGATACTTTGTATCGGGTAGTTTTTGAAGATCGGAGTGTACTTGTCGCGCTGTGATTCAGGAACGTTCACGTTCAAGATGGTGTCGTTGTAAGTGTTGAAATTCAGCTGCCAAACAAAAGGTTTCTGTCTCCTTCCGATCGTTGGTATGGGCGATATCGTGACTTTCGTTGAGCGGGGCTGGCTCTGAGTGATGACCAGAGCACAGTCGCCGAGTCTCACGACGCTGTTTGAAGCCTGGATTGAGAAACTGTAGGTCTTGTAGAAACACGGAAGCGTTGGAACATCGTAGCAAGGTCGAGAAGTGATGGGAAATGATGGAAGCATCCAGAAGCTGACCGTCTGACCTTCTTTCACCTCCAGATTGTTGGCTATCACCACTCCAGCTTCATTCTGACGAAAACATATCAGGAAGAAATTACAGAAGGATCGTTAGACTGGTCATTTATTCAATGCACAAAAGTCAACGTGAAAATGCAGAGCTATTATATAGGCTAAAAGCAACACGTTGAGCAAAGCTAGGCCTATCTAGGCCCACTGTAACAGTATATTGTCGTAATGGTAGACTACTTCGCCGAAAAAGCGTCATACAGCACGTAGCTCAAATTAATTCTGGTGATGTACAAACACAGTCACAGCATCAGGCATAGGCTACAGCGATAGGAAGCCATTGCAACATAACCTCGATGCAGAAAAACACTTGTCAAGAATGGATTGATTAACTTGTCTCATTATCAGGCTAACATTTTTAGAACTTTTGTCCAAGATTTCCGCACAAGTTTAACGAATAAGATACCGTTTGCAAGGAAACGCCCAGAAATCCAACCTGTCCCGACTTGATGTGTTAATATCTGAAATTTTCCTTAACACATCATGTAGCATAATACAGTTTCAAACGCAGTAGGCTAAGCAATATATATATATAGATCTATATACAATTATACAGCCTAGGCAGATGCATTACTTAGACGTGATATCAATATATATTCATGGTCTTATGAAAATGCCATTTTTCCTGCTGCATGACAGCCTCTAATAAACGTTCTTGTCTAACGCCGTGGTTTCAGTAATTCCAGTATTCTATTCTATTCTATTTTTGGATTCATAAAGCGCCTCTCACACTACAACCTAATCAGAGGCGCTCCCAGTGCGAAGAACTCCTGGAAAAAGAAAACTCTTAAGACATCTGGCAGAAAAAGTAAAGCCTCCAGATAAAATCTGAGCACGAATAATAGTAGGAAGGCCATTCCCCAGTAAAGGACAGACAGAGGCAAAGGCGCGGTGTTGGGCTGTGGCAGTCCGAGATCGTGGAACAAGAAGATCATGACGGTCTAAAGAGCGGAGAGGAAGGCCAACGGTAGCTGAGAAAGGCTTCCTAATGAGATCACAAAGGTAGCGAGGCGCTAGACCCAAAAACATCTTATAGGTGAGAAAAAGAATTTTATATTAAACCCGGGCAGTCAAAGAAAGCCAGTGAAGGTGCTCGGTCATGAAAGCCGAAATGGGAGAGAATTCAGAGAAACGAGGGAGGCGAGCAATCAAACGAGCAGATGCATTAAGTACCGATTGGAGAGGAGCAAGGCGAAGTTTAGGTAGCCCAATAAGTAATGAGTTACAGTAGTCAATGCGAGAACACATGAAGGCATGGACATCATGACTGATAGCCACAACGTAAAGCTCCATGCCACAGCACACCCATGTAGAGCAAAGTTGGGACTCATAACCCACGTGAACCTGTATAGATATAGGTCCCATCTAACATCTATGAAAATGCTGTGAGGGCTGCAAGTGCCTCAGTTCTTATGTACTCTGCTTTGTGCTAAGAACTTTCCCATGTTGTCACACATCTACATCATACATGTATGACACAATTATATGCAAATGTACACAAACACACGTTATACTCCTAGTGCAGCACTAATTTTTTTATCCTGATGTATGCCTATCGTGTAAACCTAAGTGATTATCATAATTAACAGAGTATTAGGTTACTGGTGCGGTTATACCCATGAAACTGTTTCTAGTAATCTTAATAGCTTTGAAAGCTTTTCGAGTTGGTTAAAAGCGACTAAAAAGTTTCTCCCATGGAAAGAATACTGGAATCAAACTGACCACTGGACTGAGACCAAACCAACGTTTGTTGCTAAGAAGGTATTTGCTGCCAGCGTCCGATGAATCCCAATAGGAAGAGACTCTACACGTCAGCTGGAAATAACATCAGCAGTAGAAGTACACAAACTGAAGCTAGTCTATATATATTCAGATATATATTCTTCTGCAGCTAGAAAGATTGGCTTAAATGTAGACATAAATACAATACTGTTCGTTGCATCAGAACGGAAATCGTTTCGTTTAACGAATCTAATGCTATGTGTGAAATTAACAGCAATGTGAATTTCGTGACCCAGAGTAGGAAAGCAATCATTCGTAAAATCGGCCGACAGCAAAGAGATACAGTAAAACAACAAAGGAGTTTAATTTATAGAGGAGTGTACTCCTAGATGCCCACTTTAAGGACAATTGGACTTTTCTTCCTCGTGGATTCCAAAATAAGTACATGTTTGACACCAATGTAAAGAGTGATCATTGATAAAACAGTAACAGCAACTATAGACCTTTATTCAATAAAATCAATTGTGTAAATTAAAAAAAGGTCGACCCCTCCAGGCTCCAAGGCTCCAAACTGGGCGTCTTAGGAACCCTATGCTACAAGACGCCCATAGGATGGGCATCTTGCAGCAAGGAAATTTACTAAAAGAAGTAGTATTGCAATCATGCATTTTAGACTAAAATTTACTTAGCAAACTGTATTATGAGCTAAAGAAATGGAACCAAAACTAAAACAGCTTAAAACTACAAAACGATAAGAGGCAAAAACTTCAAACTTGTGGTCACAAGTCAGCAAATATAGGCTAACGGCAAAAGTCACACTTGAACCCTATGGATGTCTCTCTATCTGTGCATTCTTCATGGCACCAACCCTTGCACTTCTTGCATTCTATCCATCTCTCTCCCCGCAGCACTATCACTAAAGTGTTCACCACACAGCAGACATTTTTCATCTCTTTCGCGGACAAACTCGCGCTTCCTTCCATCTGTCTTGTCTGGCTTTGGTTCCAGGCCTCACATTTTGCTTTTCTCCCCCTTGTTTGTTTTCTCAGCATGTGAGTTTCTGCTTATTCTTCTTCCTTCCATTTGTCTTGTTTGACTTTTGTTCCAGGACATCACATTTTGCTTTTCTCCCCCTTGGTTTGTTTTCTCTGCATGTGAGTTTCTCCTTATTCTGTAGCTTCTTCATTTTAGTTTTTCCGCCAACTGCCTCTGAAGATTTGGTTTGTTTTGGCTTTGCTTTCATCTGTATCTTTCCTTCCTTTTCAAGTAAGCAGTTTTTATACGGTGACCCAGTAAACACCGCAGATGTCTCAGTTTTCCTTCTTCGGACCCTCAATCTCTTGCTTTTGAGCAAAGGTTATATAGATTCCACAAGCAAGATCAAATCTACAGGTGCAGAATCTTTGTGAATGTATGGTAGAGTCATATTAGACACCGATTCTTGTTCAGTAGACATCATGTTAGGCACCGGTTCTTGGTCTGTCGATATCATGTTAGGCACCGGTTCTTGGTCTGTTAATGTCATGCAAGGCACCTGTTCTTGGTCTGTCGATATCATGTTAGGCACCTGTTCTTGGTCTGTCAATATCATTTTAGGCACCGGTTCTTGGCAGGCGGATGAAGATGTCATGGCAGCAGGATCCGGTTCGTCTGTAATAAGCGATGCAGCAAAGTCTTCATCATCAAATATGTCTGGATTAAAAGGTCAGATTCCTGTGCATTGGAATCCCGACACCGCCTTCAGCATTGTTGCAGTACGCATGTATGCAGTACCAAACAATGTACCAAATTCATATGGCGAGATTCGTCGTCCGGCATTTGATACCATCCACTTATCACATTCCGAGTTGTAGTTAGTCTTCAAAGGTCCATTATATTGTGCGATCCAGTGGCTGCATCTTATGAGTGGTGTGAGGTGGCAAGCCAACCAAAGTGATCCACTGCTTCGAGCAAGTTCGATCGCGGCAAGTGTTTTAAGCGAACAATGACCATCTAGGATAAGGAGGATTTTGTTTGTCTCAGAAGGTTTCACATATTCGATTCAGTGTTTTAGCCACTTCACAAAAAGCTCGCTTGTTATCCAGCCATTTTCACTAACAGCTCCTAAAGTTCCAGGCGCGTACCACTTACGAAACTATCAGGCAGACGTCTACGCTTGAAAATTAGCATCGGCGGCACGTAGGAGCCAGCGGCATTTACAGCACTTACCACTGTCATAGTCTGACCATTTTCGCCATTGGTCAACTTTCCGACCTGCTTCTGTCCCCGTCGAGCTAATACTTTTCCAGGTTGGTGAACTACGGTAAGTCCAGACTCATCGGTGTTGTAAATTTGATGGACAGCATAATTATGACCCCTTCAAAAGTTCTTCCTTGTAGAGGGCGAATTTTTTTTGTTAAAACCAACGGCTCTAGCAACGCTTGTCGACTCTGGTCTGCAGATTGATAGCTGTGGATGACGTCTCAGAACGCCTCGTAACCACCCCTGCCAGCTTTTTCGTCGTGGAACGGGTGCTTTAGTTTCCGACACTCTGCCAGCTCAAATGCAAGTTCTCTAATGTCAGCTGTTCCCAGGCCGAACATCATTTGTTGCAGCTTAATCGCGTGTTCGACCAGAGCCTCTTCATATTGCTTATCCAGAACAGTTCCATGTCGACCTAAATTGCCTGGCTTCCGCACTTTTCCATTCAAATGCCGTGAAATGGTTTTGCGAGGGACGCCATACAAAAAATGTCTCTGCTTTTCGTTTGCTCATTTCTTCGCTTCGTACTTTTTCCAATGACTCTTGAAAAAAGCTTGTCTAAGCCATAACATCCTTTATTTGTCTTTCTCACATAAACCAAGAGCTGACGGCACCACATGACCAGGTGACATTCAAGTCATCATCATCAATATCATAGGGCTCAATGCCCGTAAGAGTCCGACGCCACTCTCTGTCTGAGTTTGTCTCGCGTCATGCTGCCCAGCTTCAACCGGTCCGGTCAGCAGGTCTGCTCCATACCATAAACATCTTGGAACACCTATAGACCACCTTGTCAGATTGAAGACAGTATTGGGAGAGAAGCATGAAGGACAACGTGATTCAATGCCCTTATGTGTCCCATGCTCCCCCCCCCCCCGACTCTCTCCACCGGTCTGTCCTGACCGACCTGTGCAATGTGCATGTCTGCTCCATATCATGACACCTTGAAGCATCTGGGTCGCTATGTCACTTGTGTCGTGGTTTTTGCGGATTTCAATCGTCTTGATCTTTTCCTGCCAGTGTATCGTCACCCATCTGGCAAACCTTCCTCCTTTGTCCGGGCTTAGGACCGGCACAGAGACGTTGTTGGTTCCCTGTGGCGGAGGATGGATGCAGTTTAACGTCGTGCCCAGGACAAAAAGGCAGTTCAAGTCGCAGATGCTGAAATTTCCAGCCGCTATGCGAAGTTCTAATTAGCCTCACTTCCCAAAAGTTCAGAACATTGCGATCTGATCAAACCTTCCTCTCCGTCTGCTTGAATTGCATACACATCAACTAAGCCAATCGAATAAAGTAGACTAATAAGGCAGCTGCAAGTAGGCCTACGTACATGTAATCATTGACTGAATGTCTCACCGTGCCTCCGATGTGTCCAATGAGATACGACTCATCCAAAGAAGCCACTGGTGCCATTGAATTGACCGTGAAATTAGCAATCGGCAGACCATCCATTTCGAAGGTGACTTTGAATCTGGCTCCAACGTCAGTCGTCTGCGTGGGATATCCGACGGTGCAGTCAACGACGAACCTCGTTGGATAGAACAGATCTCCAGGTGGATAGGCGTTACGAACCTGCGTCGTTCCAGTTACTATTCGCGGTTCTCCCAAGACCGGCGGTGCAGTCATGACAGGATAGGCTGGACCTTGCATTGAAAACGTATTCAACTTGAATTCAACAGCTATTCTTGATGTAGTGAAACTCGGATGTTTGCTTGAAGAGTGTTTTCCTATATTATTAAATAATCTGTATATAGGCCTGGCCTACACGTGGAATAGACTGTGTATACCGTGTAATGAATTTCCGCGTTTCTCTCTTGTAGTCTTTCCTCCTCTTTCCCTCGCCTCAAATCAACTGCCTTTTCTCTTGTGGTCGATCGCACTGGGAGCGCTTCTGAAAGACTTTTGCTGAGAGAAGCGCTTTATAAAATAATTTAGTGGGCATATAGTCTGCAATACAATACAATACAATATATGTCTTGTGATATTGGTAGGATTGCATGAGGATAAACTTTGACTTTTGGAAAGCTTTTTAAAGAAAAGGATTGAAAAATTGCAATATTTCAGTCAATGTTTGATTTGCAGAAGAATGACAGAACTTCCCAAAGCTAGAACTATTGACTATAATTGCTAATGCACTTGATGGATGACTTCGCAGTTTCGTCTCTATTACGCAACTGGCACGGATAGGCCTACTGTCCTATCCATATGATTGCAAACAATACAATTATATCCTTCGGTTAGACTTACAAGAGCAATCTTTCGTGACTCCGTTCCAGGAGCAGTCCTTCTGGCAAGCCACTCTATCCCCGGCGCAGTAGGCCATCGAACAGAACGGTGGCTTCTTCAGCTGGTACACGAAGTACTCCGCCATCGTCGTCTCATCCTGACACCAAAGGACTTTAATGCTTCCTGTCCAATCGCATTTGGTACAGTCGTCAGTCGCCAGCCAATATGGAGCGCAGACCTTCGCCGTCTTTGGACCAGGATTGGCGGCTATTATAGAACATCAATTATACAAACAATGTTGGAGCAAAATCTTCGGTTAACAGCATATGTATCAAAACAATTGGACAGACAGACGGACGGACGGACGGACGGAGGGAGGGAGGGAGGGAGGGAGGGAGGGAGGGAGGGAGGGAGGGAGGGAGGGAGGGAGGGAGGGAGGGAGGGAGGGAGGGAGGGAGGGAGGGAGGGAGGGAGGGAGGGAGGGAGGGAGGGAGGGAGGGAGGGAGGGAGGGAGGGAGGGAGGGAGGGAGGGAGGGAGGGAGGGAGGGAGGGAGGGAGGGAGGGAGGGAGGGAGGGAGGGAGGGAGGGAGGGAGGGAGGGAGGGAGGGAGGGAGGGAGGGAGGGAGGGAGGGAGGGAGGGAGGGAGGGAGGGAGGGAGGGAGGGAGGGAGGGAGGGAGGGAGGGAGGGAGGGAGGGAGGGAGGGAGGGAGGGAGGGAGGGAGGGAGGGAGGGAGGGAGGGAGGGAGGGAGGGAGGGAGGGAGGGAGGGAGGGAGGGAGGGAGGGAGGGAGGGAGGGAGGGAGGGAGGGAGGGAGGGAGGGAGGGAGGGAGGGAGGGAGGGAGGGAGGGAGGGAGGGAGGGAGGGAGGGAGGGAGGGAGGGAGGGAGGGAGGGAGGGAGGGAGGGAGGGAGGGAGGGAGGGAGGGAGGGAGGGAGGGAGGGAGGGAGGGAAGGAGGGAGGGAGGGAGGGAGGGAGGGAGGGCTTGAAGGGGCGCTATAACAAGTGCACATACAAACAAACCGTAAATTCGCCATCATTAACGATAACGATCAATATACATGTAGCACGGAAATCCGGAATCAGACTTCCTAACTTCACTTCCGAGATCGGCTAGAAACCTTTCTTAACCGTCGACAAGTCGAGTCAATGGCAGATATAGTTATAGACAACCTGAAACTTACAGGTTTCTAGTCTTCTATACCATTGGTAAAGGCAAAGACATCAACAGATAGCCGAAAAGAGCATTATAGTGTCTTCTTGAGGGCGGATAAGGATGTGCACGGTGGTGAGTTAGTACATTGTTGGCCTGCTCGAAGTTGTATAGGCCTGCTGTCAGAAGATCTGACTATCTGACTATCTGGCTATCTTTGCCAGGTGAGTTGTGTAAGCAGAAACTGGCATCGCCCGTAATGCGTTCTAATCAAGAGTTCTCTGGTGACTCTTGGACTTTCTCCATTATTTATAATTATTATACCCTAGAGTAGGGCATCCTGCATGGGTTGAGCAGTAAGGCCAATTCGAAGAAATACAACTGTGATACAGGAAATAGGATATATATATATACACCGTGAGTTAAAAAAATACTAAGCCGAATTGTTTTTCATATATCTCTAATGCCTGATAACATATCACGCTAAAATATTTCCAACTATTTAGAGAATTGATGTACATGTAGGCCCTATACGTAAGAATTGTTTACCGGTCGGGTGAACGTCATTCATCCAAATCGGAATTATTGTTCCGCAGTGCATCGTAGTAACACAAGTCTCTGGCATCTTCCCACCAGTGATGGCATCAAACCGGTACCACAAAGCTATGCATGTATGTAAAGAGAAATCCACGGATCTTATTATATTGAACATAATAATTATAACAATGCCATAGTTATGATGCTCATATACTGCGATAGTCTCGTTTGAACGTCGAACTATTGCCTGAAAAGATATAGGCCTATGACACAGAAGCACACTGAAACTAGTGGGGCGCGGTGGTCTAGTGGTGGCGTCGTCGCCTTGGAGCCGGAAGGTCCGAGGTTCGAATCCACCTCCCCGCGTAAGGACCTTGGGCAAGTCCTTCACTTACAATTGCTCAGCGCTTCGGCGTGAAACTCCGATGCAGTGTCCGCTCTGCATCGGGAGCGCCTCTGAGTAGAGAGAGCTTGAAGAGGCGCTATAACAAGTGCACATACATAGGTGAGACTAAGTCCATTTCTGCAGCATGTTTTATTTTGAAAGCTATTTTAGTGCTTGTGGAATTTTTATAATGAACTTCAAAAATCCACACTAATATAGCAGGCGTCTGCAATAACGTCGGGTGTTCTAGAATCTGAGCTTTTGCTTCGAAAGAGAGAGGGGGAGAGATGAGAGCAGAGGAAACGAGAGGAGACGAGAGGAGAGAGAGAGAGAGACAGAGAGAGAGACAGAGAGAGACAGACAGAGACAGACAGAGACAGACATAGAGAGAAAGAGAGAGCGATTGACAATCGTCCTCCTCCGCCTTCTTTTCATCCCCTCCTTCCTCTTCTTTTCCTCTTCCTCAAAGCGAAAATTTATTGCTACTTACACTCGTCCAAGTTAGTGTCGCACATTAGAGGGTCCTTATCACCGGGTTGGTAATTCGTGCTGCGTCTGTAGTCTCCGATGTTAACAGCATCCAGACATGGTTCTGCGCAACCACCTGGCACTTGACAGACGCAGATCACGACAATAATTCCTACAGATCATGTTAACAACACACACTGCATCCGAATGGTCACCAAGTAAGACTTAGTAAGTGCTTTAATGATATATGTCGCCTATTCTGTCTTCATCTGTCGACTCCGCATTTTGGTCAACGAAATTGAGGTGGCAAGTAACAGGTTGAGCAGCCTTTATTATTGAACAATCTTGATGTGATAGGCAATTAGGCATTGCAAAATACGCTTATTTCAAGGACGTATACGTGCTGGTCATGTAAGCTGCAGCAGCAGACGACCTTCACCGAATTTTCCAGTTTTGTTTAGAAAGCCCTGGTATAGCTGACCCGATACATTACAACAATTGAAGTCTTGTGCATTATAACAGCAACGCAACATAAGTTCTCAGATTGGATCGGATTAACTTGGATCTGATTTGGTCGAAGATCTGATCCTATATCCGATCGGATGAACGGCTTGCATAACGTCGAATACATCACATTTGTATTTATAATCCAATCTATTCGCTTCTGTAATTTATAGGCAAGGGCGGATACAGAAACTTTGGACGGGGGGGGCCAAAAATTTTTGGCCTTGGGTCTGCGAAAAAGTTTTTCATCATCCGGCCAAATTTTCGGGAAAATTATACCATTTCATCCGCCAAAAAAGTTGATGACTTTTTTAGTCATTAAGTCCAAATCCTTAAAATGATACCAAATTATAAGTTTCTTGAAACCAAATGGGGGGCCACGATACATGGGCATTTCTAAATGGGGGGCCATGGCCGGATTCCCCCCCGGATCCGCCCCTCTTTATAGGCATAATTATGTCGTCTTCTTAAAGCCCACGAATCGTGTCTTGATTCAATGAAACAGCAAGCCTACTTATTTGACATAGGTCTGACTCCCGTCTGAGTAAGCTATTTTGGGGTATTATAGCCTACCACTGTGAATGACTCTGTCACGTACATGTATTAACTACAAAGAAGTTTTTTTTCCTGGATGTATTTATAATATAACGAACGCATAGTCTACTATATATAGGCTATGTAACAACAACAATGCTTCACATACCAGTTATAATGAATTGCAGCAATGCTTCACATAGCCTACCAGTTATAATGAATTGCAGCAATGCTTCACATACCAGTTATAATGAATTGCAGCAATGCTTCCCATACCAGTTATAATGAATTGCAGCAATGCTTCATATACCAGTTATAATGAATTGCAGCAATGCTTCACATACCAGTTATAATGAATTGCAGCATGATAGTCGTAGATCTCAAAGAAGACAAATCAGAAACGCGAGGTCTTTCTTCTTTGACTGAGTCGACTGGTTTTCAACAAATTTCAGAGAAGACTGCTTAGTGCTTACTGTGAGAACATTACAACGACTGCGAAAGTATTCAATACAGCCGTGACATCTAAAACCAATTTCTAAACTAATTGCATCAAGGTATAGGCTATTTTTTTCTATATCGAACGTAGGCCTATAGGCTATAGACTTTTTAGGAATAACTTCATTAGGTGAGAGCGTTGACCACAGTAGGCTATATTCCGTCCACTTAGGCCTATAATTAAAAAATATAATGATTATTGTGTATTAAAAGTTATACTGCGCAAGTTTGTGTAGGCTAGCTGAATACATCTAATATACGGTGATGATGCAAGCAGTATATAGCCAATGACATTTAAGTGATTCTGCGCGAGCGTGATAGCTCGAGATGGAAAAAACCCTCTTAATTAAATGTGCGGACGAAATGAAGGTAGGCCTACGTGTGCAAAGCAGTTGCCTCGTGCACAGAGGCACCAGATGCACGCTTTAATTAATGCATTTTATAACGAAGCAGGCGAATGGTGACAGACTTGTATTATCAATACTTAATTTACATGCCTATAATTTAAAAGTACTTGCAGCAAGGTAGCACGGATTTTTACACGTCGCTACTGGAGCTGTTCTTAAATAGATTTCCACCAAGATCGAAGATCATTCGTAAGAATCGCAGGAACGACAACAACAGATCGACGATACCACACATCTTAACCTCCAGTATAGCTTCTCGCCAGAATTTTTTTATTTTAAATTCAATGTCTTCTCTAACGTCACGGATTTGGAAGCAGATCGCAATCACTTTGAAGTATTGAAAAGAAATCAGAGCGACAGAGAACCAGCGTATACGGCGGAAATCTAGAATTGCGTGAGAGACTTTTATTATTACATCGTGTCATCGAACCTTTTGTTCTAAGAAATCTAGGTGGCGTTTCATTGGTTGTTCACATGTAACAGCTTGTTGAATTAACTGATTTTAAGACTGCGTACATGGGCGCCCGCACATAGGGGCAAGGGGGGGCACTTGCCCCCCCCTGGAAAAATGAAACTTATTTTTCTAACTACTACTTTTGAGTTTTCAACAAATGTTTTCGCATTAAAACACTAATGATACGAATGATACACACAGTGAAAGTCATAAATTTACGTTTAGAAATCTCTATAGAAATAAATAAATATAGTGCCCTTCATGGACCTACTTTTTAACATCTATTTTTGGATTTTTAACAAATTTTTCGCACTTAGGAAACTATTCGTATCAAAAATAGTAGACAAAATGAAACTGAGAAATTTGCATTAAGAAACCTCTTTGAAAAATACCCGTGTTTTTAATATCCAGCGGTGTATTTTTCATGCTCTTGTTACTGAAAAATTTAACCATGACCAAAACTGACGATCGAAAAATTTTTGCCCCCTCCTGCAAAATTTTCTGTGGGCGCCCATGACTGCGTAGACTGTGCATAGAAACTTTATACATGTTGCGCCTTTAAATGATCTCGAAATAAGACTTGCGTTTTCGTGGTAGTAGGCCTACTTTTAATAATAATGTTGCGTAGGACTGATTTTCTATACATTGAAAAACAACTCCAAGCATAATGTTTTGAAATCCCAAGGGATCCTAGTTACCTCGGACAAACAAAATGCCGAAATAAAACTTAATACGACACAAAGAGACACAGTTTTGAATTAAAATCTTGTTTCAGAGTGAAATCATTTCAAGATTGACCAAAATAAAGTAATTTGACAGAATAAAAAAACGTTTAAAGTATTCGTAACCAGATATGGAAAGTTGACCGTTAGGTATCAAGAACCATGCAGCAAAACAAACTTATTATCGTGGATTGTCTGCAGGCGGATGACAGAATGATGTTTTTTAATTAATGCAAAATGTTCTATGTTGTTCAGACATACAAACATACACAGACCGACAGACATACAGTGAAACAGGAAAACAGACAGAATTTGAAGAGCAATAGTATATAGGCTAATCCCATAATCGCACAATAGTTTTTTTCTCGAGATCCTCATCATCATCATCATCATCATCATCGTCATCGTCATAATCGTCATCATCATCATCGTCATCATCGTCAAGTGTTGCTGAAGAAAGTTGTCGTCATCAGATCCCGCTGATCTTTCGCCCAGTTCCGCATGATTCGCGCGATTTCTGAAGCCTGCGGATTAGGAGATGTCTTCAGAAGAGCGAGTATCTCAGTAAGCTGCATCCTGGAAAATCAATATTCTAGATCACACATTGAAAATAGTAGTAAGTTGTCGATACTGTCATCAGATGGAGGGGTGCACCATACACCTTGAAAGTAAAACGCTTGTCATTTATCACAATGAAAACAAATAGATTGTTACATTATGAATACAAGAAGAATCATTAATCTCAGCGCTTTGTAACTATGACAACGATTATCATTTGTCTTATTATGAGCACAGATGGGAGGAACATCATCTAATATAGACCGCAGTCACCATGACAATGTTTTTCAATTGTGACATCATACACAGGCATGCATGAGACAGAAATAATCGCATCTGATCAACAATGACATCATCCAGCCTTTGACGAACAATTGATCCTCATGGTAACGCCCGTCAACAGTGACATCATTTATTTATTAGTTACTCAGACTACCTTGATTAGAAATTCGAGAAAAATTCACACGACAGAGGTAAGGGAAGAAAAAGGGGATGCCTTGGGCATTATAAAACTGCACAACTGCACAACTGCACTTTATACATTTTTAATCAATAATAATGTTATAGATCTATTTAAAACACTTCTCAATATTATTTTCATTAGGCCTACTGCTATTCTTGTCTCGCATAATCGTCGACCTCGATTAAGACGATGATGACGACGACGACAATGATGAACGTGATGATGATGATAGGCCTAATGGTGACATAATTACGATGAAGAGATGAAGACACCGGTTATGATAATGAAAGCGACATCGACAATGATGACGTCGACAATGATGACGGCGATGGTGATGACTTGCTTTGGTTCTTGTCCTGCAATGATTCGCTGGAAATGTCCGATGCAAGCTCCTCGCTTTCCTTCCCAGATGTCTGAGTTGTTCAAATGAAGTCGCTCCAGCAGATCAAAAGATTTTGCCGCCACCAGAAACTGTCCGCTCTATTCACACAATCATTATTGTCAACAATAGTCGCAAAAATGGTTGATAATAGTTGTCTCAAATCGTCTACTAAATACCCTGTGATTAATGATTATTCTGCTGTCTGTATACGTGTAGCCTACATAAAAATTGAGCCGCATGCGTTCTGTAGAGTCCTTTATGGGAATATTGGTCCCACTTGGGCTTTCTGACATACCGTAATGGAATACACTAATACTTCAACAACAGTGTCTATACTCCCAGCTTTGCGTGGGTCAATTCGAAATCTTCCGGAAATTTGTAACAGTGCGTGTAGCGTAAGTTATATTCACTTTCCAACGTACTATACGTTGCACTAATATGCCTCTTCCATATTTCAATGCCCAGCAGGCAGTAAACTACGGAAGAATTTTCCCGTTTTGACTGCATACATAGCTTGCACTGAATATGCTGCTAAAGAACCTCTACAGTCAGATTCGAGTCACGTGGGACGGTATATCTGCATGTGATAGGTTTACCTTGTAGCAAAGATTTGCCATTATGTTGAGGAGGAGAAGGCTGTCTGCGGTCACCTCCATCTGACCAAAGAACTCGAATGCCAACGACGCCTTCCCGGCCATTATATCTGTTACACATAATAATATTATAGGCCTATGAACGATCAAACATGGTCTAGACATTTAAATAATCTACAAAGCAATCATAATTGTAGACATAAATGTACCATAAAAGGCATATAGTAGGCCTATTATAGTGTCAAAGGGTGAAATATACAGGTTTATATTCGCTTCATATCAGTCATGTTGACAAGTCGCAACATGGTGGCTACAGTCAGACAGACGAACGTGTTTGTTTCACAGTTCGCAGAGTATCTCACAGACATATTGAGCACATGATTTAGAACATTGAAGCATCATTTAGAACATCAAAAACATCTTAAATCCTTTTCACTTAAAATTGATTTAATATTGCCTTTTAATATTATAAATAATAAGATACAACGAATCAAAATGCAAGCATAGAGGCGATGTATTGTAATGTAAGCCCGTAGGCTAAATTATTGTTCTAGCCTCTTTATTCCTTTGTAATTTAATTCAAGCAGTATAACTCACAGCATTTTGTTAGGCAGAAGCGAAAAACGAGATCTTGCTTGAGCGTTGCGCTTCTTACCATCGACAAAGCCTAAATGAAAAGCAGTTTAATCATCAAAAAGAATTCGTTTCAACAGAAAAAACTTAGCAGAAAAGTGTTCCTGTTCAACAGAGGATCCATTTCAGGTTCGAGTCAACTGTCCTCAAGACCGTTGGTCAATACTCAACAGGCCTTCTTATAGTACCCCTTCAAGCTCTCTACTCAGAGGCACTCCGACTACAGCGCGGACACTGCAGCTGAGTTTCATGCCGAAGTGCTGAGCGATTGCAAGCTAAAGACTTGCCCAAGGTCCCTACGCGGACCTGCAACCTTCCGGCTGCAAGGCAACGAATATACCCACTACACCATCGCGCCACTAAATATAATTATATAGTCTGCTCTTTGTTTAGCGAACTGACCTTGTGGATTACGGATTGGTTTTTGGTGCGCCACAATACTTTAAGGCTTAAGAACCAGACACCCGGATCAACAACAGCAGCTGTCCGCAGAAGCATTGCATTGTCTCGCAGTTAAAGAAGTTGCAATGTAATTAAAATAGGCGGGACCAACGTTTTACGTGCGCTTAGCGAACCTTTGCCACCCCAGACGTAATCATCATCATCATCATCATCACCATCATCATCATCATCATCGTCGTCGTCATCATCATCATCATCATCATCATCATCATCATCATCATCTTCATCCTCATCATCAATTGACGTCGTCATTGTCATCATCATCATCGTCATCGTTATCGTTGTCGTGATCATCGCCATCGTCGTCATCACCAAATCAGGCTATTAGAAACTGTCATGTCGGTTAAGATCATGACGATAGATCAAGTGACAGAATGGTCAACAGTATCATCTCAAAGCTCTGACATGACTGCTACATGACTGTATTCTACGAGAAGAGCGGCGGTTAAAAGCAGAGATTATGGAGAACCATGACTAGTGAATAGTTCAAGTGATTGAATTCACGTCATTTGTACCTCGATGGCTTCTCGGTAGAGTCCCATCGCCATCTTGGCCTGTCCATAGTTGAAATTGAAGCGGTCGTCGTTGATGAAGTAGCTCTGACACATTTGAGAAAACACGTTTACGTGTATACAAATGCATTCATGAGCATAATCATCAACACTAGCGATTATTGCAAGTAAGTATACTGCTAATGCTGCTACGGATACTATTTAGGACATTCCAATGCTACTGCAACTATACAATAGATGCAGCCTTCCACTTGAAAAATATGCGATTTTATCCATAAAATATAATCGCTAGAGTTGCTAAAACAGGGCTAAATATGAGGTAAGAATATTAATGGCAATAACTCTAACACACTACCGTATGACATAGCAAAAGAATGTCATATGGTAACTCGACCTAGACCACTATGAACTACTCTTACGGATAACCCTTTTGACTCAACGTAATGCTCGTGAATAAGCTGGTGCCCCGCGCTTGGCTTTCGAGTATAGCGCTTTAGAAATTTGGAGATTACGATTACGATGTTGACGACGATCAGTGGCTGTCGTCTTTCCAAAGGTTTATCGGTGGACATCATCTAACACCTGTCAACAACTACGCCTCTATTTTTCAGCAGAAATATGAGTCATGACTATTTACTCAAAATGACCATGAGTCCTTGAAGTCAGCGAGGAAAGCAGGTGTTCAAAAGCTGGACAGAACTTACTCGAGTACTAGCTAGGGTATGGAGATAACGCGTCTTATAGGCTCGACAAAAGTTTAACTTTATTGATAAAAAGAGCAGAAGTGCACATGCCTTGATAGAATCGAGTACTTCGATCGCTTCTGTGAACTGCTTGAGAAGAAAGAACGCAGAAGCAAGTGACTCGCGGCCCAAAACTGTCTCTGAAATAATACACATTACTAACATCTTACATACGTATAGGCTACTCGCGATCATAATCGTGAACTCAAAAATTTGTAAAGCACTGCTCTAGAGCTCTGCATGAGCGTTGTGTCGTATCCTATACCATAGTTTACAGAGAGCGATGTCAAGTGGAGTAGTCCAAGTCCGAGACCAATTGCCATAGACCATTCAGAAAGAGACGGGTAGTCAAAGACGGACAGAGACACACAGAGACAGACAGAGACATACAGCTGCAGACTGAGACAGAGAGAAAGACTAAGCATTGACAAAAAACTTTAAATTCTCGTCCTTGTGATTGTTTGTAGCAACCATTAATGCTCTATAAAAACCATTCGTCGTCTACGTTCAACGATGGAAAGAGACAGAAATATGCTCCGTTAATCAAAGCATTAGTGTTAACAAATGCAATAAGAATAAGATGTTTTAATATTTGACGCGCATGCGCACTAACTGACCGGATGCTTCTGAACTGGCTGCGAAACGGAAATACTGAACGGCTTTCTGGATATGCACCATCTTCAAGCAAGTAAAACAAATCATTGTAACAGCCGTTCTATGTAGGGCTATACTCGTGTGTATGCGTTTGTTTGCATAGGCTATGTAGGTAGGATAGGTCCATAAGCATGCATAAATTACAACATATAGCCTATGTAGGATATGCATGCATTTGTGTATGTGTAGGCCCATATGTGATATAACATTTATGTGAATTGGCATAGCACTATAGCTGCTTATAAGTAGGCCTATGCTGCATGATTGTAAGCATTTGCATATCACTCTCTGTGAATCTCTCAAGACAAAATGGTGTTTAGACGTTGAATATAGTCTGATGCTGCTGGCATCTACCATGCACCAATATGCCAGCAAAATATTCGTAATAGAAGTGAAAGACGAAATAGTTTCTGGTATAGAAATGAAAGCGTAGTCAACTGACCGAACCTGAGTCTTGACCGACGGTGGCGTAGACGGCGGCGACGAGAATAAACTCCTGCAGAGTTGTTGGTTCAATGTCTTTCACCAACTCTAGCGCCTTTTCTGTTTCGCCTTTAAAATATAATTGCACACAAAGAAACATTGCTAGATCGGTAGGCTACTATAATAGAGAATTCATCGGAATGTTCTTGGCTGATATAGTTGTACGATTCAAACTAATTGAATCATCAAGGAAGGTTTCTAGATGTAGGCCTAGGAGAGCATATGAGATAGCCATTATTTGCCAGCAATAAGGTGTATGTATGATGGAGAGGTATGAAGCAGTTTCCACAAAGCTTAAAGGAATGTTCGTTCGAGCACGACGCATGACAATATGTCTCGACGGATGGACGAAGAAGGGGCTGTCCGCATCATTTCTGGCCATTTCAGCATGCTTCTTCGATCCATTCACTCGCTGTCCAATCCATGCCACACTGAACCTCTACGAAATACAACATCCTCACACGGGACAGATAATTGCTGATTGTCTAGAGCGTAGTTTGCAGGCAAGCTTTTGTTGAGAGAATTTTTTCTCTTTGTGGACTTTTAACTGCTGGAAGACGCAACCGGATGAACAGTTCTCTGGAAATGAGAGTTTTTCTGAAATTAAATACTGCACTTTGCAGTGAGTAGTTAGTATCCTGTACTAGTGTACTAGTGTAACTACGTTGATAGACCTTCAACTTCAAGTAACTACGTTGATTGAACTCGAAGTAAGATTAATTAAGAATGGTAACCTGAATTGAAAGTATTTAAGAACTGTAACGTGAACTGAAATTTTTTAAGAACTGTAACTTGAACTGAAATTTTTTAAGAACTGTAACTTGAACTGAAATTATTTAAGAACTGTAACTTGAACTTGAACTGAAATTATTTGTGAACTGAAACTGAACTGAAACTGAAATTACTTCCAGCCGAACTGAACTGAAACTGAAATAGAAATTATTTTGTGAAGTAAAATAACACTGGTATGACTGTATGTCTATAGCAAAGTCTGTAACGGAAACATTATGTGGAAACGGAAAGCCATCGGACTGTGTTGTTAACTCTCACCTATTCATTAAACAATATCTTTCATTTATCTCGAGAAATGAGTAACAGTTAATTTATATTGACTAATTAATATAATCAACGATTGTAGTCAATGTGTGAAGATTTACTTAGTCGTTAGAGTAGGCCTATCCTAAAACCACAATATTTCTCAAACTAAATTAAATGCAAACAGAGCATAATGAAACACTACAATCTGAGCCATCTGTTGGCCGATCTCCAGCAAAATCATTTGAGATTTGTAATTAAATGGCTGTCTTAATGTTTTCTTTGCATGCACTAATTATTGTGTTACGGTATATAAGTTGTCTGATCGATTTATATAGCTCTTGTATTACCGCTGTTTAGGTAACTGATGGTCAGGTTTTGCTTTGCTTCTGGTACGATGCCTATCAGAGGAGGAAGAACTTGCATCGCACCTTCGCCATCTTGAAATACAACCTACAGCAGCGCATCAACAATCAACGAAACATTCCTCCTTCATGAAATATCCAATTCATTTTGTTGTTCTTCCCAGATACTTACATGAGATGGGACGCGGTGGTAAGTTGGGCGATTTGTGACCGAAGGGTCACAGGTTCGAATCTACCTCAAGTCCCTGCGTTAGCGACCTTGGACAAGTTGCTGACCCACAATTACTGTCTGCGAGGAAGGGTAGGGGAAACCACCTCACTCATCTCATCCCCCAGTGGCATTAAAACCAATGGACATGCCTTTGGGCAGAGAACTAATCATCATCATTATAATCATCATCATCATAGTATGATAGTCGTCGTCATCATTATCAGATATAATATCATACAGTTATGGCAGAATTACTCATGAATAATACTCATAATGAAGGTGATGATTGATGATGACAGGCTTATCGCACATTAGTATGTTTAAAATAATATTATATTTATGAATCGTATTAATATTATTGTATCTATGATACATGTATGTATGTCTGCATGCAAACACGTGCATCATCTATTGTGTAGTAGGCCTATGTCTGCATGTAATTATAGAGCCTTCTAATGACCTCTCCACATCGCATATGCCTAGAGATAAATCATATAGGCCTACAGTATAATAGGCCACAGCCTTCAGGGCTTGTGCTAGACAAGCAAATAAATAGATTTGCCATCCCTCCACTAAATTTAAATTAAGACACGTGAGCAAAGACCAACGGCTTAAAATAAAACATAGACAATCAGGTCCGTGTGTCGTTAAGACTAGTGTAAAGGGTGAACAGAGAAGACACCAAACGAGTCCCGCTACAAACATCATCCCTAATGATAATATTGTCACAGCCCAAGGCTAATGCGGCATGATATTCTTTAGAGAATTGACATGTGCACACCATTATTTGATAGACTAATTGGAAAAGGTTAAGTGTATGACCTAATTATTGTTAGGCCTAATGCGTGCTTGTTTTCTAAAATGAAGATCCTAGTTGAGTTAATTATATGCCTTTTGTTAGCTTATTTCTAATGACGTCACACTCTTGTACAAGTATAGGTCTATTATACGCAAACATATGTATAGCAAAACATTGCAGATGCGCACACATAATTATGCAGAACACTCTGGTGCATACATAATTACATACATAGGCCTACATATATACATTGCCAGTATACAGGCAAGCATGTACATACAGTACGTGTGCGTATATACGTATGCTTAGAACGCTTGTGAGTAGAGACATCGAGGTGCGCTATATAAATATCGACTGCAGTAAACTCTGTGTAAGTGAATCTGGAGGCATACTGATCACTGACCATGTTGTGGTCAGTGATTTCTTTGGCAAACGTCAGACCAGACGACGCGCTTCTCCGCAACCTCTCCGCCATCTCCTGTCACATGATCAGATGATCAAAGCAAAATGGGGAACAACCGATAAACATTCAAGTTAAACACGCAAAACTATGAACTATTCAATCGTTAGGAAACTTATATAAAGCCCCTTCAAGAAACTACCCAGAGGCGCTCCCGACTCCAGCGCACCCAAAAAGAACAGTTTTAAGCTTAGTGAGGAAGGATTATGATGCGGTTCCAGGGTAAAGACGTAGGCTAGCTCTAAATGAAGGCCATTCCAGCCAATGGGCCAACGACAGAGAAGGCTCTTCATGGTTGCAGTACGAGCAAATGCAACTAGCCTATATACCAGCGGTTCCCAATCCGTGGCCCGCGGGCCAAAAGTGGCCCGCCAGGCCTCAAAAAGTGGCCCTCATCTCTCAAAGAATTAACCAAGATATATGAAAAATTGACAATTTGGACAGGATTGAACACATTATTATTCTCTATTACAAATTATTTTATTTTGACAGCCATAAATAACATCAAACATTCTATATTGAATTGATTATAAGAATTTTATATGCTTTTACTCAATTTAATTTTAGCATTGTGGCCCCCTAGTGTTCTTCAACTAAGAAAAAGTGGCCCTCGTGTCCTCCAACTTAGAAAAAGTGGCCCTAGAGTCAGAAAAGGTTGGGAACCACTGCTATATACAAATGATAACGATCCAAGTTAGCTTTGTTTGTGTATATGAGATTTACGCTATAGTTTTTAAATCATATTGGCAATTAAGCATTCTTTTTAAATGGGAGACATTAGCTAAATATTCTGAAAATAAATAAATTAGCGCTGCTCTGAGGTCAGTCATTGTAACATGTCCTTCGAAATTTTATGCAAATCTTCGTTAGGCTTACTTTTCAATGTCCGTAAAATTAATGTTGCTTTCAAAATAAGATAAATTAGTCCTGGTATTTGAAAGGATCCCATGCACATAAAGCCACAGCTAAAGTTACATGGGCAGCGACTGGTTAGATAATAGATAAGTAGAACACGTGATGCACATGATGTAGGCTATGTTTAACACGAGACTGCTTAACATCGATAAACATCTAGCCTATAATATTATAGGCTTGCATAATAAATTATTATGTAGTCTCTCTGGCACCCGGAATTGATAATTCTCTGGCCAACCATCTGACTCGACGCAGCGCTCGTGGCGCTTTATAAATTTGGAGTTTACATTAATTACGATGCATTGAAGAACTTAAAGACTCGCGTTTATTGTGATAATATTATGCGTCCTTGATAGACTCCCAGAAAGTCGACTCAACCAATCAATCAATCAAACAAACAATCAGTCAATCAATCAATCAATCAATCAAACAAACAATCAGTCAATCAATCAATCAATCAACCAAGCAATCAGTCAATCAATCAATCAATGATCTTTATTGATCACCATGATACATGCAATCAACAGATTGGACATTCATGCATGCCTATATTGTGTCAATGGGGTCAAGTTAGCAAACGCAATGGAGTCAATGGGTAAACCCAAAGCAACATAAGGTTCCGCTAAGGTCGTATACACTCCCGAGAAGACACCAACCTTCGCTAATTGTCCACTGCTGTGCAGGTGGTAGAGATTGCACGCCTCCAGGTTGACGGCTGTCACACTTTCCGGATGATATTTCAGATACAGCGACAGAACTTCCTGCAAAGTAATTTCAGGATCCGTATCAGCTACGAAGGAAGTTATTTTAAATACAATCACTATCTAAAGCATCTTTTCAATAACACGCAAACATTAATTCGTCGATACTCGCATCTGAAAGAAGCGTGCAAACCGAAATATGATCATATTGAACGGATATACATACATGTAGAATTACACTGATGCATTCAGCAGGAAGAGGTATAATGCTGTTACTATCTAACATCAAGAACTTGGTATAATGGATGCCTGCGGATGTTTTTGCAGGCGGGGCAAAATACAATGGTCACGTTTAAATATTCAACAAGAGCTTGTAAAATGCAAAGCAGGAAATCAAAACATGAGTATTCTTTGCAGAGTTGTCTAAATTAACATTTCTAACTGTCACTTTGTGTATCATTAGTACAATTAGCTAATTAAATTTGTGAAAACCAAAAAGTAGTAGTAGCTAAAAAACAGGTGTGAATTTTCAAGGAGGAAGGGGAACAATTGCTGTCTCTTCACTCCATGTGCAGGAGTCCGTGTCGTAAACGTAAACAACAGTTTATACAGTGACATTCGTATCCACGTCCATGTATTCTGTTGTTTGAAGACAACCGTAACCATAGCAACCGATTCTTCTGTCTGAGAGACATACATGTACGTTTCTATTATTCTGTGTATTCTGGGTTTTTTGAAGACAATCGTAACCATAGCAACATATTCTTCTGTCTGAGTGACAATCGTATCCACGTCCATGTATTCTGTTGTTTGAAGACAATCGTAACCATAGCAATATATTCTTCCGTCTGAGATACATACGTTTCTATTATTCTGTGTATGCTGTTGTTTGAAGACAATCGTAACCAAATCAACAGATTCTTCTGTCTTATTTTGTCTCAGTCGTATCCACAGGTGCGCATTCATTTGTCAGATTCCCAACCAAATCCTTCTCTGAAAATTGAATTCCGTTTTTCAAACTTCGTGAACTCTTTTCTTCTTCTATCCCACAAGGACATTTCACCGTAGGCCTATTAATGCGCCACAGTTTTGTTAGTCAGATATATTCGATCTTTGACGACATAAAATCTCACGGTATAGAAGCGAAAGAATGGCAGGCAGGTGAGGATATGAAAACGACGGGCCTCTGAAAGTGTTCTTGTTATTTCAGCTGGTGGTTAAACTGGCGCCTCATAAATGTAGTAGACTCATAAATGTAGTAGGCTCATAAATGGAGTAGACTCATAAATGTAGTAGACTCATAAATGTACAATTTGTACATGTAGTAGACTCATAAATGTAGTAGACTCTATTGTTTTTCTGTGCTTCTATGTCGCTCTGATTCCGACCGATGCAAGCTGGAATACGCCTGTAATCATCCAGTGACGTTTCGTTTAAGCTCTTCAACCATTATATTAAAGTATCGTAATCCGTATTTTATTATTATTATTCTCAATTATCCATAATCTCAGATTTTCGCTGCGGCTTAAAACTTCTGCTTAGTCGATTTGGTTATAATTTCTGTTTCTGCCTGTACTTTTGGTTACAAAATGAGATGATGATAATGATGACGACGACGGCGGCGGCGGTGGTGGTGATGATGACGACGACGTTGACGATGGTGATGGTGGTGGTGGTGGTGATGATGATGATGATGATGATGATGATGATGATGATGACGATGATTAAAAAAGCACCCTACCTGGGACAATTCAAAGTACTCTTTCTTGTAGAAGCACAGCGCTATGTAGACGTTCAAAGCAAGAAACTCCCTGCAACAAATCGAGATAAATTAGCATCGCATATTTCTTATTAACATCATTATAATTATTATCATTACTACTATAATTGTTATTATTATTATTATTATTATTATTATTATTATTATTATTATTATTATTATTATTATTATTGTAGCTACCGTACCTCTTGTCAACGATCAGCTGTCGATAGACGTTGCTCGCTTCGTCGATGTTTCCTTCGAAGAATCTGAGCGACGCTAGCGACATCTGGTCCTCAACGTCGTCCGATCGAAGAGCCCGGATGCAGTCCGACTGCTTCTTCATGTCGTTGAACTTATGCGACAGATGCAGACAAAGCCGGTTCTGCAATGGCGACACGGGACCTGCAGGAAAGATGGCCACAAACTTCAGTAATGCGCACTTTCACATTGCATTGATGCACGACATTGCACGTACAACGTCATACATGAGGAATTACATCGGCTTACATGATGTCGGTTGGTAGATATATAGTAGATCGCTAAGTATCCTAGGCTGGCACGGTAGACTATGCCTATAGGCCTACTACTTATAGGTATAGGCATTTATACAACGTCGTTTTAGAGCCTATCCGAGAAAATGCTTCCACTTCAAATCAAATCAAATTGAATTTTATTGTTCCAAAACAATTACACCCTATGCGTTGATTAGGCCTACATGTGTGATTAATGTAGCCTACACAGAGGAGAAAGTGCTGAAACAATAGGTACCCCCCTAAAGGGAAGATCCCGCTGGGCAGGGGGCACTAGGTAAAAAGTTGAGGTATCAAAGATGATGGGCGACTGTACTTAAGCACCTGGGGTCTATAGACGCCACGATGTTCAGTGTGAACGCTGTCAGTCTGTATATTAACATTGGCTGTAAAACGCTAATTTTAAAAGTGCTGGCCCTATTTTTATAACTTGAAACTAACTGTATTAGGCTACATAGCAATCTTCTTAACTCTCTATCTATCATGGTCTTTCCACGGCTTTTAACGGCGCCATATAAATATTGATCAAAGTAAACAATAGATGATTATCAAGGTAAGTAATTGTTACCTTTGGCGAGAGCGTTTTCTGCCTCTTTGTACATGCCAAGCATGAAGTAGCAGGCGGCCAGATACGTCCACACATTCGGATTGCACCGGTCCGTCTCTTTTACCAGACTGCTATAAACCTGAGAAAACAAAAACAATTTCTTACTAACAGTGTTCGTTGAGCATTGAGCAGTTTACACTATTAACAGTCTTAAAGGGAATAGGCCTACTAGGCAGTTTGTATGAACTGCAAATCTTTATGATAAACAAATATAAAGAATAGAAGTATTAGAAGAATTCATGAAACTGCTTAAAATTGTGAATGTGAATTCTGAAAAACTCTGTTGGAAAGATTTTTAACGCACAGAACCTACATGTATTCGTGTAATGTAAGAAAGATTGCAATGAGAATTCTTTGCTGTCATTGGTGGTAGCTGCATTGGTGGTGGTGGTGGTGGTGGTGGTGGTGGTCTGGTGGCGGTGGTGGTGGTGGTTGTGGTGATGGTGTATGTCATTATACAGAAAAGGGCGTAGCAAAATATGACCTACAAATTGTACAGTAAGCTTATATGCTATGTTTAATAATATATATATACATTATACAGGGTGCGCCAAAAAAAGACCCCCCCTAGGTTTTTTGCCAATATCTTGGCCAAAAGTTAAAATTTCGAAATGAAATTTTACTGTCTTATAGACAATTCATATTTACACATGATGACCAGATATATATATATATATATATTGTATATACATAGATATACATTTATACATATATCATATGTATGCATATTTTTATACAAGCATATATTCAGTGCTGATATACGACAGATGGAATCGACATGTAGGCCTGCGTTAGATAGAATTGCAATGCTGAGTTGTAATAGTCTTACTTCTGCGGCCTGCTTGTAATCGCCCAAATGAAAAGCGCTGTAAGCAATCCACAGATCGCTGTCTTCTTTCTTGTCAGCGCTTGAAGGAATTAACTGCTCACAGATAAACAAACTTCATTCATTATTTTCTACGCACGGTTGTCTGTAGCTGCCATAGGCGTACGAGGCGGGGGGTCCAGAGGGAGGGCAAATGCCCCCCTACAAATTTTGGGCAAGTCTGGTTTTTCGGGCAAACACAGCCCCCCGACGACTTTAAAAAAAGGTGGTCAACTTTTTTGCCGGATATTTTTCGGGCAGAAGTTCAATCCCCCCCCCCCCCCCCCACTGCTGAAATCTCCCGTACGCCTATGGTAGTTGCTATGGTGAGTGTGCATGTGCGCGCATGCGTGTGCACGCGTGAGGTTGTGTGTGCGTGTGTGTGTGTGTGTGTATGTACGTCCGTTTGTGTTGTCCTGTATGTGTGTAGGACCTATTCAGCTGATGCCGGAGTGCCTATGTCTGTGTATCTGTCCCTGTCTTTGTCATGGTGCCCTTGCATTTGGAGGCATGACCAGTTTTGATAAGTTTTGATATATATGAATAGGGATAGTGCATAGATTACTGCAGCTGTCAATTAAAGGGTTTATGGAACAATCTAATCCTAACCAACTCATAGGGCATTATTATAGCGCTATAGTTTACATGTACGGCTTTTGTACGCCTATGCAACGGAGCAGTTGAGTCACGCAGAGTATAGGCGTTGCTTTGGCTTTCAGGTCAGTTAACCAGCTTTGGCTGATTAACCACATTGTACATGTAATTGACATGCCATGCAGGTAGCTGGGTGGGTAGGTGGTTACACGGTAAGAAATGCCGGAAGGGTTGAGAGGATTACCTCCCTTCCCAGTCTTTGTTATCGTACCCCACAGTAAAGTCTTCATTGCACACCCCAAATCCATATGAATCAACGTCCAACACCCCCCCCCCACGTAATTTTACACAATTCTCATACTGGGTGGTTAGCTGAGTGGTTGTCTTATCAAGTAATCAACCGATCAATTTATTCAATCATTGATCAGAATATCTTTTCGTCGAGAGTATCTTATCAATTATAGTATCTTATCAATGATAGTATCTTTTCATTGATAGTATCTTATCATTGATAGTATCTTTTCATTGATAGTATCTTATCAATGCTAGTATCTTATCAATGATAGTATCTTTTCATTGATAGTATCTTATCATTGATAGTATCTTTTCATTGATAGTATCTTATCAATGCTAGTATCTTATCAATGATAGTATCTTTTCATTGATAGTATCTTATCACTGATAGTATCTTTTCATTGATAGTATCTTATCATTGATAGTATCTTTTCATTGATAGTATCTTATCATTGATAGTATGTTATCATTGATAGTATCTCATCATCATTGATAGTATCTTATCATTGATAGTATCTTATCATTGATAGTATCTCATCATTGATAGTATCTTATCATTGATAGTATCTCATCATTGATAGTATCTTATCATTGATAGTATCTTATCATTGATAGTATCTTATCATTGATAGTATCTCATCATTGATAGTACCTTATCATTGATAGTTTCTTATCATTGATAGTATCTTATCATTTATTAGTATCTTATCATTGAGAGACCTGTAGACGTGCGATGGCTCCTGTGTAGTCTCGTCGTGCGACATAACTGTCTAGCGAATCAATCGTCGAATGCTTTCCATCGTCAGCAGACGATCGATTGGTGGCGCTTGAGATGATGGCGGGCTTCCTTCGAGAGACAATCTGACAAAGACAAAGATTAGTTACATCGATATTCCATGATGGACTGACGAAGAAATACGAGTGAAGCAGCTGAAGAAATCCATCTTTATGCATCTCTGTCACATGCTTTACCTGGGGAAGATATAGATTATAACTAAACGATGTTCAGACATTTCTGAGCTGACGAAGGGACCCATCATCCAACAGAAAAACAATAATTATAAAATATAAATCCTGGCTTTGGAGCTCAATCAATAATATTTTGAATCTTCGTGATCATCATAAATTGTTGAGTGACTAAGTTCAATTATCTTCTGCACAAATACGAGTCGCTGATTGAAGAACTTTTCGGCTGTAGGATTACTAGGCCTATATCCCGATATGATGATGATGACGACGACGATGACGAAGACGATAGTGACGATGACGATGATGATGATGATGATGATGATGATGATGATGATGATGATGATGATGATGATGATGATGACGATCACGATCACGATGACGATGACGATGACGATGACGACGACGATGATGATGATGATGATGATGATGATGATGATGATGATGATGATGATGATGATGATGATGATGACTATGACGGTGACCAGGGCGATGACGACGACGATGACGACAACGACAATGATGATGATGATGATGACGATGACGATTATGAAGATGATTGATGAGTCAATTTGTTTAGCACTGCCGAGGTCGATAAAAATGGCGCTGCTCGTAAGTTCAAAGTATTGATCACAGTCACCGCATAATTATAATTATTAGAAACGGTCTATAATGACATGCAGTAATGTAATCAATAGCATATAATTATAATTATAATTTATCGGCTACATGAAATCGGCAATATGGCCTATTTACAGTCATGCAGACGAATGCATGGATAAAAGGACAGAGCGTTTTTCAACAGCCAATGATGACTATTTTTTCAATCTCTATGTCGCATTCCGGTTTTTAATCTTAACTTTACGCAAAACGTTTTAGGCGCAATAAGAATGTAATTAGCGAACGACAGCTTACCATCTTATTTTTCCTTGTTGTAATCGAAACTTAATTCTCTGATTTATCGCGAATATTGCGTCTCTGGAAGTTAACTAATCAGTTGTCTTGGCAACCGCGGACATAAGGCTGCGATGACGTCATGCGCTAATTCACTTGACGTCATCGTTTAATTGTTGCGACAACAAGATTATGAGTCTACAAGCTATTATAACAGGCCTTCATAATATGAAGACGCCTACGTAGCCGATAGGCTAGTCAAAGATTCTATAGTGTTAAGCTACCGAACCCACTGCTGTAAAGCCGACCTGCGTGTCGTGCTATAGTGGGCCGTATTTCGTATAACCTGTACCTGTAATCATTCTGCGGTTTGTCAGATTGCATCATTAAAGAATAATATTAGCTTTGAAAGCTCCAAGCCGGTATTGAAAAGAAAATTTCTGCCCAAGTTAGTTGTGCGTGTGCGTGTGCGTGTGCGCGTGTGCACGTGTGAATTTATGTGAGCCTTGTACATGTAGGCCTATACCTAGTTCTTCCCTCTCTTTTCGTATAGTCCTGTTTCACAATTCCACATTTTCTATCCTATCATAGTTTCATTACAAGGAGCAACTTTGAAGCTGACGATGATTTGAGTAGTGCAAGCCGAATTGTGAAAGTAGAATGCGTTAGGCTATTAACACATTTTGTTGACAATATTATATATAGACTATATAATTATATAGGTGTGTGTATAGCCTATATATAGCTCGTGACTGATCAGACCCTCAGGTGACCTTTACATAAATTATGAGCTAATACATAGTATAGGGCTATAGGCTACGCATGCTTATTATCACATCTTCATGTCAGACCAGCATCTGACTCGCAAGTAATTACTAATAAATTATAATTAATAATTAATAATTAGTCTCTACCTGTAGCCTACCGAGCTGACCCGTAGGCTGTGTTATTGGGCCAATAAACATAGAAAGTTGAATAACCACGGAATCATAAACAGATTTGTTACTTCCTTTTCTTGCTTCATGAAAGCGTTAGCGATTTAGATCTGGTTTCGATTTATGTTGATTTTTTGCGGTGTTTCTATCTGACCGGCCCCCACTGCAGGCCGGTGTGTATATAGACTACGATGAATTACTCATTTGGTTCCAACTTCCAAGTCTATTATAGGCTACTGACTGACTGTTCTACTTAAGGACTGAGCTGGGATAATAGACAGCTGGTCAATGGCAATGCTGTAGTATTAACATTGAGCTCTTTCATCTCTATTTAGAAAAGCGAGAGAGATTTTTTGAAGTTCCGAAACAGTATCAGTGACAAGTCAATTGAATGTGTTGTATGGCCATTATTTTTGTTTACTTTGCTATGAGTATCTAACCTACAGTTGAGTTAATTCCAGAGCTGGGATCAGTGACATAAAAAAGAATCAATTTTAGAGAAAAAAATAATGCTATCACATGAAACGTTGGAGCTTTGTATGTGACTTTGCCCTCACTGCATGCACTATAGACATTTACTCGAATGAACCCTTTATCATTTGACAGTTGACACCTATAATTGTCAGACGATGATAGGATCTCTGTCGTGGGTCTGCCTGCCAATTGTACTCTGTGTGACAGTGTGTGTGTGGTTATGCATGTAGCCTACACGCTGTGAGTTC
The DNA here is from genome assembly GCA_945859605.1 of Lumbricus rubellus. NCBI lineage: Eukaryota > Metazoa > Annelida > Clitellata > Crassiclitellata > Lumbricidae > Lumbricus > Lumbricus rubellus. The sequence goes on along the minus strand of OX243815.1, from coordinate 13,404,234 downwards.
ATAACCACGCCGTGACTATAAAATGTTAGCGGGCCTACCTTAATAAGAAACCACATTTCCAGATATAGTGCTACGCCTGGTTTTTATATCAGCTCATCTGTCATTTTTCGCTATACATTATTTTGTCACGATTCAACTGCTCTTGACCATACTATAGTTACCGAGTATTTGACCAGTTCTTCAGTTTCTACATAAAATTCATGTTATTAATCTGCCTCCAACAACAATAAAATAGGCCCATATTAGTTTGTTTTAATTTTCGATCATATAGCCCAACAAATGTTGTATAATCTGTCAAGAGGCACGTTGGCTGATTGGTTAGAGCGGTTGGCATATAACGCGGATGATACGTATTCGATCCTTGTCTGAGGTGACTATGCTGTGTAGGGACCTTGCGGAAGTTCTTCACTCACAATTGCACTGTAATAGCATATACTTGAATATACGCCGTCGTTGCGAGTGCACTTCTGAACTTTGGGAGAAGGGTCAAGTAGAATTCAGGTGTTCTGTATTTGGCAATCACTCAGCCAGGCCTACTCATAAAGTTTCACAAATAGAAATGTCCCGAGAGCATGCACTTAGTCTAATAGGCTACGTTTGTATAGGGTCTATTTCCTGTCCGCAGTCAGTGTTAAGTTTTCTGTATTATAGACTATCTTTCGTTATGACATTCGCCTTATGGCAAATGTGTCATTTTATATCATAAGAAAATTACTGGAAACATGGCATAATAGTAACAGACTCGGAATGATGCATTGACAGCATATTATGCAATCTTATAATCATCATTGATCATAATGTAATGTTGCAGTCACCGCAGTATGAATTATTGTGACCATACTACGGCGTGTCCGTTTGAAATTAAGCGACGATTACTACTTAACTAGTTAACTTATAAACATACAGTAAAATAAATAGGTTCATTTTCATATGTAAAAATCATCCGAGTTACTATACATAGCCTATGTATAGTATACCCAGCATACAAATAAAATTGAGTAAAATGCAAGTCACTATGAAGATTGGGTTAATTGACAAGATGATAACCTTCTACTCTATGCAGGCTGCATTATTTGTTTGTCTGAATGCACACCTGTTATAGCGCTCCTTCAAGCTCTCTACTCAGAGGCGCTCCCGACTACAGCGCGGACACTGCATCGGAGTTTCACGCCGAAGCGCTGAGCAATTGCGAGTGACGGACTTGCCCAAGGTCCCGCTGCAAGGCGACGAGCATGCCCACTGCACCATGCACCGCGGGCTCATCTTCGATCCCAAGTGATTAATTACCAGTCAGCCATCGTCTTCACAGTAGATCTATATCTCACTGTAAACCATTTTCAGCATGTTCATGCTCAACCTGAAGTGTATACAAATCACGGCCTCAAATTCACAAAATAGCAAACGCAGAAGAAAAATTCAAGTGGTAAAAGTTTCGGTAGCATATAATTATTAAAAAAACACGCGTGCGCAACCCTGAAAGTCAGTTAAATGGGTTCTGGTTCGTAGTTTCATGTTAAACCACGTTTTTAATTCGACAGTAAAACGTCTGCTGTACTGAACCATGCATGACTAATAGGTTAATAGATTAATAGATTAATAGTTGGGTTGCCAATGCAGCTGCACGAAGGCACATCACGATCGAGCAGCAACCTTATAGTCACACGATGATTAGACCAGATTAACTGTCACACACTGGATGTACACTCCATGCATCGACACAGATACACAAACATACAGACACACAAACACACACTGTCATAGGTCATACCTATTGAGGAACCTTCTAAAAGAAATTGTTATAAAAGACATAATAGTCATATCTATTGACGAACCTTACAAAAGATATGGTTATACAAAAGACATAATAGTCATACCTATTGATAGCACTGCGCACTGAGGAACCTCCTAAAAGGTATGGCCATAAAAGACATAAGATTATCGATGCTACTGCGACGTACATGTAAGTTGTGCCCCGCACCCGAAGTCTGCAGCCCAGCTGTGTCTCAATGGCTGGTACATTGTACAAGGCATTGTACCATGGCGTCCCCCACCTATAGTTCGTTCTGGCGTTTATTCTCAGGTCTTATTCACGTACAAACTTAAGACTCGTCTATTTCAACTTGCCTTTTATATTCACTGTAGCCAGGGGTTCGTCGTTTTTGTGAACTATCGAATATCAATCAGCCAGTCTCTATCAATATCAATCAAAATAGGGACCTATCTCAATAGAAATTAATATCTCTAGTCAATTTATTGTCATTTGCTTTCTATTACGTGTTCACTATATTAAAGCTAAAAATCGATTGAAATTCGTCAGCCTCATAATTAACAGATCTTAACTTCAATAAGAATTGATGAGAATAACTTCAGTCAATCAGTTTTCTCTGATGAGCCGAGTTCTTTTAATTGACCATAATCAGAATTAACTTACTGTACTTGTCCTTGCTGTTCTACATGGCAACTATATCTGTCCAGCACAAATACTGAGTAAACTCCACAGTAAATGAAAGCAATGAAGACGAGAAAAGAGAGACAGTGCTGCTGCTGCTGCTGCTGCGGCAAATGCTGCTGCTGCTGTTTCTGCTGCTGCTCTAGGGTCGACTGCTCGGCGGCGATGTCGGTTGTTTTCGCATCAGCATCGTGTCCTTGAGAAACTGAAAAGCACCGATGAACTGCACGAGTGTGAAGCTGAATGAGTTGCTCTGGAAGAACGGCGGAATGAGATCGCTGAGCATCAAAATCTGAATGTGCAGCTGTGATAGGACGGACTCATCGAGGTTGCAGAGCAGCAGAATCACTCCATCCATCAGTTCATCACAACACGTAGCGACACCTGTCGACCCCCGCACCGTTGCGCAGAAGATGGAGATCTGGCGACTCGTCTCTCGGAGGCACTTCGCCAGCTGCTGAAACTTTGTCGTCGGGCATTGCGTTTCCACGGCAACGCTGATGAAGTCGAACGCTTGCTGGAACTGGCGTCTGTACTCCGCGCTCATCTGCATCGTTCTCACTGGTCGCGGTTCCTGCTTCGGTTTTCGGAAGAAGGCGCTCGACGCAACACCTTTAAAGGACGAGTTCGCAATCTCGGTTGCTGCTGCTGGGTTGTTATTATCCGAACAGACCGTGCGATCGTAAACGATGAGCGTGGAAAACGGATGGGCGATCCGAATGGATTTTCGGATCGTCACAGAGAACGGTTCGGAGAGGCTCGGCTTTCGCAGTTTCGTTTTATGACTCGAAGTTTTGAGGTCGGTGAGTTCCACGGCCTCACCGTCGGAGATTTGTCGTAGACGCGGTAAGAAATCCTCAACGTTCACTTCGGGATTTGCCGCAGATGATAATCTCTTAAACGGAGTGTCATTGTCCGTGTCATCCACGCTCCTCTCGTACATAACTACATCGTCTGTCTTCGTTCTTGGGGACGATTGGACATCGGACCTTGCATGATCCGGGGATGATTGTGGGATTACGGTCCCATCCTTGACCAGGTGGTCATCTGTAGTTGTCTCCTGCAACATTCTCACGAGTATGGAGTCGTCGAAACTGAGATCGGTTGCGCTCAGAGACCGTATCGTCTGACCGAGCGTCCTCGTCACTGCTCCATACTCGATGGCGTACAGCGTGAGAATGTGCTCGATCGTCTCATCGTAGAAGTGAGGTTCATAGCTCAACCAGAGACTCGTTATTGACTTCTGCCTCAGTTCCACCCTCAGCTGCTCAGTCAAGTCCTCGAAGTGGTTGGTGATGTCATCCTGTAGTGTCTTGATCGCCTGTCTCGCGTAGTTCTTATTCTCCTCGTACACGATCACCGTATCGTCGTCAGCGGAAGACGCGAGCATGTACAAGGTCGTGCTCTTTCTACTTCCGGTGCTGCGGTTGGACTCGCTGCTCGTCGGTCGACTGGGTCTCTTGCTCTTTCGGAAGATGCCCAGTCCTTTGCCTCCCCTTGTTTCGTGGGGAGATGGCGGCGGCGGATGGTTGACACAATCAAGTTCTGCATCTTCAGGCACAACGACTCTGCAACAATCCGGCGATACGTTGCCATCGTAGAAGATAGAGTTGGACGTTGTGATACGATTGCCGCTGCTTCTGCCGTTGCCCTTGACGACGCTGGGTGCCGCCTCTGTCTCGGAGGATGAGGGGGAGGATGGTTTATCGTCGCTCAGCTGTCTCATTGTCTCGTAGATGATTCGTTCACCGATGGCCGCCTTACATCGCTCGGCCACGGAAGTGCAGAACTTGCGGTGTTGTTTCGTCACAGAATGATTGGCATTGGCCATTATCTCTGCCACCTGTTCAGCCAGGGTCATCCACAGTGATCCTCCTCCCCCTGTTGTTGCCGACCCATTGTCCGTAACATCACTGCCTTTCAGATACCCGATGGTCTCAACATCCACCCCGCATGAGTCGGCGCCTGTCTCCAGCTCAGCCAATGTCAACTTCATCGCTTCCTTGACGCTCAGACTCAACAGTTTCTTCTCGGCCAACGAATGCATCACACGGATCAGATCGTCCTGTATCGACGTCAGTTCCTCGTAGATCCTGTGCTCCGGTTTATTATCCGACTTCCTCTGAACCCTCAGCAGATGTCGTCTGCCCATCGTCATCGTCTCCGTCGCATTCTTCGTCGCCACGATGTTCTCTCTCGCAGTCAGAAGCGTCTCGTAGTTCTGCACGACCTCGTTCCTACTCAACCGCGCAGCAGCCAGGTCGTCGTCCGTCGAGTCCTGCACGGTCTCCAGCTGCTTCCGCTTCGTGCGATCGACGTCATCCTGAGCGACCTCAAGGTCCTTCGACGCATCGAGAATCTCGTCGTTGATGTCGTTCAGAAGGGTAACGATGAGCGACCTTGAATATCGAAGATCGCTGGAGTTGTTGGTGATGTCGGGAATGAATCTGCGTCTCAGCTTCGTCTTCGACTGCGTCACGGCTTCCAACTTCCGGCTCGTTCCTTCGATGTCATCGTTGATCTTCTGCAGGAACCGTTCCTGCTGACGCAGACCCTCCCTCATGCTCGCCGTGTGTCTCGCCGTCAGGACGATGCTTGGCAGGATGTACAGATGCAGGAATTTCATGAGGCTGTCGTGGAACTGAGCGGCCGTGATGGCGTTCCGCTCGTAGTCACTGACGAGACCTGGAAGACTGTCGAAGACCTCGTCAAGGTCGAAGGAATCCTCGGCGGACATCGCTTCCGGTTCCATGACGCCCTTAGGTCTTCGGATGATGGAGCCTCGAACACCTGCAGAACCGTTTCTGGTGTTGTCGTCGTCGACTGTTCTGAGAAGACAGAAGTCGTCCAGTGGTTGTCCGGAGCAGTTCGCGTCATCGTCGTTCTCCGGACTGGACACCATCTCCCACGAGAGTTGTCGCTGTAGGCAGTTGACGACGACGACGTCGACGACGAGGACCTTGAACCAGACGGATGGTTCGACGAGGAAGTCGTTCAGTCCGTTCTTACCCTGATGCTCGTGTCCGCGGATCGACGGAATGTGACCGTCCTTGAGCGTGATCTGCGAGACATCGGTGGCGATAGTGTCTGCTAGAATGCATAGACGCATGGCTGATGCTGACGCTGACGGAGTCGATCTGGGAGGAAGGAAACAGGAGGAAAAGTCCTTTGTCCTTCGTCCTCTTTTCCTTCGTCCTTTGTCCTTTGTCTTTGTCCTTCGTCCTTTGTCCTTTGTCCTTTCTTCTTCAATCGATGTTGGACAGATACTCAGTCGTCCGTCTTCAGCGATCAATAACGAAGTCTGCGGCTACGACTGGAGTCTATATCGAAATAAAATTAACATAAAACATCAGTAGCGACGTGCAGGCATTGTGTGCATTGTGTAAGCAGTGTGTTTTCCTTCACGCTGTATGTATATATATACATTATACATGTATTTACAGGGTGGACCAGCATAAATGAACCAACTTTGCATGCATATAACTCCGCCAATTTTTTAAATTTATTTATACTTTTGGTGTCAAATTAAAGATAATTCACTCGAGTATTTTCGCTGAAAAATTTGAATAGGTGCTAGTTTAGGTTTTAATTACATGCTCTGAACAGCGATAGCTACCATGTTTTGCTGTAATTTGTGACGCAATCTGGTGCCGTTGGCAGACGATGGTCGCGCATTGGCCTTAATTTTACGAACTGATAACGGATTTATTTCGTTTCATATGATTAACAAATTATCTAACAGAGGGTGCAATCAACAATACCTAGCATTATCTACTACGGAAAATTAATGAAAGTAGGACTTTCTACTCATAAACCAAGGGAATCGGTGCGCACGGCGCGCACATCCGCTAACATTGCTGTTGTGTCCGAGTAAATTTACAGTCAAGACAATGACCCGGGTAGGTCCTATAAGAAAATCTCCTCGGGTATTTCAGCACATAGCAGGTGGTCCAAGACGCACCGTATAACGTATTTAAAAGATTATCTAAAGTTATTAGTCGTTGTGATGTCCAGCAGCAATCCAAAACTGACGCAAAGAAACGGCTGGCCGTTTCTTTGCGTCTGAAGCAGCGCGTGGAAGCGCGCACGGCTGTTGATAAAATTGAAAGGGCATGGTCTAGCGAAGAGAGGATATTCAAATTATTCATGTCAGAGACTTCTACAAACACCCAAAATAACCGTGTCTATGCGCGTGTTAGAAAAAAACGAATTGTGAAAATCCCAGAGAAAACGGCGCCATATTACTTCAACAATTTCAGTAAAATATGGTAGCTAGCGCTGTTTCGAGCATATGACTAAAACCTAAACTACTGTCCGTTTGACTTTTTTAAGGCTAATACTAGAGTGGAATATCTCTAATTTGACGCATAAAGTATAAATAAATTCCTACATTTGGCGAAGTTATACGCGTGCAAAGTTGGTTCATTTATGCTGGCCCACCCTGTATATAATTATATATACACGGTGTCCCAATTGAAGTGAGCCCCTTTTTCTTTTGGCGATATATCTGTTAATTCTAAATGAAACTCTATAAAATTTCACAGCATGTAAGAGGGATAAATTATCAATGTTTCCTGAAAATTTTATCCAATTCTGCGAATAGAGTCCGAAGTTATGCACATTCAAATTTGGACAAAGGAAATTGTAAGTTTCCAACATGTAAAAGATAGGAAATTATTGCTTGCAACTGCACACCTTACTTTATAAATTAATAAATATTTCCGTCATATTTCCGACATTTCCATGTTAGGGGACAATAATAAAATGGTTTTCAGCTAAAATGATTTGGGTTTAATAAACAATTTAATAGAAGAAAAACATTACGTTGCAAAAGATTTTTAAAGGAATTTCTAACAGAAACTGGCCCATCGCAGCCTTATGAAACTCGCATACGCGTGACGTTCATCAGTGATCACTTTAAACAGCGAAATGTGGAACAATGGAATCGTTTTGATTAAAGAGATTGTTGACAATGCAATCAATGCATGGCGAAATCGCCTTAGAGCATGCATTCGAGCTAATGGAGGACATTTTGAACACCAGTTTTGAAGACCAGCGCTAACACTAATTTCCTATCTTTTACATGTTGGAAACTTACAATTTTAGTTGCCCAAATTTGAACGTGCATAACTTTGGACTTTGTTCGTAGAATTGGATAGAATTTTCAGGAAACATTGATAATTGATCCCTCTTACATGCTGTGAAATTTTATAGACTTTCATTTAGAATTAACAGATATATCGCCAAAACAAAAAGGGGCTCACTTCAATTGGGACACCGTGTAGTTAATTAGTTACGTTGTATATATATATAGCAGTGTGTGTGTTCCTTTACGCTGTATATATATATATCTATGTATATCCAGTTATTATTATTAGTTACGTTAGTATCATATTGGACAGCAAAGAAGACATAATTGAGACATAGGCACGCGACAGATTAGTAGACCTGTCTGATACATAATAATAGAGCTTTCCGATGCGACGTAGGCCTATAGTGTGGCAGAAACGATATAAAATTGTTATGAAGAATAAAGCCGGGGTACAGCATTAGTTTAAAACCTGAGCAAAACATGGCAGAATGGGATGAAATTAGGTTCGATTTAAAATTGTGATTGACATGAAAAGCGTTGTCTATTGGCTGACAGGCAGATGATGGATAACGCAATCGTATGATTGGCTAAAAGCCTAAAAGATTAGCATACACGGTAAATATATTAAAAGTATACAAGCAATCATGAGACCACTGCATGCAGGTCGAGGTTTTTGTAATAAAGAGACTAAACGATTCGAACAGTTTCAGCTTTTCTGTTACACATTTTCCCGGACCATTTCATGCATTAAAAAAATTATCAGTAGACTTGTCGGAACCAACTGTCTGTTGAACGTGAACTATAGCCTATAGCAGCCTATACAACCGGATTTAGATAATGATTTAGATATATAGGCCTAATGACAAAAGGTCGAACGCACTCCGTTTGAAGGCGAAGGACACAGAGATTAGAACAGGATACAACAACTGGCTGACAGGCAGATTATGTATAAATAAATGATTATTGGGTCGCAAAGGTTTGTCAGTCACTCATTAAATTGAGTAAAGCGGGGAGGAGACCCGACCGACGACTCCAATTGGAGCGTAGACTCGGAACCGACCTGGGCTGGCGAATCAAAGTCCACCGTGCCCACCTTCTCGTGGTGCGACCTGTTAGTAACCTTTCCGTATGGAAGGGTGAACGAACGGGCACGGATGGCAAACAGGGAGAAGGCAATGGCAAACCACCCCTTATCTTCTGCCAAGAAAATTGAAATAGAGGATACATCAGGGATATCGCCAGAGCTGCAGAAGCTGACGGCACCAGGTGACCAGGTGACAACAACTGCATGTCTCAACTGGACTGAAATGAGGATCGGTTTCATGTTGAAATAATATTCTGAACAGCCTTTCATCGGCACCTCTACCCAACTCAACTCAACTACAATGAATGCATGTACTTACTGTGAAATGTCGGTGGAAAGACTAGACAGCGAGGGAGAGGACTAGATGCTCGACCTCATATGCCGAGGCTAAAAAATGAAGTCGCTATGACACCCATGCATGGTAACCACAGGACCAGCTTATAGGGACGGGCTGCTATTCTTTTTCTTACTCTTCCTACTGTTCTTTGTCAACAGATACCAACGTGGAATGCAACTTCACTTCGAAATTATCAAACAAGGTCAAGTGTTTTACTATTGAGGCGCTACATAACTAGCATAATTATATAATTATATAGGCCTAAGCCATTAAATTGGACAAGTTATATTTGGGTGATGATGATCTGTACGTTGTTTTCGTGTCACCTCTAGTCCTGTTTCGGTTCTAAATAACAATAACGATTAGACCTATTATTATCATTACTCAGTAGGCCTAATTGTTTACGTTTTAGTCAAACGTCTACTGCTACATGTATACTATAGGATCAACGGATTGATTAGCACTAACGATGAAAACAATCAACAGATCTAAACGATGCTAATGTTCTTTCGAATTCCGAGTTTTCTCCTCTTTCTCCATCTGCTCCCCACTACACTCTCCTCTTCATTTCGTCTTCTGTCCTCATCTTCTCTCATTCTCCCATCCTATCCTATCCTATCCTATCCACTTCTTCACTCTTCAGCGTTGTATAATTATGTATATCCAAGCGTCGAACGGCTATCGTAAAAATAATACTATTCAGAGCGTACTTTGAATCAAACAGCTCTGTGTAATATTCCTACCTTGTTTTCGAGCGTATAGGTCAACAGCAGCTAAACCCACAGTAGAACGACTTGTTTATTAACGTCAGAGCTGCAGGGCTAAATTCAACTGAGCTGTCGAGCTGCAAGCCTACTAACACGCGCTCGGCCAAAGGGAGCCTAAGCTTAATATACATTGAACACTCATTATGCAAGCGGTGGCGTGCGGCCAAACTATTAAAGCCAATGCTGAGAACACTTGTTAGGTATAGGACGCTTAGAACGGATGTATCATATAATATTATGGCACTCATTTGGGTATCTACATGCATGCATGCATGTGCTCGCAAATTAATGTTTAGTCTGCTTCAGGTCATCAGAGACCCGGTTGTACTTCAACCAATCACAGCCAAGCACAGTTTCAGCCAATCAGGTCCGATGAAGTAAGAAGGGCTCTATGGATGAAGTAAGTTTAAAAGCGACAGATGGCTGTGTTTATTTGTTTACATAACTGCACATCATAAAACGACGCCAGGGTTCAGAGACTTACAATAGGATGATTAGGAAAACTTGTGCTTTGTTGTGTTCTACAAAAGACGCTACAAAGTTTTCAGAAAATATACGTATACGCATAGGCGTTAGATTACGCCAATCCACTTAATTTCGTATCAGTCACAATCCCTGGAGATTGCATGGACGAGGAATGTGATGCTAATAATCTTTGATATCAGACATCGTCGCCAAACTGAAACCACTATATATATATATATATATATATATATATATAATCATATATATGCGCACTTGCACTCTATCGTATATATATATATATATAATATAATTATTTATATATACTGCCGATGACGTATGTCTACATACATGTACAGTAAAGGCGCTATAAAATACTAACACTAACTAATTAATTATTTTTGACAGACTCATGCATACATATTTGGAAACTATATATATATATATATATATATATATATATATATATATTATGTATATATATTATGTGTAAAATGTGTATATATATAATATAGCACAGATTGGTTTCGTTTTTCCTTCTGACCGTCGTTATAACCTAGCTCCTGACAAACGGAATTACTGCAGTGGCGCAATAAGCGCATAGGCCTATAGACCTACACTGAATATGTATGCATAGGCCTACACGTATAGGCCTACATTGTATACATATTTACATAAGCTTACACATTCTATTCTATTCTATTTTTGGATTTATAAAGCGCCTCTCACAGTACAACCTAATCAGAGGCGCACATATAATAGACTTACACTGAATATGTTTGCATAGACCCAAACGTATACATTGTATACATATATACATAGTTAGATACACATAGACTTACACTGAATATGTTTGCATACAGATGTCACGCATGCATACACTGCACAAGGCTACGCATACATATAATGGACTTTCACTTAATATGTATGCATAACCTACACGTTTAAACTACATCTATACACGTATGGCCTACACATGTATATATGCACATATGCTCTGTATACATGTATGATAATACATCGCATGCATCATATATGCATGTCAGATATCGTCTCTCTACTCATCGATGCACGCAACTTTATTGCTTCGGAGAATCTTAACAACATCAACGCCATCTGTTGACTTGCGATGGAAATTCCCATGCCTGCCTGGCTCGTGTGTGCGCGCAAGCCCACAAACAACAAATTACATACATGCATATTATATAAGCTTACACAAGCAAACATAATATTCAAACATACCATTATATGATTTTATCAGCTGTGGCACCCGACGTAACCCGGGAAATTTTGAGATTTCGGCCCTCCCCTCTCCACCCCATCTCGCTACCACCCTGCTAACCGCTCCCACCCCAGCCCTCGCTCGCTCCACCCCTTCCGCAACCACACACCGCCCCTCTCTGGTCCCCCACTTCGCCCCTCATCCTTCTGGGCGTTGGCCGGGTCTCACGCGACTCTGCGACCGAGAGCATGCGGATCTCTTCCCGAATGTGGTTGACTTCTGAGAATTAAATCTTGGGCTGACAGTCTGACACGGTCCGTACCCGGGGGGGGGGGGGGGGTAACCAAACGGGCGGCGCTGGTTAAGGATATCGCCCGATTAATAATTCACTGAAAAACGAGTATGTCTGTCGCGGTCATAATCAGAATGTATAGCCTGCGGTCGCTATAAAGACCTATAGGCCTAAGCCTATACAAAATTCAAGTAAATTTACATTTACACAGGCTACGCCGACACCAGACTCAATCAATCGATCGGTATAGGCTAGCTATAGATGTAATCTGAACGACGATGTATACGAATGTAACTGACCTGTGTCATGGATTTCGTTTAGTTTCAAATGAATATATTATGCATGTCTGCACGACATCAACCTCACGAAACAACTGAGCTGACTAGTGACTATAGATTATGCTTTTGATTATGTAGGCCCACTAGGCTACATATAGGGCCTACAAACATACATACACCCACACACCTACACACACATACATACATACACACACCTACGCACACACATACAAAAACACACAGACACACACAAACACACATGTGTAGAGAATTTCATGCGCCATATGCAGCGAATCAATCTCTAAATAATTATTATCTGAAGGAGGATGTAAGACTTACTTATTGAATTGACCTCTTTGGCTTTCGTTTCGCAGAAGCGTTTTACGTTGTGAATGTTGCCAACCCAATAAAGAATACGAACTCAGATATATAATATAATTAGGTTTTTATTATATTTATCAAGTCCATCGGCCGGAGGAAATCGCTCTTCGCCATGGAGATTATGAATGTTGATAGCTTTTTATTACGACTGTGGCCTATATGATATAGCCTTATGAATATTAATTTTATAGATTTACCAGGATAGCTACGGCCTAGATATAAATACGTGATATGTATTTGTATAGTGTTCGTAACATGGATATGATATTGATCCTTTGTTGCATATCAATTTTATACCCATTGCGCAGGGGCGGAAACCTAGGGGGGGACAGGGGGGGACGGTCCCCCCCAATAAAGACGTTGGGGGGACGGCCCATGCATTTGTCCCCCCAATGTTTAAGCGTTAGGACATGTACACAATCTTCAGTAGGGAACTAGAGAAAAAAAGTTTAGCAGATGAAGTAAATATTTATAATGATATGAATTTCAGGGCAATCCAGGTACTAACCAAAAGTTATTAAGTCCCACGTTGGATAGATTGCGAACATTATACTGTATAGATAAGACACCTCTTTTAACTTACAACCAATTATTATAATAACATTGCCAACACCCAACGTCGCAAAAAGTCATATATCGGGTTTCTGCTACATTTCTTTCATCTTTCCTTCAGGCTCGAATCAGCGTCATGTTCGACATCGAAAATAATATGGAAAGTAGATAAGTTAGTAAGTAAGTATTTGTATATTACTCCTCTTGAAAAAGAACAATGGGACATAGAACATCATTATTATATATCGAAGTAGAAATAGGCAATAAAAACGTACGAATTAATTTGCAAGTTGAATAGTTACTAATCTAAACTATCATCGTCAAACAAGTTAACTTTATAGAATTCTGGTGATAAATCCATTTTCAAACAACGATTCACATCGTTGAATCTGCAGATTATGCAGTGGGGCATAAGGGAGTAACCAGTTACACGTTTAGGTGGAAGAGAAGATCGAGGAGGACTTGACATAGAGACTGTGGTAAGCAAACTGATTATACTGGAAGCAATATGATGTCTTTACACACCCGAAAATCGTTGGTAATACTTCACAGATCACAAGTCACAAGCCAGGTCTCGTGATCAGGGAGCAAATGCGCAACTTTAGACTACCAGATAGTTATAAAATCGCATCCTCGCAGCAAAAAATAGTTTTTAAAAACCATTGTCATGTGATTGGCAGTTTTCTACTAGGGAATATCGAAAGATTGAGAAAGTGTCATACAGTTCTGAAACTTTCTTTGAAATGCTCTGATAGCAGGTATATTAATAATTATAGACACGAGTAGGTTTTCATTTCTATCAGTGTTTCTTTTCCATTCTTTCTATTAAACATAATTTGCATTAAAAAATTAACACAAAGAATTTTGTCATGAATTTGACTAAAATTCAGTATATAGTATGTTTTTCTTATATATATATATCGTTGATTTCATACATTACAGAGGTGTCTATGTTAAATGCTTCGAATGTTTTTTGCAAAGCAATTGTGTGAAATTTGGCAAATTCCATCATTTTATAAATTCATATTATAACCTTTAAAGAGGTGTCTAATAAAATATGGTCTCCGATCGTTTTCAATAACAAATTAGAGTTTGAACAACTTCTATCGGGACTGAGAAAATGGACAATTTTTTGATTTTGGATGACAGCTAAAATGCTACAATTAGATGTGAACATTAAAAAACAGCCTTCCTTCACCCCTCCCAACTCGGCGTTTCGCGCCTCAGCAATCGACTTTCGGCCGCTCGTCCGTCCCCCCCAAAGTTCGGACCAGGTTTCCGCCCCTGCCATTGCGTCGATAACCTATATATATATATACTAGCTGAACCCGGCCACACGTTGCTGTGGCTGAAAAGAGGCTCCCCTCCCCCTCCCCCTCCCCTCCCCCTTCCCCTCCCCCTCCCCCTCCCCCTCCCCCCCCCCCCCCCCCCCCCCCCCCCCCTCCCCCCCCCCCCCCCCCTCCCCCTCCCCCTCCCCCTCCCCCTCCCCCTCCCCCTCCCCCTCCCCCTCCCCCTCCCCTCCCCCTCCCCCTCCCCTCCCCCCCTCCCCCTCCCCCTCCCCCCTCCCCCCCCCCCCTCCCCCCCCCCCTCCCCCTCCCCCCCCCCCTCCCCCTCCCCCTCCCCCCCCCTCCCCCTCCCCCTCCCCTCCGTCCCCCTCCCCTTCTTCCTCCCCTTAACCTCCACCTCCCCTCCCCCTCCCCCTCCGCTCTCTTCCCACCGTCTCCCTCCGCTCCTTTCCTCCGTCGCACCGTCCATTCCAAGCCCAAAGGCCGCTTTGGGAAAAGGCCTAAAAGCGGCCTCTTTGGTAAATTAATCGCGACTCGCTTATGACGTCACAGCACGCCACCTCATTGATGTTTCGTCTGCTGTGTTTGGAGACAGCCTTTCTGAAATCTTGGAACCGTGTGGGACATGTTGAATTTGCAAATGGCGGACGAACGGATTGCAAAGTTCACTTTTTGTGGAAACGATTGCGTTTTTTCGGGTGAAAAAATCTTAAAACACGGTGCTATTTGAATGGAAGGTTTTGGTAAATTTTCACAACAATCGGTGCGTCAGTTTCAGCGTGGTGTTAACACGAACTATTGGAAAGTTTAATTTTTATTTATATAGATATATACAGCTGGGTTTGTGGATAGATCCACTGCTACTATTGTATCCATGGTGCATAATGTCTCAAACGCTAGTGTTGTGTAGGTCTAGCTAGGCCTGCCTCGCATGAAATCATTACTTCCTGACTCTGGGCCGAAAATATATTTATAAGGTCGTTGGGCCGAACCCGTATTATTCATAGGAAAGCACGCATGCGTTAGCGCCTATGATCGGACTAGAGATAGCCGACTGCAGCAACTAAGTACGTCATCCTGAATGGATTACGCCGCATAGATAATTATGGTATTATGAGCTTATGTCGGAAAGCATAATTATTCCTAATTATACCAGACTAAGGATGAAGGCATAACTCACGGAATGATATTTGACACACCCCGGTAGCCTTTAATAATTGACACACTCATTATCTAATCCAGGAGTCAGAGCGTCCTTGGGTAGCGCCGTAGCGGGCTTGTCACTGTGGATATGGCGTCGGCAAGCCAGGGTGAGAATTGCTGGGGGTTTCAATCCCCTTATTCGTACTTAGTCATCATCATCATCGCTATCCCTGGGTTAACAACCCGTATGTGTCCGACGCCACTCTCTGTCTGAGTCTGTCTCGCATCATGCTTCCCAGCTTCAACCGGTCCGGTCAGCAGGTCCGCTCCATCTTGGAGCCGCTAGACCACCTTGTCCGATTGAAGAGAATATTGGGAGAGTGGTACGAAGGACAACCTGGGTCAATGCCCGTATGTGGCCCACGTATGCTTTCTCCTTCGACTCTCTCCACCGGTCTGTCCTGACCGGCCTGTGCATGTATGCTCCACATCATGACACCTTGAGGCATCTGGGTCGCTATGTCACTTGTGTCGTGGTTTTTGCGGATTTCTATGGTCTTGGTCTTTTTCTGCCAGTGTATCTCCACCCATCTGGCAAACCTTCCTCCTTTGTCCGGGCTTAGGACCGGCACAGAGACGTTGTTGGTTCCCTGTGGCGGAGGATGGATGCAGTTTAACGTCATGCCCAGGACTAGGCCGCCACTCCTTACCATTCAACCCTAGTAGGCTAGTAGACTTCACTGCGAGTACTTAGTACTCGCAGTGAAGTCTTCTCTGCCCACTTCAACTCTACGTGGATCAAAGCCCTGCTACTTTTTTTACAATGCTCATGCTGCTGCAAGCTAGAACAAAAATAGCAGTCAGCTTAGATTGATTAATGATTGGAAAAATCATAGTTGACCAACTTAGTCAACCAATATATAGGATCAACTTTCCTAAATCTTGGACTACAAGTCTACAGGGTGGTCCAAAAAAAACTGCACAGTGACAGTTTTCTTGATATAATGTATAACAATTCAATGTTTAATGCCATTTTTCTTACTTATTTATATATTTTCTCTTGGTGAGGGTCTTTTACCTGACATCCGTGCAATATATTATGCCAACACTACACTTGGACCCTACAGCAGGACGGCGCTCCATCACACACCGCCAAGAACACTATGGAGTATCTGCGACGTGACAACATTTCTTTCATTGAGCCTAACATGTGGCCCCCAAACAGCCCGGACTTTAATCCAGTTGACTGCGCTGTTTGGGGCGCCCTTCAAGGCTTCAACAGATGGTATACCGTCGTAAAAGTTTCCCCACAGTGGATCAGCTGAAAGAAACAATCGTCACAGAGTGGACCAAGCTGTCACAGCGTTTCTATGACCGCGCAATTGATCAATGGCGTCGTCGGCTTCAATGCGTGGTTGAGCAGCAAGGAGGACAAATTGAGCATGTTATGTAATGAAATCCATCCATATTATGTTACAGTAAAAATAATTGCTGTGTTTTTGGTGAATTTTCACGGTTATATTTGAATTGGTCTGAATATAGTACTATCAATTTATCATTGTGCAGTTTATTTTGGACCACCCTGTACAATTATAGGACCAGTTTGTCTAAATCTTGGGCAACCAGCTCAATCGCCGTGCTGTCGGTAAAATACAATGCAATGCAATACAGCTGAAATTCGGTAATGCCCAATTTGTTCTGAGTTTTTTTACCGTTTTAGTTTTTACAATTAGAATCAGGCCTAACAATAATTTAAAAAATTACTCCTATTGTAGCCTATGTGTGGGGCCCCTAAAGTGTGGGGCCCTGTTCGGCAGAGCGTGCCTTAATCCGACCCTGCCTACGAAAATAATAGACTAGGCCTATATAGGATGAACTCCGAAAAAGTCATCAATCAGATACGTGGCAGCGTGGAGGTTGACCTACTAGGCTACTATGATCGAATGGTAATGAGTGGCGGCCTAGACCTTTTGGCTACCGTGCTACGTCTTTGTGACTTGGACTCAAAACATTGCAGCCATGACATAAGCTAGCTGCATGCTCGTCATGTGAAATCGATAAGCATCGCATTGTCGAACTGTTCCGTGGAAGCAATTATAATTTATATAGCCTGATATTATTATTGTGCGAGCAACAATAATTAAAATTACGATAATATTATTTGACTCCAATGCTCAGTAAAAGAAACAACAAACATGACTATCAGTCTATAATTATGTTATCAGCATTCTATTTAAATTATGGATACCAGAATCGTCATAAACCAGACTACATAGGCTAATGTCAACTACTCTACTCTGAAATGACATTAATTAATTATTATTAGCCTGTTTTTTGGTAAGAATTATAGGCCTACACATATATAATTCTTCAATCAATACTCGTTTATTTTTTCGCAATAAGCTGACATAGACAAAACTTATAAATAAACTCGAAATAACGATCGACGACTAAAGATTGGCAGCCACAATTGCTCCGTAATACTGAATCATTACATACATACTTAGCCTACTCACTGGCTTACTTACTTACTTAAACGATAATGCCGGATGGTCACGGTCCAAGTCCCGGGAAAATGCATAAACATCTTATATATATATACTGTATATATATATATATTATGATGTCTATGAAAGAATGACTTATATCATAAAATCAATTATCAGAGTTTCTATCACAGAGCTGGTTACATCATTTACATGTGAACATTTTGTGGTCATGCATTTTACTCCCTGCCAAAGATGTCACCACTCGCCCCACTTACAATTCAGTTTCTAATGGTAGATATTATGTTTTGAATCTTCAAAGTCTTTTTTTATTTTACACACATGGTTATTCTTCAATCTGCTTTCATAGATGTAGTTAATTGAATGCCTTTATTTGAACTCCGATTATCGTCCAAAGATTGCAAGGTGGTAAAAGAAGAAGACGATTCTGGTCCTGTGTAGAAATGGTCCTTGGCCGGTTGCTATCAGGGATGCCACTAACAGATTTTTCAACCTAGATCTAGGTTTTCGGCCTTAACTAGGTTTCTAGGTTTTTATCAAGGTCTAGGTTTTTCGCGACGGCGGATTTTCTTATATTTTTTCGAAAAATAGACATTTTCTGGAAAAATGTACGAAACACGAGTAATTTAAGGTAAATTTCTGATTTTGGAGCGATTGACTAAAAAAGTCATCAGGAGATTTGAAAGGAGAAAATAGGGAAATCTAGAAATTTTAGGAACTGAAAGACTAAAATATCAACCCAGAAAATATTAATTCAATGTATTTTTCAGAAAATATCCCGATCTAGCCTTTTCTAGTCTTTTTTTCCAGATCTGACTTTTTAAAATCAGAGTGGTATCCTTGGTTGCTATGATCGGTTGTTTGAATATGGCGGTCGAGAGATGAACTGTTTTCATTCTACAATATAGATATAAAACAACAAGTAAATACGTTCTTTTTCTGTCTCACTGTACTCGTGTACTATAGAAAAGAAATGGATTATCGTGCGAGAGAGAGCTACTGCAGTGAACTGTGTCAGCATCCAACATGTTGGGAAGGTCACAGGCTAGAGGAGAGTGGATTGCTTCGGCCAGTGGAAAAATCCATTCACAAGGAGACTTTGTATGAAGGTATTTTTGCTCTGACGACAATAATGCATTGCTGGTTATGCTATTTTAAATAATTTCTGGCATTGTCGTTTCTATACTGATTTTCGCTGCCTCTTTTTCAGTATGTATAATGCATATGATGAATTCATAGCAATTTAGCTATTTTATAGCAATGCTTGTGACAATGGTGTTATTTCTGTTGCTGCCTTTATCGTTTGTTTCCCATAACGAACTTGAATGTCTTTGTTTAATTTTTGGGATGCATGAATGGATGTTTCTTGCCAGAGAAATCAGAAT
Source organism: Lumbricus rubellus (assembly GCA_945859605.1). NCBI lineage: Eukaryota > Metazoa > Annelida > Clitellata > Crassiclitellata > Lumbricidae > Lumbricus > Lumbricus rubellus. Next base: position 13,384,997 of record OX243815.1, on the reverse strand, counting down.
TTGATTACTTATATGATAATGGTGGTGCAAAGATTAAAAGTGACTTTGTTTTTAGGGCTGCCTACCCAGAAGATCTTGAACTTGAGCATGGAGCTTGATGACCTGCCATACAATGATGAGTCCACAAGTCCTGTTTCGATTGGTCCTGGCTTCCCAGTGACATTAATGGAACGCATTTTAAAGAAGTCAGTTTGAACTTATTATGCAAATAACGATTAACGATTAACTCAAACAATTTCAATTTAAAGCTAATATTATGTGTAAACACTATGCAGTTCTCTTTCATTGAGCTCTTGTCTTTTAATTAATATGAAGCATGCAGGTTTGGACGTACTCCGTGATGGCTACTATGTAGGGATCATATTCTTACATGCACACAATTTTACAGAAATCATATATGGCACTTTGATAGCTCATTGGACTTAAACATGGGTCTGCATTGCACAGCTCTATTAAAGCTGCATTTCTGTTTCTGAGTATTTGAAACAACATTTAAACCATTTTAGAAGTTGCTCAAAATGTTCCCTGGCTTTATTGAATGCAAGGGAGCGCATCCATTTTGATGCAGTTGTATCATGTCTAGGTATGGGGCCTTCTTCTGATATACCCTTCTTCTGATGAGCCCTTCTTCTGATGGGCCCTTCTTCTGATGGGCCCTTCTTCTGATGGGCCCTTCTTCTGATGGGCCCTTCTTCTGATGGGCCCTTCTTCTGATGGGCCCTTCTTCTGATGGGCCCTTCTTCTGATGGGCCCTTCTTCTGATGGGCCCTTCTTCTGATGGGCCCTTCTTCTGTACAATGATCAGTTCATGTTCGTGATGTCACATTTCAACTAACCCTTCCCTACATCTCTATTGGTCAGCCCTTTGGTTTGTTTGTATTTGTCTATTAGTAAATAATGTTGCTTCTGTGCTTTACAGTTCAAAGTCGACTGATAACTGCGTGGCATTGAAAGGCATGGCATCTGACAGACCCGCATCAAAGAATAGGAAGGCAGGGATACAGACGTTTCGTGCTGAAGACCTGATTGGAGATTGGAGTGAAGCCGTTGTTCCAAACAAGTTCTACATTTGGGTTCCCAGTGCTCAAAAGTTATCAGAACAATCTAGGTAGGCACAGGCATTTTTCTTTCTTATTATTATGTTGCCAGTGTTCTCATTATCATACTCTTTTAATACAGAACCTATTCATTCTGTAGGGACACAGCCTGTTCTTAACCTTAACGTATGCCACAGCTGCTGGGAAGTTACGATTGAGTTTATAAGGGAAAGGGTATAAAATATGAAATGCTATACAAAGTATACATCATTAAAAAATTTACATTTGCTGTTTATGTTAGAAATTTAGGTTTCCTCACCTAATATATCCAGTGATTCGAGCTTGATCAAAAGCAACATAAAACTTGGTTTCGATTGGTTCTAAGTTTGTGATAGTATCCTGAGGCTTTTTCACATATTTGAAAGCTTACGATCAGCTGATTTCTAAATTTGTTCCTATTTACAGAAACCTTTCGCAGACGACTGCATCTGTTGGTGGAAAGATAGCCGTCAAAACGATATCAGTGAATGCCTCTCAGTCGCACCCAACCCATCGTTTCGTGAGTCTATACAACCTCATGTTCTATGGTGACTGGCACTTGAACAATTGATTTGCTGTCACATTTTGAAATATCGTGGATGTATAAATATTCTGAGAGTCCTATGGTAACATATAAAATGGTTTTGTTGTCGTGGGCGATGATGATGATGATGATGATGATAATGATAATTACGACAATTTATATGGCGCTGTAATACAGCCATGCTGTTACAAGTGCTCCTTACAAAGCCGATAGATGATGATGATGATGGTGGTGGGGGGCGGCGGCGATGACGGCGACGATATATAGTTAGCAGTTGTTTGATCCTAACATAATTTTGGGGGGATATATTCCAGGTGCCCAGTGCGCATAAGCTGCGCTTGCGGCAGAAGTCTCAGCATAGTGGAAGCGTGCGTATGAGATCATCTAAAGAAAACAGGTATGACATAGTAAAGAACCTCACCTTCTTTTCAAAATTCAACATTTGATTATTGCTGACATCATGAAAATGTAAATAGCTGCATGTTTAGAGTCAGAAGTGTCTTACTATTTTTGGTTAAATAATGCACTATTATCCAAAATATAATTTTATTTATGAAACCATTATGTGGAAATTGTTCCAAATATATTTAGATACATAACGGAGCTTCTTAGATAATTCATCGTACAAGCAAGAGTGAGAGAGTAAACGTAACTTTTAAGTGCAAGTTTTTAAACATCACGGATCACAGTAAAATGTGATGATAGAGGCAAGCTGTCATTTAAAAAAATTATGATTTGAATAACATTTCTTTGTGGTTAGGTTAATTTGTTTAAGCCCCATGTATTTATATGTATATATATGCATAATTTTCATATATATACTATATAATTATATATGTGTGCATTTACAACACATACATATGTATTGTATAATACACGCATATAATATGTGTATAAAGTCTTATATGAATAAGTATAAGGCAGTATTAAGATGTTGTGTGTTGTTGTTTTTCAGTTCTTTCTTGTCAACTAACGTGGGACTAGAGCCTCATTATGTCTCTCTAAACAGGTAAACTTGTTGTCCATGTAGAGAAAAGTGTAAGTTCATATTAGACCACTGCTTCCATAATTGAAGGTGCTGTACAAATGACCAAAATTAATCATGTACAAAGTATGGTACAGCACATAATTATAATTCATCTTCAGACAGTCATCAGCTTCGCCCTCGTCTGTCAGTTTAAAAAAATTATCCACCATACTACAAGACCAGCTTCAGTGGCTGAGGATCAGCGAATGCATGACATTAAGACGTCTTGTCATGTATGAATGTCTGAATGTCTGAATAACTGTATCCCGTTACCTCGCAGAATGCATCAATCTGCTCTGCCATCTGATGATGATCGTGATCAGCTGAATCAGCAAGCATTGAAGTCAACTGATTTTTTGTGTGCGCCTGTAACCGAGATTGCAATTAGATGACAGATTCTTTTCAGTTGGTGACCTGTGTGTTTGTGGCATCTATTCAAGAGGCTAGAAGTGTTCTTCATGTTTATCAACAACAATTGAAATCCCATTTAGTATATGAATCTTAGTATATTTTATGCTGACTACTGACATTCTGAAGTAATAAAAGTTGCTCACTATGGACTATTCTGGACAAATAATTGTCATGAGATAATAACTCCTTTCAGTGTTTGTGAGAAATTGTGACCATGTTTTTGCAATTTGCATTACATGTGCACATTGTACCCTTTGCATCTGAGATTAGGGTCCAATCATATATTATGTATGCAAAAAATTTCATACCTCTTCCCCTTTTGCACCTAAGAGATTTTGTGGACCCACCCTCCTTCCCATGCGTACATAAAACTGAGCTTCTCTAACCCCTTACAAAATTTACGGGAATTAGCTAATGTCAGCTCTAAGACATTTATTTTACTGTCTGCTATTCATTTTTATTACACATCATATTTACTAGCTAGAATTTGTTAACTGTTAAGGTTGAGTGTTTCACTCTCAACAATCTGAACAGAATTAAAATATAATGCAATAAAATGCCATTGGACAACTGTAGGATAATTAATTACAGGTAATTCAGAGTTATAAAAAGGCTAATGTGGACATCGTAATTACACTGTGTCCGGAAAAAAAACAACCAGTTTTGTAAATATGAAAATAAATAGTAAATATTCATCGATTTTCACAATTCAAACACCATTTTAATCCTGACATATTTCTCTAACAATTGTGAAAATATAAAAGTTCCAGTCCAAATAATGACGTCATAATGACGTCAGTTGCATCAAAATGCATATAGCCGGCCATTCATGCATGGTTCGGTTGGTATTATTGGCTTTTGGTAAAACGGAAATCCATTTAATAGAACCAGAAGTGAAAATAAATGCAGCTTATTAGAGGGATTGTCTGCTCTATAAAAAAGTGGTGCCTGATATCCGAGAATATTCGGAACAATAGCCTACACATTTCAACAAAATAGCGCTTCAGCTCACTGAGTTCGTGAATCTGTTGATCTGTTGACTAAAAAGACTCGGAATTCATTCATCTTAATCTTTGGCCGCAAAACGGCCGCCCGCTTAAATCCCACTGATAATAAGAGTTGGAGATTGATGGAGGAGAAGGTGCAGGCTACAAGACAAGGATAAGAGACATTGAAGAACTCCGTAAGCGAATTGTTAACGCCTCGGAGGTTTTGATAAGCTGGTTATCGATGCTGCTGTTGGGTATTAGCGCGACCCTTTTGACGCTTATGTTGAAGCCAAAGGTGTACTCTTTGACCACAAATTGCAGTCTGACATAATTCAGATATAAAAATAAATTTAAACTTACATTTATTATTGATAAATTACATGATAAAATATTGAAATTGTGGATGATTTTGCGCATTTATCTCTTAAATTTGACTTTTTGTGCAAATGACGTCATTATGACGTCATTATTTGGACTGGAACTTTTATATTTTCACAATTGTTAGAGAAATATGTCAGGATTAAAATGGTGTTTGAATTGTGAAAATCGATGAATATTTACTATTTATTTTCATATTTACAAAACTGGTTGTTTTTTTTCCGGACACAGTGTAGAAACATATTTGCGTACTTACATATCTTGTCCAGATTCCTCGCCTGCTATACACACGACACCTGTACTCTAAAACTTCTAAATCTGATTTCCTCTGTCCCTCACGGGGTACTTATATACGGTATCGACAGCCTTTTAACGTGCTAAGGATCCACAGCTTATTGATTATGTATAGTGTCCCTCGTGTACCAGCATTTAGTCATGCAACACTTTTCACATGATGCTTAAATAAGTACCACTTTCATACATTAGTGAATAATGCAGACACAGCCAGACAGTTATATGTAATCATGCGATGCTTAATCGCCACTGATTCACAATCGTATCCTTTAGTAAACTATGCCGTTAACTGTTCTTAGTAGGCGTAATTTTTTAAAATTTATTGATAATTTTAGATCAACTTTAAATATTTTTGGCACAAATTAATTATATACTTAATACTAAAGACATTAAGCAATATTTGATACATGGTAAATGGTGATTCATTCAGGCTGTTTACAATCACTACAATCTCAGTGAATCTGTGAACTGTAGAGCAGTTAATCACGTTGATTTTATTTGCGACTTGTTTTTGCTCCTCTGTGGTAACTGAGTCATGTTGACAACTACAAGCTATATTCTGATGCTAGTAGTAGAAAGAGTCCAGTATTATTTGTTATATTATAATTAAAATCTAATAACAAAACACATTTCAAAGTGAAAATGTAACTAATTAAATGTTTTCAACTAATGAAATGTTCTTTCAGCTCAGCACTGGATCACAGAAGTCTTCCATGTGTTCTATCCAGAGCGCCAACTATCACTCTTCCAGACAGCTCTCTACCGATTCACAAGAGCCTCTCTCATCCACTGAGTGGCGCTAAGAATGCTGCAAACAAGAACACCCCAACACCTGCCAAACAAGTTTGTCGTAGATTCTGTTATGATTACCGCTTAGCATTTTCTTACCCGCTTCTGATGTTTCTGCCGCTTACCGATGCTATTCTCTTAATATTTTTTCTCCTCTGCTTAACAGTCAGCAATTAGTTCTCAGCTAATAATATAATATAATTCTTTTAGACCTCATTCATATGGCAATCTGGGTTTTTTGCTGACAGAGGCTTTCTGTTTCATTCTAGATTTTCGCATTTGGTCTTTTCTACTGCTTATTTCCAATATCAACTGTAAAGTAGAATATCTACTTTTCAGGCAACATAAACCGTGCTGCAATGCTGCATCCTTATTGTCATGTTGATATGGTTTGTGGTGTTGCCTAGATCAGTGGTTCCCAAAGTGGTGGTCCGCGGACCGGTGCCGGTCCGCGGAGGTATGATCGCCGGTCCGCGGAGAAGAGTTAAAAATAATAATTATTTGTTTGAAATTGTGAAATTATTCGAATTGTTGTCCAAAATTTGTTCATATTTCTGTCTTAATGTTTAAAACATTGAAATAAATAAACACGCCTTCTTAAAACTTGCCAGATAGCAAATTCAAACAATTTAAATATATTATAAACTTACTACATCGATAACTGCAGTCAGTTCCAAGCTTATTTATGTTGATCATCGCCATTAAAGCCTAAGTTAGTGGTCCGTGAGCTTCACCAAACGTTATTGCCGGTCCGCGGCCTACTAAAGTTTGGGAACCACTGGCCTAGATGACAGCCTGCTTTAATATTAATCTGCCTGATGACCTGTCAAATTTTTTTGCAATTTTTAATATCTGTATAATATACAGGTCGTGTCAAAGTAAAATTTCTCATATATTATAAATTTTACTTTGACACGACCTGCTGGAAATGTATAGCTATCACTGAGTATAAGTCCAAACACACGAGAATGAGTAAATATGAGTAAATTCTTATGTATTTTACATGCATCAGCATAATTTTCATGAAATAATAGATTTATAATTATTATATGCATTCTCAGTGTGTATAATTTCGCCTTGCTGCTTTGCTTTATAATTTTCTGCTCACATCAGTAGACAAGAGCATATTGCATCAGTCTTCTTCAATATAGTTGTTTTAATAACAGATTATTTTACAATTAGAACAAGATTAACTTTTTGTGTTTGGCGAGCAATAAATAAACAACTCAGACCTACAAAAATAGCACGACTCATTTCTCTTTTAACTGTGCCAATGTCAAAATAATGGTATGAAGTTCACAATCCTAAACAGATAGCTGCTGTGAAGTTCGTAGCTGTTACACTGCTACTTTGGAAATATATAACTGCTGCTATTTGCTCTTGTTTATGGATATTAAATCCGGCTTCCATAACCTTTACTAACCAGGCTTTTACTTTGTCCTCCAATATTTTTCATGTGTTGCTTTAGCCATTCTCTGCTGCTTTGGTCTTTCTAATCTGCTTGCTATTATACAGACTTTGTTTTTTCTATGCTGTGTATCTTTAGATGGGCTGAGTTTATTGAGGATTTTGGAAGTACAGTTGCATTTGACAGTGTTGTGTGTTGGAGTATTCAGGTAACCTGACAATAACAATGTTTTAAATTTTCTTGATTTCTTAATACTGATTTTCCAGTTTAAATAGTGAGAAGTTTCATGGCTAATTGTAGTTATCTTCATATTTAGCAAAGACTGAAAAAAACTTTTTATCATCTAATTTTTCAATTTAAATATATCTGTCGTTCACTCGGCAAATTAATCCTTTCTAAATCGAAATTAACAGAGGTGCTTTTATGCAGATGCAGACCACAGCATTTTGATGTTTCTCGTTCGTGACAAAAGCAAATTAAATTACATCCTTGAAATTATTTAATTGTGGGAAAGTGGACAGCATAGGTTGGCAAGTAATTAATGTCATACAGTACTCAGTGAGACTTTAGAATTTGAGTATGTTAAGTACCCAAGTAAAATTCTTTAATTCTTTATCGCTCTTATCATTTTTACAAATCAATTAAGTGCATTTTCTTCCTGAGCAGTGGCCAATTCAAACTCAACCTAGGTTTAAAGTCTCACTCTTGCACTTACAAGATTTCTTCAGATATAACCAGAAATTCTATAAACTCTGTACATTTGAATCATGCAAATAAAAAGTATAAGTAATTACTGACTGAACAGTGATCAATGATCATGAAGCTGCTGCAATAAAAATTGTATGAAGCTGATGTTAATAACAAATCCCACTTAGTGTTGGCTTTATATGTTTGAATGTGTGTGTGTGTGTGTGTGTGTGTCTTTTTGATGATCTACAATTAGAGAACCTTCGTGCCAGAGCCACAGCCAGAAAGCTACATGTATGATGCTATAACGCATGAGATTTTTATTTAATTTACCATTATATAAATTATGTTCATAGGGTTTACACCATTTTCAAATGCACAAGGCATCAACTGAGATGGTTTCAAAGTTAAATGAAGATCAGGTCAATTGCGAAAATTCCACTGACAGCTTTTGTGATTGGAATATTATTATAATCAATGTTAATCATGTATGCGCACATGTGGAATGCTTAAGATTCTCTAATGCTAAACTTCTTTAGAAAATGTTTTAAGCCAGTTTTACTTGTTTTTTTGTCGGAAATAAACTCTAAAGAATTTCCTGTTTTGAAACTTGTGCAAATTTTTTGTGGTTGTATGGTGGTAAAAGTTTATAAATGCAAAATGTGCTCTCTGAAGTTCCTCTACGCCAACCAAAAAGTAATGGCAAGAGACTAGCATAGACTGGCATGCTCTAAAATCATGAAACAATGTCCGCAAAACCTAGGGCTTTTTTGTCAGCATTTGTGGTAGTTTAGACTTAAATATGATCATAATGTTCTAATTAAATGGTTTGTGCTGTTATATATTTACAGGTAGAGAAAGATAATGCAAATGCTGAAACTGACGTTGATCCACTCGGAGAAACTCACCTTCCTCGTATTGACGGTACAGAAAAATTATCTTGTTGCAAAGATTTTGCAAGCATTGTGAGGCATAGCTGTGTAAGTAAATAAATATGTAAATAAGTATATTCTTTATGCAAACCAGTTGACAAAACACACGCCAGTGCACAGAAAAAAAATGATTATGGTTAAACCTCCAACCAAAATTGTGTATCTGCTACTAGTGGAACTGAAACACTATTTTTTTCTTTGCCGACATAACATATTACTATTAATCTGGAAATCGTTATTGCTTAAGTACAACAAGTGTATAGTTTTTATGATTTGATGATAACAGATATATGAATAGTCTGTGATGGCCTCTACACTGTACTTAGTATTGGTTCAATCCAAATTCTCTATCTAATGTACTTCACACAAAGAATTATCGACGAAGGAAAAATCTAGTGAAGAATGCTTGCAATGGATATTAAACCAACTTGTTTGTATATTTCATTTTTATATGATTCCTATATCGCAGAGAATTGTAATGCACGGCAGTTATATTGTTCGTTACTTTTAGCAACGAAATATGGTCGAGCAAAAACTAATTTGGTGAAGCAGTCCAAACTATCGTCCATCCTGTTGGAACCTTGTTTTGACTATTGCCAAAGAAAGTCATGGACATCTGGAATGCTCAACTATGGATCCAGTAAACTGAATCTTGAACCATCGGTTTCTGCAACCCAACAACTTGGTAAGCACATCACAAAAGGCGGCCTTTCAGTTTCAATAAATCTCTTCAGAGATTTTCCCAATTGATCATACATTATTTATTGAATATGACATTTCGCTCCACTTTTGTGTCATACACATAGCATTAAGTAGTTCCACAAAGATCACAACTGTACAATGATGGTTAAGTCCCATGAAATATATATGAATCGTGTATAACTGTATATTGTACAATAGCTGGACATGCCATTATGCTTGTTTTTATATATGAATTTGGGATTTTTACCAATTCGATCTTTAATCTTAACACACTGGGCAACCCATTCTGAATATTGCTTAGCTTTGTAATAGATAGCCAGTTTTAAATGTCATACATGTATTCCAAGTGTTTAAATCTGAAAGCAATGGTGAAATGCTCCATTAGTATTCCGGGTGGTCAGCTTTCTCTGGATTTTGTGTAATACAATTGTTCTTTGACATGATATAGATTACGATGTCATTATGTGAATGGTGTTCTTTATCTTTGTGTTACAGACTCCACGGAAGATGATCCAGATTTCCTTGATGCACAGAAATGGTTCAAAATTGAAGCTCAGGTAAATTTAAAACAACATTTTTAGATCCCTAATCATCAACGCTAAAATGGCTCAGCCCTCTCTCCCAAGTTACTTCAATTCTAACCAAATATGTTTTAAATTGTTCCTACAAAAGAAAAACTATGTTTACGATTAAAACCCTTACCTTTTAAAAACATTAGAAAATGTTCAGGTTTGTTATATAAAATTAATTTTGAGATGATTAATCAGCTAGTTTGAAGCCAAATTCAGTCCATAGTTATGACTACATTATGGAGAGTCCAGGTGAGACCAGTTGACGATGGGCAACTTCTGACCATAAGAATGCCATAAATTTATTTAACCCTTTAACGATGAGCTGCATTGGTTCTCACTCACTTAAGTACAAGCTCGGCGCTAAAGGGTTAATCTTTTACCCGTTTGCCCCGAGAATATCCGCTGAAAATGGGCTTAAAATTAAAAAATGAACGGGTAAAGGGTTAAACAATGCAGGAGGTTGAAAGCCTAAACATACAATTGTAGCACTTTCGAGTTCTAGTACTATCATAGGCTGGGTCTTAGACAGGGCTGAAAGTGGTTCAGAAAAGTTGCCGGGTCTCACTTTGGCGGACGAGCACGCCTTTGGCCCATAAATGTTTCTGACGACGTTTTTCCTGTAGTCATTTGCCCAAAATTACCGAAAATCCTACCATTTTTACCTACTTTTGGCACCTGACGGCCTGTTTTGCGACCCGGCTGAGACCCGGCAACAGCAGGTCTCGAAAATCGATGCCGGGTCTCAGACCCGGCTCACTTTCAGCTCTGGTCTTAGAGCATCAGAGTCAGCACTTCTCTGTTGCATCTCTTTGATGCCTTTCGCTTTGTTCCTTTCCTTTGATTTTATCTTTACTTGGTTTAAATCAGTCACTGCTTAGCAAATGCCATGTGGTGTTGTTTGTTTAGCCATTACACTCCGGTCCAAGATCAATCCGAGTTCCTTTTGGTCACCAGAACCAGTCGTCATCGTTGGGCAACAACACCGCTCAACCAGTGACGACACCAACGATCACCACTCCAACAGCTGGCATTACACTCTTAGCAAAGCCAGTCAATGGTTAGCACATCTGAATAGCAATAGTTATTATACAGCATATTATACAGGACAATTCACACATTTCATGTATTTTTCTATGTTCTTTGCATCCAGAAAATCACAAATCGCATATACTAGCATGCGTGCACACGCACGCGTGCACCATCGCACGCTCAATAGATTAGATTCATGATTAGCATAGACATATGCTTCACCTTGCCTAAATAGCTGAAGTGCTCGAGGCTTTTGCATGCTGGTACAGAGCTGCATCGGTAATTCAATTAGCAAATCTTACTGCCTCTCAGTTGTAGTTTACACTGAGGTCACATGCAAATATTACCAGAACTTTTAACATTACAGATTAAGCTCTCTTTGTAGTTGGCTATATTTTGTTATGTTTTAAATATCTGTTAGAATTAACTGAAGAGACATCCGGTTCCACTGCTAACGGTCTGACACGTTCTGCTACTCTAATGTCTCCACTCAGACGAACGACATCGAAAGTCGTTACCTTCGCCCCGTCCTCTCGCTCCCTCTCAAGCTGCACCATCTCGTTAGCAAAGTCACCAAACACTCGCAGGAACACGTCAGCAACATCCTTGCGTTTTCATCCCTCACGCAAAACGACCGACAGCAAATACGAAAGCAATAATTCAGACCAGCCAGCTCAGCCTCCGTATCCGCCTCCTCCATCTCCAGAACTGAAGTGCGAAGTACAAGACGGAGGAGATGCTGCCAGCAAGGGTCCAGGTTTTCTTGTCGACAGAGGCGACTCGGAGAGCGTGATTACGATCACCGCCCGACCGCCAACAAACTTCGAGGACGAGAGCGTCATCAACACTCCAGGTGAGAGCAGCCTCGCTCGGTCGCGTGAGAGCACCCGCGATCGACTGACCAGAAGAACAAGCGTGCCGCAACAACCCAGTGGAACAGAAGAGACAGAGGGAGGAACCTTCAACATCGACCCTAATTCAAAATGTTCCACGGAAACTTCCGGACTGAGTCGAGAAGAGACGCGTTATGTTGAAACGGCCATCGCCCAACTTGCGTCAGAAATTGTGGCTGACGTACTGACGAGTGCTTGCTACAATCTGACGAAATTTAATGTCGATTCCTTCGACAATGGTGCTGATGAAGTGGGTGAAAACAATGCAATGGCTTCACAGAATCGCATGGACAAAAGCACAGAAACGTTTCCAGATGTGGACATGCACAAGGCAGCCAATGTCTTAGAATCCCCAGAGCACTACAGAGATTCATCCGTAATGGACTGTCCAGTGATGGACTGTCCAGTGTGTCCACAGCAGCAGCCTCCGCAGCTCGAACACAACAATGGTCTTCTTGATGAATTTGACGCAACAGAAGAGGATTTCAAAAAAGAGCTTCGTGAAGAATACGATAAACTCTGACCTCTTTAAGCTTTACATGCAACACAATTGTAGTGTTGAACACAGTGGACAATTTACAAGGTTCATTGCTGATGGTAAACACAGATAGTGGGCCACAGCCGCCACACTATAGCTTAAAATATGTCCAGACAAGTTGTTTGGGTCTGCAGTTTCAAAAGCGATGGTTACTAAGATATTGGTGTTGATGTGGCAATATATTTAGTAATAATATACAATAGCATGCGGATAGGTTTTTGTTAAAGGTTACATTGCTAGATATTAATTCAGTTTTTCTCGGGATTGTGTTTAGGATCTATACTAATTTCGATTTAATTTGTATTTAAACTAGGGCTGTTGTTCGATTAAAAATTTTAATCGAAATTAATCGCGCGATTAATTTTTTTAATCGCAATTAACTGCAAATTAATCGCAATACATTTTCTTCAAATATATTAATCTAACTATTTTCTAAAGACCCCTGAGGCATAATATTTTAAAGACTGGATGCATCCGTTCTATTGCACACATATTTAATCACCATTGGTTTAGGTCTATTGAATTTCTGCATTTAGTTTATTGAACAGTTTTGTATGACGACAGAATTGAAACACTGTTCAAATCAGTCAACTGCTCAAAATCCGTTAATTATGTTCATTTGAGCCACCTTTAATTAAAATACCTAAGCTTATAGACCTAAATGTGAAACTAGGTAAACATGAAACTAGACAACCGTTTTCTGACTATCAAAATTAATTATTTATTCAGCTAATTGTATAAATCCATTGGTCTTGCGGCTCTTGCCATCTCATGGAGTTCAACCAACGTAGTCTAACGTCTGACAGGGTGAGGAAAGAGGAAACAACCTTAGTGGACTGGACGATGCGATGCGGCCGATATCGACGGCTCATCGTTAGCGTTTAACGCATGTGTTGGTTCGCAAGCAGGCGAAAATTGAGCAAAGAATTGCTACGATAACACTAAATTATGTTTTGTAATATTTGCCAAAGAATTAATACTAGCTTTAAGTATGAGCCGTCCATTTGAAACGAGTTTTTCTGCCTCTGATTCCATTTTAATGAGATCTAATTAACGCGCACGATTAATGCGTTAAAAATTTTAATCGCAAAATTTTTTAACGCGTTAATCGCACGCGTTAACGCGATTAAATCAACAGCCCTAATTTAAACACATCAAATGCAGACATAATCCATCACGAATACAAAAAATATAATTAATAATATAATGATAATCTCGTTAGCTTCTACTTGATCTATTCATCAAAGTTACAATATTTTCATAATATCTTGCTGAGTTTATCTTCATAGTGTTTCAAATTTTCATTGTAACTCAACTGCGCTTCGTTGGCAGAGAGAGAGAGGACTAAACTTGAATAGCTACTGAGCACCAAATCTCATGAATTCAAATCACAATCGGCTTTTGATTCTTTGTATTTCCTTGCTCTCAGAACCTGTCAAGAAAAAAGTAAAACAGCAGTCATTTAATTAGGATGCAGTGTAAACTTACTTTCATTTTTAATGACAGCTTATTGCAATAAAAATGGGTTTTCAGTTGCATAAAACGTTTGACTATCAAGTATTTGTTTGCATAAGAAATTTTCACATATCATTGTTATCTAGCATCAGTGGTGTCACCAGCCATACAATTTCAGCAGGTCACGTCAGGGTCATGAGAGTAATTCAGCTAGTCAAAGAATTTAAAAAGTAAAAAATATTGAAAATTCCAGAGATGTGTAAACACCGCCACATTATAATAGTGCTCAAGACAAATTAAATATTGATATTCTGTTCTAAGAATAAAATACAATAAATTAATGAGGAAGACATCATCCCAGCACAGAGACACAAAAAACACACTCACCCTGCAGATTCCAAAGAAGTTGAACGTTGGGATCAGTCAACGCCAACCTTGTCAGAACAGACGCCTTGCCTGACATCAAATACTGACTGATTGTCGACCATATCGTCACTGCAGGTATACTTAGATTCAGGTGAGGATAGGTGGCACCACAGTCTTTATCTCTGTATAGTGTGTTTCACATAAAAACAGGTATGGCTTAAAAGTATTTCCAATCAAGCAATGTTAAATAACAGAAGTAAAGAAAAACAAATATCTCTGAAATTGGTAACGAATTGAACACATAGTTAAATAATGAAGAAACAAAGATTGATAAATTAATTAACAGAATAGACGGCTAAAAACAACCATGATGAAAATAATGAAATGGGAACTGCAATCAGCAATTGTTAAAATAATGGCAGCAATCATTATTACTTTGGGTTTAATTGATTTTAAAATCACAGCAAAATATTCATGAAATGACAAATCTTGTGTGCCTGTCAAAACAGTTAAATTTTCGACTCCTGTGATAACCTAGGATTATCCGCTCGTACTATTGTAATCAGAAAGAATTATTGAATTGTAATCATTACGCAGAGTGTCAGTTTGAACTTAAACGAAGATCATGATGATAATCATTATTATTACTATTATTATTATAGCTCATTGTCACAGTAAATAATAACATAAGTATCAAGTAGCAAGAGACAGTGCAGCAACAACTAGAATAGCAAAAGTCACAAACTTGTTATATTATAGTTAAATTAATTTTGGGCGCAACGTAAAAGTCCTTATACGAATTGTGTCATATTTTCTACCTTGCATTGCAAACAACGATACCCAGAAGTTGACCATTTCTATTGACAAGTGCTCCACCACTTGCACCAGAATTCACTGAACAACTTGTCTGCATAAGCAAACAAACAAACACAAAAAACGATAATGATAACATACATTTATGAAAATATTACAGGCTTTCCCTACTCATAACTTTAATAGGACCACAGCTAACAATTTACAACAGCTCATTGAAACAAAAGAAATAACGAATCCAGAATGACTATAAAGTGTTAATAATTAATAGACAACATGATTACTGCAAGCAACGCAGAATCAGATCTTAAACCAAAAATATCAAACGTTCTTTTCCAAAACTACAGTATTTCAAGAACTCTGGCTGAGATTAACGCATATCCAAGTAACAATTTATTCCACAACTGGAATTGTGATAACGTTTTGTTTACTTTTCACAAGCTATGATGCTTAACACAGTGTGTCAAAGTAACAACAAGAACTCTAGACCATAATGGTGTCCACTGCCTTCAGTAGCATAACTTGCTGATTGCTGAATATATATTTAGTGTAAAAATTCATATATGTGATGCGACATATGAAAAGGGACCACTTAGCCGGTATTGGACTTATTCATACCACCATATTCAGCACAAAATTCTGAAAAGAATGATGTATTATGTGACACAGCACTATTATCTTTTCTATTTTTTGTAGACTTTACAACGTGATGTACCTGAAATACGAGATCTTCGGAAAAACGCAATTGAAGTTATTTGAAGTTACAACCCTAACCCTAACCCTACACTTTATATTTAGAAACATGGAAATCAAAGCGCTGCATAGACATGTAGAATGAATTATTTAGCGCATTACTATAATTATAATCATAGATTCATCATTAAAACCGTTTCCAAAAATATTCTACTGTCATAATACCCCGACATTAAAGATGCCGCCTTGCGGTCTCTTTTATGTGCTCTAATATTACAATAAGAAAACCTAATAATATCAAATGACTTCTGTGAACCATTATGAAAATTTGAAAGACAGAAGAGTCATCTAGCGAATCCCAGTGAAAACCCGATTTCGATATTTCGATGGGTGACTATGTTCTAAGGCCTGTATCTCGGTAAATAAATCCCGCGTTGTGGTCCCTTTTCATATGTCGCATCACATATGTTAAAAAGTGAAAGAGGTAACCTGGACAATGATTGGCGAATTCTTGTGAAAGATAACTTTTGAGACGACCCCACGAGTGATGGTTGGCTTCAATTTGTGCTCCTGACCGAATGCAGCATGACCAACAACAAAAGCCTCCGCTCCTTTGAAAGATGAAAAAAACATCATTTTAAAGAAATGAGCAATCATGAATTAAATAAATTTATTTCATGGTTGTCTGTTTTCTTAAAGTTTCTGTATGAAAACACAACTAAATGTTGCTACCAACTCCTTAAAACAAGAGTGATGGATATAAAGTATAAGTATGCACTATCTTAACACTGTGATTCTCCTGATTTTGCTGCAGAACTATTTTTCAGCTACATGTACAAAGTTTACATAATGCATATTATGTCTTCTTTAACGATTCTTGGCAGAAGAAAATTTAATTGTTAACAGCAGCAACAATGTTTTACATTGGTGCACACCTCTGTTCAAATTTTTAAAACTTTTTTGTATTTACACAGTAATCTTTTCATGCTAGGCTAGATCCAACACTTGTGGCATTACAAGCCAAGTGCTCTACTCAATGGGGCAACATGCCAACTTATAATTTGAATAAAGTACACATTAGAAGTCATCAGATCTTAAATTCTTTATTAAAATTTCTATAACTTTCAATGCTGCCAGAGACTGGTATCTTATGGGCTGTGAAGATCAAAGGCAAATGTAAACTAGTTACCTTCTTTCAAATCCGTTTCTACGGAGACGGTTTGAGGCCACTCTGGTCGTGGCCTGTAGCCTCTGAGTCGCACAAGAGCCGCATCAAACACCTGATCCTCAGAAGTGGCATAGATGACATCGCCCACGTGCCACGAAAAACCAGGCATATCAACACGCACCTTCACTTAAACACAGAAGAAAAACTATGGAAGATGATAACGAATATGCTTTCTTAACTCTATCGCAGCAAAATACAAAAATGTCATCCTATTTCTGTCTGTCTGTCTGTCTGTCTGTGTGTGTGTGTCTTTCTATATGCCTGTCTGTCCACCAGTGCAATGTAGCATTGGCTATTAATCCATGCCTCAGTTTCTTCGTGCATTTCATTAATATCAATCAATCGCTCTGTATTCATAATTTCACAACAGTAATATTCACAAATAAGTGCATTCAGGCAGTTATAAATGGATTGCTGATCCCACCAATTAGGGATTCCTGATACTTCAAGCAACTAAATGACTAGGACGGACAGTTACACCAAAAGAAGTACCATAAGTAACTTGAGTTGTGCAACACTGAACAATAGTATGAAATATGTAAAGAAAATCATCTACATATTTGTGAAATAGAAATAGTCCAGCATTGAAGCAACCGAAATAATGTTGACATATTTTGATGCACCTATTTACCTTCCTTAGCACCATTCACGACATGACTGCAGGTGAGAATGATTCCAAGGTTCTGATTAATTAGAACTCCACTGCCCCACATACAACCACTGCTCACAAACACAACAGGAATGTTGTCCACCAGTGGACCATGGACTATGGATGTTGACACCAAAGATCCTGTCAAGAACAACAATTTCAGTCTCATCCCACGAGCTAAAGTCCTTTCTGCTCTGGCAGCCGCAACTAATAACGTATTTCTCCATCAACAACTGAGAACTTGTTTTGCTACTTCTTTGCACTTGTCTCTCCAGATATGCATTTAGTTAAAGATGTGACATGGAGGCAGATTCTAGAATGGGGGTCGGCAGGGTTGTTTAAAAATTAGCATGCTGGATTGCCAAGCCAGGGATTGGAAGTTAAAAGCCTCACCAGCCCCAAAAAAATTAGTAACCCATGAGCAAAATCAGCCACACAACAGGTATAACACCTTTGCCAGCTCCTCTTAAAACCGTGATCTGCAAGCTACAAGGAAACAAGAACTATGAGAATTTAACAGTAGAACAGTCATAAATATTAAAATTGCCAACTTGTAAGAAAATAATAGAATTAAAGTAATAATAACAATGAAGTGACTAGCGGACCGCCAGGCGGCCGTCCAATTTCAATTACTAGCGGACCGCCAGTCACGTGTAACCTGTCACATGACGAGTCTTGATTTATGAATATTGTTACAATGGCGGCAGTTACCGATAGCTTGTTTTATGTCGAACAAAAGTTTTAATGACTTAGAAAATTGGAAAAAAGAGTATGAAATGAGTAACTTTTGTAACCTAACAATGCGGGATGCAAAAACGTTGCAATCCATGATGAAGTATGCACCAATGAAGGCAGCACGTGCAAAGAAGGAGCATCGTGAGTGTCGGTTAGGGTCAGGTTATTCGTCGTGAGGGTCGGTTAGGGTCAGATTAGGCATCGTGAGGGTCGGTTAGGGTCAGCTTAGGCATCGTGAGGGTCGGTTAGGGTCAGGTTGGGCATCGTGAGGGTCGGTTAGGGTTAGTGATAGGGTTAGTGCAGCCATTCATTTACATAGGGACCCACTTACTATAACTATGCCGAAGAAGGGAAACGAGAAACAGAGTAAGTATTTAATTCTGTTTTTATGCACTGTACATATCAAATATTTCCTCCAGCTTCTATTGAAATTGTTAATCTGTTAATCAAATTTATCATCGTTAATCTAGGCCTAACTTTTATTTAATCTTATGCTGGCGGCTTGCTAGTATTCGTTATTGGACGGCCGCCACTGGCGGTCCGCTAGTATTCAACATTAGACGACCACCTGGCGGCTTGCTAGTATTCCGTATTGGACGGCCGCCACTGGCGGTCCGCTAGTATTTGAAATTCGAGGGTCGTCTGGCGGTCCGCTAGTCACAGCCTAATAACAATGACGTCAATTTATTTATAGTGTAGTAACACAGCCCTGCTGTTACTCACTAAGGCAGCAATAAAAATGACAAAATAAGATAAAAGCCAATTCTATGCACAAACACTCTTCATTACCTGAGCTTCTTTCATCGTCGAAGGCTGATCCTTGGAACACCTTCTTCAGCGAACTCAGTATTTCAGAAATTTGACATCCCACAGCCAAGCCAATCCATTCGTTGGCCTTCCAGCATAATGGAGCCACCACCATACCCACTGGACGACTAAAATTGAAGAAACAGCAGATGAAACAACATCACAGAAGACCAGCCACTCGCAGGAAACCATAAATGTATAACAGTATTCATGGTACGTACAAGCCAACAACTGTTAAGTGATCATTGCAGCTGTAAACGCCGTTAATGCTGCTGCCGCCAAAATCTTTTGATGTTTGATTTGTCTTGACTAAACCTCTACAAATGCTCACACTGATTAAAGCAAAACAACAAAGGACAGAAAAGAACTTCACAAAACTTCCCATCAAAAAGCGTAACCTTTTAAGCAATTTTCATATCTAGCAAGAAGTTCACTAAATAGAATTCATCCTTATTAATTGCATATATTTTCCCACAATAAACATATCAGCTGTTGACATAATTGCTAATTAAACTGCCCCATTTTATTAACATTCTAGAGCTATCAAAATGACAATGGTCACTTATTTACAAGGAACACACCTTTGGAAAGGTGATCCTTTGTAGATTGCTCCTCCCTCTGAACCAGGAATACATCGAGCATCTGTCAGAATGAGCATCTCCCTTTCACCGGCCAGATTCGATACGATACCACTACTCACGGAGTTCATGAACACTTCTGGGCTCAAATTGCCAAATGGCGTTGAAACAACAAATACATTAGCGCCAACAGTGAGGTGGTCAAACCTGACCATAGAAGCCGTGGTCCAACCTCGGATGGATGGAACGCTGATCAGAACGAAGAAAGGAAGCAAATGATAAACCTGATCTTTTGATATTGCTGTTTCGTTTTTCTCCTGATCTTTTGATATTGCTGTTTCGTTTTTCTCCTCTTCCTGAGTTTCGTCGAAAAACTTCCACTCTGAACTCGGAAAGAGCTGCTTAAGCGTCTCCGAAAACTTCTGCGACCGCCACACCATCTGCAGGCGACCTTCGAGTTTAAGAAATCGACTTTTGGGCAGCACCGGATCACCGCCAGAAACAACGAGGTTCATCGGTTCTACAGTGTATCCAGACGTTTTACTACCGACCGGCATTAACGATTGTGACTCCTTACTTCGATTTAACGATTCCTCTACCGTCACCTGAACTGTGAGCTCTTTAAATGCATCGTTCTTCAGGTGACCCTCCTTAATCAGACCCTTGAAAGTTTTGTTTTGATTGCAAAGGTGTGGCAGAAGAATTGTGCCGTGAGATATAACGAATCCCCTCTGAGTGTCGACTACAATTCCGCTGCAGCTTGCCGAACCAACTTCGACAAGACACGTGTGTGCAATACTCCGACGATTCATTTCTTATTTCTTCATTCATAAGGCTCTGAGAAAACTGGCTCTGTTAGCTACAAATTAAGTATAATAGATAGCAAAAAAACATTTTTACGTGCACACTTACCTTATACGTTTAACTCAACGATCAAAAGTTAAAGTAACTAAAAAATAATGGAAACACCAAGTAACATGAATTTTAACAATATATTGACTGTGATTCGACATTAAAAAATGTAATACAACATAACATTACATCTTGTTCCATTACAGTTTGTCGAAGGCAAGTCAAATTTACAGTACGCTTAATTCTATTAATAATTTTCAGTTCACGTTCCATGGTTTCAGTGGACTGTGAAGCTACAGAACTCTGGTCACTGGTCTTAGTAATTCAAAGCATTGTTTTAATAAATGAGCAATAATCAACACATAATTTGCAAAGATTATTTGATCAATATAAGTCTGAAAGCTATATGGCTAGCATAATTATGAATCTGGCCCAATAAAGCTAAGAGCCACCTATGGATCAACGATTAGATCTTTAAATGCAAAACAGTAGATGAAAATAATAGTAGTACCACGGAACTCACAGAATGATGCCTCAAGCACAGGGTTCAAAATTTGGTTCACGATTCACGAATCAACGTCATAGGTCCACGTGCACGGCGTTGCTAATAATAAAAACAGACATCCGAAGAGATCGTAAGTTGACAATAAATATGTTAGTATTAAATATGATCTCACTATTTGTAACACCGCAACATGAGTTTACACAAGAAACACGATTTTTAAAATGTGAAAGTTTAATGCCACTTGCATTCCTTGTTTACAAACAACTCAAAGTCAACTAAACTTGATATTCTGCGGCATGAGAAACGCTACAGTATAAATATTCATATTGTGGAAGCGCCATCAAGTGACTGACTGAATCAAATCCAAAGTGGATTCTGTCAGTTTGAAAGTAATTTATGTAAAGCAATTAGGCTATCATACATTTTTCAGAGTTACACAAACGCCAGGTTAGAAAAAAACAGCTGCCTAAATACCGATTTCCTAAATACTTTATAATCTGAATGAGCTACATCAAACCGACCTTAGGCTACCTAGCTAGCTGATTCCAGTTCAACGGTAGGCTATGATTGTGTTTAGAACTAGGGTCTATCACCATAGGCTAAACCATGTATGGCTGTGACTAGCGGACCTCCAAGTGGCCGTCGAATCTCAAATACTAGCGGACCGCCAAGTCACGTGTAACCTGTCACATGACTGGCGGCCGTCCAATACTGAATACTAGCAAGCCGCCAGGCTTTCTATTTACACCAATCCACAAGAGTTTCTAATGGCTAAATAAACCCTAAAACTAACCCTAACCGACCCTCACGACGCCTAACCTGAACCTAACCAACACTCACGAAAAAAATTGGTTGCTTACTCTGGGTAAAGGTGTATTTTAGCGTATTAAATTATTGGCTCGTTGCACCATCATTATTCTTAATCAATCCAACTTCTAGTTTTCGACGATTTATAGCCATCGATCCAGCTTCCACTTAGGTAAGAATTTGGCAAGA
This sequence comes from Lumbricus rubellus, assembly GCA_945859605.1. Classification (NCBI taxonomy): domain Eukaryota; kingdom Metazoa; phylum Annelida; class Clitellata; order Crassiclitellata; family Lumbricidae; genus Lumbricus; species Lumbricus rubellus. The sequence continues at coordinate 13,363,051 of OX243815.1, read as the reverse complement.
ATTAGTTTCATCAGTCCCGCTTCTGTTTAGGCAGGTATCATTTTTCATCAAAATCACTTCTATTTAATTAAAAATTATTGTTCATCAATCCAGCTTTGATTTCAGCCAAATTGTCTTAATAAATCCCACTTCCATTTCAGTAAAAATTATTTTCATTAATCCGACTTCTACTTTGCAAGAATTCTTTTCGTCAATCCAACTTGTGTCTGATAAACACTGAAACCCATGTAATGGCGAATAATTTAATACGCTAAAATACACCTTTACCCTTACTCTGTTTCTAGTAATTTTCTAAGTCATTAAAACAAGAAGACTTTTGTCCGACATAAAACCAACTATCGGTATACCTGCCGCCATTGTAACAATATTCAAGAATCAAGACTCGTCATGTGACAGGTTACACGTGACTGGCGGTCCGCTAGTATTTGAGATTCGACGGCCTCTTGGAGGTCCGCTAGTCACTTCGTTAAAATATACCACAGAATAAAGAAAGCGTAGCTGTGGTTATTGCCTACCCACACGATAATATGTATTTTCTCATCTCTTACGCGGACTGAGTGCGGACTGCGGACTGACACTCGAAAACTGACAAAATTTCTGATAAAAATTGTGCGCACCTGCGTGCACCGTGCACGTGTGCCCTGCATGTATACTATGTTGTTCATATAATCTGCATAGTTATATCGCCCAAAACATAACCCACATGTGTTTTTTTACTGTTGCTGTTGTTGAACTGTGGTCCGCATTGCACAGAGTGTCAAAAGTAGACGTCCTCTTGCCCTCTGGCGAAGTTGGTGGTCTACATAAAGACGGACGAATATCCACTGCTCTGACTGATGCTGCTGCTCCAATTAAAGAGGCAGCAGAAGCATTGTTGCGATTATTTAGCCTAGGCCTACTGCCATTATCCAAATAAAAGAAGCTCTAGGCTAGGCTATTGCGCCAACGGCCTTTGTTGCCACAAGGTGCCTTTAAACTGCAGATCCAAAGAATAAAACGAACTTTGCAGTTCAAATAAAACGAACAGGCTGCGAAATATTATTTCTTTATAGGCCTACCAGTAGCCTATGAGAATTGTAGCAAATATAGCTGCTGGTCAGATCAAAGATTTTAGGTTACTCAAGAGGGATCGATGATCACGTAGAGTCGGGATGTGCAAAGAATAGGCTACTTAACAATGAGGTCCTAATAGAGATGGGAAAGTTGAAACCCCAGGCCCCCGACAATTCTCATCCTGATTTATTCATTCATAAATTTAACGAAGAGGTAAAAACTCTATAATATTATTGAACTGCGGTGCACAATAGCGCCATCTTGCGATTATGTTGTAACCATTCGCTAGGTGGCTGAATTAAGATGTCAGCGCTAGCTTAGACCTACCTCTTGACCAACAGTATCTGTATGTGCCTACATAGTTACGTAGTCTGTACAAGGTCGATCATTCATTTATCAAATATTCTGTCTGAATGTAAGGAAATATAACCATGCTAACTTTTGGTTAATGAGTTCGTGTTTGGAAGAGGCCTATTACGCTTGATTACTGGTCTGTGAAACCTTAACGCAACGAGGTGCATTGCAGATCATGCACCAAAACACAGAGCCAGGACTTAGCACTGTTTTGCCTCTTGTGATACTGCTTAATATAGTTAACACCAACATTATTATAACAATAATATTTCCTTTTGTATTATGTTGCTAACACTATTAACCATTAGGCCTAATCGCTTCTGTACCTGTTCCCGAATAGGCTATCGACAGACGGATCGAGTTACAAACACTATTGCGAGGCCTGCTAGGCCTATGGGCCTAGGCTTAGGCCTATAATTTCAGGAGGTCGCATATGGGTCATGAGAGTTATTCCGCAGGTCGAAGAAATTAAATACAAAGAAGATACTCGAAATTCCAAAGAAATTTGACTGGTCATAAGACAGGCCAAGAGTAAAATGGGCAGCTCATGTGACCTACCGCGACCTACATGATAGCGCAGCAACTCAAGGTTCTTTGTGTGGATTGATCTCAATTGGCCGCAACTGCATGGTAACAAAGTTGACCCAGCTGACTAGGCTATTATAGCTAGTCCTATAGTAAACCCAGGATACGAATGAGATCGATCGAGTAGTCTACTTAGGCTTAGCTCAAGGACTCTGTGCATAGCTTAATGCTGAAGGATTTTTACAGATCTATACTTCTATACTTATTCCCGTTTGAACGTGATCCTGTTTGACGAGTAGTGCGATTGCAGTTGAGTAAATAATATTTACTCAATATAATTTATTAAGGCAAGCAACAATTTAACCTTCGTTTCTAAAACAGACAAATGCATTTGATAGGTAGTGGGGCTTGCAGAGAAAAGCCGAATGGCCTGCATTGCTTAAAATGTGACTGGGCGGTCATGGACGGCGTCCAGGGACTTATTTTCAAACTTGAACGCCGTCCTGCCATAAGTCCAGCACAGCCTGGAAAGGTGGGGCGTCCAGGCACTTCTGTTTACACTTTAAGCACTGATGACCTGAATATTTTCCAGGACCCGGCCACGTTCAAACCCAGACAACCACGTACTTTCATTGTGCATGCAGCCTGTAGGTTGCCTTCATTGTGCCTCGTATGGCCTTACATCATCATTATATCTTTGTCGTCGTCATCATTTGATGACGCCATGCATTCGGTGATGATGATGGCATACGAAAATATGATCCTTATTGTCCTTGGCTGTTTGCCATGAAAGTGCATTGTGTGGAGTTAGATCATCTGCAAAATATATGGTTGCCAACTTGCCAGATATGAGCCTTAGGCTTAGGCTAACAATAGATTGCCATAACAGTAGTACTGTATGGTAGCTGAGGCCGAGGAAGTTCATTGCCCTTACAACTCGACAAGGCTATGGATATATATATATTATGTATATAACTATATGTATATACTATATATATATAATACACGCACCGATCGACAGAGGTCTACACCAAGGCAGACGTAACCGGAGATCACAATGCGCATGCGCTGCTGCTCTAAAAATACACGATAGGCCACTGACCTAGATGTCTGGAGGACGGACAGATTTTTGCCGCTCCCTATCTATATGGAGTAGTCCGTCATGCAGTGTAACAAAGTATTTATAATTATAGCGCCGTTCAAGCACATGCCAAGGCTTATCTGTGTGTGTTGTCTCTCTGGTCGTCCGGATGTCTGTTTCTCTGTTGTGCATCTGTCTCTCTGTCTGTATCTGTCTGTCTGTCTGCTTGCTTGCCTGCCTGTCTGTATCATCGGAACAGTGTCTAGCATGCCAAGGACTGTAATGACGAAATCTTGCTAACTAGCAAAACGACCTTCCCTTGCATCAACAACAGATAACCCGCCGAACAGCTCCACCCGACAAAGACTTTTGACTGCTGATGATTACAGCTGTAGATAGAAGTAGTCTTTGAAGTTCACATGTCTTTTAAGTTCACATGTCTTTGTTGGACAGGATGATAGCTGAATGGTAACACGCTGGCACAAATAGCAGAAGAAAGCAGGTTCAAACCCCGCTGGTCCCCACGAAGTCGACTATACTACTCCCAAGAGGGCAGCATTGAAATGATCACCAGTTTCACTGTGCATATAAACTTGGGTTGGGCGGAAAGACCTGCTGGGGGCTACTTTTCCCAGATGTATTTCAATGCCATCCAATATTCTTCCAGCAGTGCAATGATTTAAATGCCTCCCAAGGATTCCTTGAAAATGCCACCTAAGGGTTGATGGCCTGACACTGGGGATCAGCACTGTGCCAGACGCTAGCGAAACGAGAATGGGCAATATATACCCTAACCTTTTTTCTGTTGCTCTCACCAATCCTGTGTATAGGCACAGAGTCTCCACTCATTTCCGCTCTCTTTTTCTCGGCCATCACTGATTATAGCTGGCATATTTTGCATGGGCTGCAACAACCACCACCACCACCCCCCCCCCCCCCACCAACCCCCAATACGCCATATAATTCTTCATTGTGTCCTCGGTGGCTCCCACAATACCCGTCCGATTTGGCTAGTATAAGAGTAATAAGACAGATGTTGTGAGGATGATTTATTCTTAACTAATGACATTGTAGCCCATACGGTTATTATGCACGTCACAGGGATGTCAAAATCTTTTTAATGACGGGCCAACTTCGTCGTGACGACCGAAATGGCCGGCGGACCGGACGTACTTTGACGCCCATGATCACGTGCACCAAAGTGCGTTTAGCAATTGGTTGCATAAAATATATACTTATTGCTTACTTACATTGTATTTTTACTCTTTGTGTTGCGCTGCTACAGTGTATTGCTTGTGGTGCTGAGTGAGAGTTTAATAAGAGGTCGCGAAGAGGCCGGGCTTCAGTGCGTCCTCGGTACGAACGCGTTAATCACTGAAGCATGTCGACGTTGGATAGCGGCGATCGGTGCAGCTGTCTGTGTCTGTCTGTGTCTGTCTGTGTCTGTCTGTGTCTGTCTGTGCCTGTCTGTGTCTGTCTGTGTCTGTTTGTGTCGCGTGTCCATTTCCGACTGTCTTTACGAGTCTTATTAAGCGCGGGACAATGATAAATGTCTTTGTCGGTGATTTTAGTGCCCACCCCCACCCCACCCCAGTCAGGGTCGACTTCGGTCCTTCACAGAAATCGCCGCCTCAAGCAGACAAAGACAGACAAAGACATCGAAAATAATACAGACAGACAAACAGAGAGACGATGATAGACAACGATGTACACAGACGAAAGCGGTGTAGATGGCGGCGGGACGAACGGACGGAAGACTTGTGGCTCCCAGTCAACTAGCGGTGACTGCTGGTCGGACGGACGGACGAACCTTTGTGTCGTTTCGCTTCGGTCACTCAGTTCGTCGGTAATGGGTCTTCTGACTCTTCTCTTTGTCCATGCACCGACGACAGTTATCCTGTCACCGTCCACTCCATTACATCCCATTCCATCCCATTCCATCACATTCCATCCCATTCCATCACATTCCATCACATTCCATTACATCCCATTCCATCCCATTCCATCACATCCCATTCCATCCCATTCCATCCCATTCCATCACAGTCCATCACATTCCATTACATCCCATTCCATCACATTCCATCCCATTCCATCCCATTCCATCACATTCCATTACATCCCATTCCATCCCATTACATCACATTCCATCACATTCCATCCCATTCCATCACATTCCATCACATTCCATCCCATTACATCACATTCCATCACATTACATCCCATTCCATCACATTCCATCCCATTCCATCCCATTCCATCACATTCCATCCCATTCCATCCCATTCCATCACATTCCATTACATCCCATTCCATCCCATTACATCACATTCCATCACATTCCATCCCATTCCATCACATTCCATCACATTCCATCCCATTACATCACATTCCATCACATTCCATCCCATTCCATCACATTCCATTACATCCCATTCCATCACATTCCATCCCATTCCATCCCATTCCATCACATTCCATTACATCCCATTCCATCACATTCCATCCCATTCCATCCCATTCCATCACATTCCATTACATCACATTCCATCCCATTCCATCCCATTCCATCACATTCCAGTACATCACATTCCATCCCATTCCATCCCATTCCATCACATTCCATCACATCCCATTCCATCACATCCCATTCCATCCCATTCCATCCCATTACATCACATCCCATTCCATCCCATTCCATCCCATTCCATCACATTCCATCCCATTCCATCACATCCCATTCCATCCCATTACATCCCATTACATCACATCCCATTCCATCCCATTACATCCCATTACATCACATCCCATTCCATCCCATTCCATCCCATTCCATCCCATTCCATCACATCCCATTCCATCCCATTCCATCACATTCCATCCCATTCCATCACATCCCATTCCGTCCCATTACATCCCATTACATCACATCCCATTCCATCCCATTCCATCCCATTCCATCACATTCCATCACATCCCATTCCATCACATTCCATCACATTCCATCACATCCCATTCCATCCCATTCCATCACATTCCATCACATCCCATTCCATCACATCCCATTCCATCCCATTCCATCACATTCCATCCCATTCCATCACATCCCATTCCATCCCATTCCATCACATTCCATCCCATTCCATCACATCCCATTCCATCCCATTCCGTCCCATTCCAGTACATCACATTCCATTCCATCCCATTCCATCCCATTCCATCCCATTCCATCACATTCCATCACATCCCATTCCATCCCATTCCATCACATCCCATTCCATCCCATTCCATCACATTCCATCACATCCCATTCCATCACATCCCATTCCATCCCATTCCATCACATTCCATCACATTCCATTACATCCCATTCCATCACATCCCATTCCATCCCATTCCATCACATTCCATCACATTCCATCCCATTCCATCACATTCCATTACATCACATTCCATCACATTCCATCACATCCCATTCCATCACATCCCATTCCATCCCATTCCATCACATTCCATCACATCCCATTCCATCACATCCCATTCCATCCCATTCCATCACATTCCATCACATTCCATTACATCCCATTCCATCACATCCCATTCCATCCCATTACATCACATTCCATCACATTCCATCCCATTCCATCACATTCCATTACATCACATTCCATCCCATTCCATCCCATTCCATCACATTCCAGTACATCACATTCCATCCCATTCCATCCCATTCCATCCCATTCCATCCCATTCCATCCCATTACATCACATCCCATTCCATCACATCCCATTCCATCACATCCCATTCCATCCCATTCCATCACATTCCATCACATTCCATCCCATTCCATCACATTCCATTACATCCCATTCCATCCCATTCCATCACATCCCATTCCATCCCATTCCATCACATCCCATTCCATCCCATTCCATCACATCCCATTCCATCCCATTCCATCACAACCCATTCCATCCCATTCCATCCCATTCCATCCCATTCCATCACATCCCATTCCATCCCATTCCATCACATCCCATTCCATCCCATTCCATCACATTCCATTACATCCCATTCCATCCCATTCCATTACATCCCATTACATCCCATTCCGTCCCATTCCATCACATTCCATCCCATTCCGTCCCATTCCATCACATTCCATTACATCCCATTCCATCCCATTCCATCACATCCCATTCCATCCCATTCCATCACATCCCATTCCATCCCATTCCATCACATCCCATTCCATCCCATTCCATCACATTCCATCCCATTCCATCACATTCCATTACATCCCATTCCAGTACATCACATTCCATTCCATCACATTCCATCCCATTCCATCCCATTCCATCACATTCCATTACATCCCATTCCATCACATCCCATTCCATCCCATTCCATCACATTCCATTACATCCCATTCCATCCCATTCCATCACATTCCATCCCATTCCATCACATTCCATTACATCCCATTCCATCCCATTCCATCACATTCCATCCCATTCCATCACATTCCATTACATCCCATTCCATTCCATCACATTCCATTACATTCCATCACATTCCATTACATCCCATTACATCACATTCCATTCCATCACATTCCATCACATTCCATCCCATTCCATCACATTCCATTACATCACATTCCATTCCATCCCATTCCATCACATTCCATTACATTCCATTCCATCACATTCCATTACATCCCATTCCATCCCATTCCATCACATTCCATTACATCCCATTCCATCCCATTCCATCACATTCCATTACAGCCCATTCCATCACATCCCATTCCATCCCATTCCATCACATTCCATTACATCCCATTCCATCCCATTCCATCACATTCCATCCCATTCCATCACATTCCATTACATCCCATTCCATCCCATTCCATCACATTCCATCCCATTCCATCCCATTCCATCACATTCCATTACATCACATTCCATCCCATTCCATCACATTCCATTCCATCCCATTCCATCACATTCCATTACATTCCATTCCATCACATTCCATTACATCCCATTCCATCCCATTCCATCACATTCCATTCCATCCCATTCCATCACATTCCATCACATTCCATCCCATTCCATCACATCCCATTCCATCCCATTACATCCCATTCCATCCCATTCCATCACATTCCATTACATCCCATTCCAGTACATCACATTCCATTCCATTCCATCCCATTCCAGTACATCACATTCCATTCCATTCCGTCCCATTCCATCCCATTCCATCACATTCCATCACATCACATTCCATCCCATTCCATCCCATTCCATCCCATTCCATCACATTCCATTACATCACATTCCATCACATTCCATCACATTCCATTACATCACATTCCATCACATTCCATTACATCCCATTCCATCCCATTCCATCCCATTCCATCACATTCCATTACATCACATTCCATCACATTCCATCACATTCCATTACATCACATTCCATCACATTCCATTACATCCCATTCCATCCCATTCCATCACATCCCATTCCATCCCATTCCATCCCATTCCATCACATTCCATTACATCACATTCCATCACATTCCATTACATCCCATTCGATCCCATTCCATCACATTCCATTACATCACATTCCATCACATTCCATCACATCCCATTACATCCCATTCCGTCCCATTCCATTCCATTCCATCCCATTCCAGTACATCACATTCCATTCCATTCCGTCCCATTCCATCCCATTCCATCACATTCCATCACATCACATTCCATCCCATTCCATCCCATTCCATCACATCCCATTCCATCCCATTCCATCACATTCCATTACATCACATTCCATCACATTCCATCACATTCCATTACATCACATTCCATCACATTCCATTACATCCCATTCCATCCCATTCCATCCCATTCCATCCCATTCCATCCCATTCCATCACATTCCATTACATCACATTCCATCACATTCCATTACATCCCATTCCATCCCATTCCATCACATTCCATCCCATCCCATTCCATCCCATTACATCCAATTACATCACATCCCATTCCATCCCATTCCATCACATTCCATCACATTCCATCACATCACATTCCATCCCATTCCATCACATTCCATTACATCCCATTCCATCCCATTCCATCACATTCCATTACATCCCATTCCAGTACATCACATTCCATCACATTCCATCACATCACATTCCATCCCATTCCATCACATTCCATTACATCCCATTCCATCCCATTCCATCACATTCCATTACATCCCATTCCAGTACATCACATTCCATTCCATTCCATCACATTCCATTACATCACATTCCATCACATTCCATTCCATCCCATCACATCCCATTCCATCACATTCCATCACATTCCATCCCATTCCATCACATTCCATTACATCACATTCCATCCCATTCCATCACATTCCATTACATCCCATTCCATCCCATTCCATCACATTCCATTACATCCCATTCCATCCCATTCCATCACATTCCATTACATCCCATTCCATCCCATTCCATCACATTCCATTACATCCCATTCCAGTACATCACATTCCATCCCATTCCATCACATCCCATTCCATCCCATTCCATCACATCCCATTCCATCACATTCCATCACATTCCATCCCATTCCATCACATTCCATTACATCCCATTCCATCCCATTCCATTACATCACATTCCATCCCATTCCATCCCATTCCATCACATTCCATTACATCCCATTCCAGTACATCACATTCCATCCCATTCCATCACATCCCAATCCATCCCATTCCATCACATCCCATTCCATCACATTCCATCACATTCCATCCCATTCCATCACATTCCATTACATCCCATTCCATCCCATTCCATCACATTCCATTACATCCCATTCCATCACATTCCATTACATCCCATTCCATCCCATTCCATCACATTCCATTACATCACATTCCATCCCATTACATCACATTCCATCACATTCCATTACATCCCATTCCATCCCATTCCATCACATTCCATCCCATCCCATTCCATCCCATTACATCCAATTACATCACATCCCATTCCATCCCATTCCATCACATTCCATCACATTCCATCACATCACATTCCATCCCATTCCATCACATTCCATTACATCCCATTCCATCCCATTCCATCACATTCCATTACATCCCATTCCAGTACATCACATTCCATCACATTCCATCACATCACATTCCATCCCATTCCATCACATTCCATTACATCCCATTCCATCCCATTCCATCACATTCCATTACATCCCATTCCAGTACATCACATTCCATTCCATTCCATCACATTCCATTACATCACATTCCATCACATTCCATCACATTCCATCCCATCACATCCCATTCCATCACATTCCATCACATTCCATCCCATTCCATCACATTCCATCACATCACATTCCATCCCATTCCATCACATTCCATTACATCCCATTCCATCCCATTCCATCACATTCCATTACATCCCATTCCATCCCATTCCATCACATTCCATTACATCCCATTCCATCCCATTCCATCACATTCCATTACATCCCATTCCAGTACATCACATTCCATCCCATTCCATCACATCCCATTCCATCCCATTCCATCACATCCCATTCCATCACATTCCATCACATTCCATCCCATTCCATCACATTCCATTACATCCCATTCCATCCCAATCCATCACATTCCATTACATCACATTCCATCCCATTCCATCCCATTCCATCACATTCCATTACATCCCATTCCAGTACATCACATTCCATCCCATTCCATCACATCCCAATCCATCCCATTCCATCACATCCCATTCCATCACATTCCATCACATTCCATCCCATTCCATCACATTCCATTACATCCCATTCCATCCCATTCCATCACATTCCATTACATCCCATTCCATCACATTCCATTACATCCCATTCCATCCCATTCCATCACATTCCATTACATCACATTCCATCCCATTACATCACATTCCATCACATTCCATTACATCACATCACATTCCATCCCATTCCATCCCATACCATCACATTCCATCACATTCCATTCCATCCCATTCCATCCCATTACATCACATCCCATCCCATTCCATCACATCCCATTCCATCCCATTCCATTACATCACATTCCATTACATCCCATTCCATCCCATTCCATCACATTCCATCACATTCCATTCCATCCCATTCCATCCCATTACATCCCATTCCATCACATTCCATCACATTCCATCCCATTCCATCACATCCCATTCCATCACATTCCATCCCATTCCATCCCATTCCATCACATTCCATCACATCCCATTCCATCCCATTCCATCACATCCCATTCCATCCCATTCCATCACATTCCATCCCATTCCATCACATTCCATTACATCACATTCCATCCCATTCCATCCCATTCCATCACATTCCGTTACATCCCATTCCAGTACATCACATTCCATCCCATTCCATCACATCCCATTCCATCCCATTCCATCACATCCCATTCCATCACATTCCATCACATTCCATCCCATTCCATCACATTCCATTACATCCCATTCCATCCCATTCCATCACATTCCATTACATCCCATTCCATCACATTCCATTACATCCCATTCCATCCCATTCCATCACATTCCATTACATCACATTCCATCCCATTACATCACATTCCATCACATTCCATTACATCACATCACATTCCATCCCATTCCATCCCATTCCATCCCATTACATCACATTCCATCACATTCCATCCCATTCCATTACATCCCATTCCATCCCATTCCATCCCATTACATCACATTCCATCCCATTCCATCCCATTCCATCACATTCCATTACATCACATCACATTCCATCCCATTCCATCCCATTCCATCACATTCCATCACATTCCATTCCATCACATTCCATCACATTCCATCACATTCCATCACATTCCATTCCATCCCATTCCATCACATTCCATCACATTCCATTCCATCCCATTACATCACATTCCATCACATTCCATTACATCACATCACATTCCATCCCATTTTATCCCATTCCATCACATTCCATCACATTCCATTCCATCCCATTCCATCCCATTACATCACATTCCATCACATTCCATCCCATTACATCACATTCCATTACATCCCATTCCATCCCATTCCATCCCATTACATCACATTCCATCCCATTCCATCCCATTCCATCCCATTCCATCCCATTCCATCCCATTCCATCACATTCCATTACATCCCATTCCATCCCATTCCATCACATTCCATTACATCACATTCCATCACATTCCATTACATCACATCACATTCCATCCCATTCCATCCCATTCCATCACATTCCATCACATTCCATTCCATCCCATTCCATCCCATTACATCACATTCCATCCCATTCCATTACATCCCATTCCATCCCATTCCATCCCATTCCATCACATTCCATCACATTCCATTCCATCACATTCCATCCCATTCCATCACATTCCATTACATCCCATTCCATCCCATTACATCACATTCCATCACATTCCATTACATCACATCACATTCCATCCCATTCCATCCCATTCCATCACATTCCATCACATTCCATTCCATCCCATTCCATCCCATTACATCACATTCCATCACATTCCATCCCATTACATCACATTCCATTACATTCCATTCCATCCCATTCCATCCCATTACATCACATTCCATCCCATTCCATCCCATTCCATCCCATTCCATTCCATCACATTCCATCACATTCCATTCCATCACATTCCATCCCATTCCATCACATTACATCACATTCCATTCCATCCATCCGTAAATTTCAAACTTCTCCTACAGGTGATGGACGACCCCATGGATACATACGGTGTCTCTAGTTGCACGGTTCGCTAGCTTGTCCACACCCCATTCCCATCCACACCTCTATTGTATATAAAGGTTCTTTGTGTGTGGATTGATCTTGGGATAAGACGGCAATCCGATGTGCACGCCCCTCCCGCCCCCATTAAGGTGGAAGAGGGGGTTAATTAAGAGTGCTGCACAACCAGGCCCGTAGTTTTGAGGGTTCCACAGTTATAATTATGCGCGTGGTGTACCGGTGGATTGTCAGAAGGGGTGGGCATTAAAGGCTAATCACAGCACCCACACAGGTCTTAATGCGACCCCTGTTGATGGGTGACGGCTTTCGTAGCCATCCAGGATGCGTTTGACGATCTCACGTTTAGTCAAAAGCGATGTTTATCGACGGAAAAAGGAAGCAACGCATCGAGTGATTAGCGGCAGCCAATAATTAATTAGTAAATGGTGGCGGATGAGGAAATAAGACGGGTATAGAGGTAGGGCCTATTATAGCGCAGAGAAAGATGTCGTCGGATGGGGGGGGGGGCATGGAAATCGATATAATATACGTGTAGCCTATAGTATACAATGGAGCTGCAGCACAGCGACAGGTGGGAGCGAGATGAACGAGGTAATCACTGATCAGACAGGACAGGAAGGAGGTGTCTTTGGATATAATATGCACATCGGAGATTCGGAGGTCAAGAGGTTAAAGCGAAAAGTCATCACGTGCTGCTAGTAGCCTAGTAGGCTACATAGCCTACATTATACTTCAACGAACTGTCAGTGAACTTCAGCCGATAGTCGATTTAACTGACTCGGTCAATGCGTTCGTTTATACAATGTAGACAAAGATTGAGTGGAATGGTCTTTGCATGTAGCGGATTATAGCCTATAATTTGGCTATACGCGTAGGTTTGTAACTGCTATAGCATGTGCGCTTTTGCTATTATAGACCGACGTTGTGTACATACAAAGACGCTTACAGTAGCAATGCGAGCCATACAATTGCAGCAGGTCACGTGTCAGGGTCACATGAGTTATTCAGCAGGTCAATGAAATTAAATGTAAAGAAGATATTAAAATCTGAATTTTTGAGCAGGTCATAAGGCAGGTCAAGAGTATTTATGAAGGTCAAATGACCTGCTGCGAACTATAGGCCTACAGTGGTGCCGCCACTGATCAGTGTATACATACAAGTATCGCATACCAGTCCTGCTCAAAGATGTATATACACACTTTTATACATATCTACGAACATGCATTGCATAAATAATTATATAACATACAGGTAGTATAATTATTTAGGCAATGCATGTATAATTGTATATACACTGTGTCCGGAAAAAAGCGACCCATTTTGTAAATATGAAAATAAATAGTAAATATTCACCGATTTTTACAATTCAAACACCATTTTAATCCCGACATATTTGTCTAACATGGGTGAAAATATAAAAGTTCCAGTCACAATAATGACGTCATGATGACGTCAGTTGCATCAAACTGCATATAGCCGGCCATTCATGCATGGTTCGGTTGGTATTATTGGCTTTTGGTAAAACGGAAATCCATTTAATAGAACCAGAAGTGAAAATAAATGCAGCTTATTAGAGGGATTGTCTGCTCTATAGAAAAGTGGTGTCTCATATCCGGGAATATTTGGAACAATAGCCTACACATTTCAACAAAATAGCGCTTCGGCTCACTGAGTTCGTTAATCTGTTGAACTGTTGACTAAGGAGACTCGGATTCCATTCCTCTTAATCTTTGGCCGCTAAACGGCCGCTCGCTTAAATTCCGCTGATAATAAGAGTTGGAGACTAATGGAGGATAAGGTGCAGGCTACAAGACAAGGATAAGAGACATTGAAGAACTTCGTAAGCGAATTGTTAACGCCTGGGTGGATTTTGATAAGCTGGTTATCGACGCTGCTGTTGGCTATTAGCGCGACCATTTTGACGCTTACGTTGAGACCAAATGTGTACTCTTTGACCACAACTTGCAGTCTGGCATAATTCAGACATAAAAATAAAATTAAACTTACATTTATTATTGATAAATTACATCATAAAATATTGAAATTTTGGATGATTTTGCGCATTTATTTTTTAAATTTGACATTTTGTGCAAATGACGTCATTATGATGTCATTATTTGGACTGGAACTTTTCTATTTTCACAATTGTTAGAGAATTATGTTAGGATAAGAATGGTTTTTGAATTGTGAAAATCGGTGAATATTTACTATTTATTTTCATATTTACAAAATGGGTCGCTTTTTTTCCGGACACAGTGTATATAGCCTACATTCCATTCCACTATGCACGGACGCCCACGCACTCAAACAGTGACAAACACACACAAACACCAAATATATATATATATATCTATTGTGTGTGTTTGTCACTGCTTGAGTGCGTGGGCGTATATATAGCCATATATATATATATATATTTGGTGTTTGTGTGTGTTTGTCACTGTTTGAGTGCGTGGGCGTCCGTGCATAGTGGAATGGAATGTAGGCTATATATATACAATTATACATGCATTGCCTAAATAAATGGAATGTATACATACTAAAGAATGTATACATACTAAGATGCAGTTTCATGAGTGCCATGGTTTTAAGGAGGTTCCTCACTTCCTTATTATCTAATTAACGATGTAGGCTAGGCTACACGAAGGTCAAAAGCTACTAAGGGCCGACAATTAGCACATCCGTAGACGGTATAACCATGTACATGACATGCAAGCATATAATGTTTAATCAGCCTATATTATGGCCAATACAATGTGCTCTATGTCGTGTAAATCAATCAGGAAGTTGTGAGTTTTACTGGAATTTGCCCATCCTAGCTTCATTCACAATCAACAGACGAGTAAATAAACGGACCATATCCCCTCTTCGGTCTTCCTTGAAGACTGCATTCAAACGAACAATCAACCGCACAGTCGGCTGCAGTTAGGTGGTTACAGAACTTGTCGCTATGACTATCAAGCCTATACTGTGTGTAACAATGTCATCATTGTCATGTATAACCGGATCCGAAAAAAGGGTTCGCCGCAGCTTCGTTTCAAACGGAAGTTCTGATGTTCTAACTTATAACTTATAATGAGAAGTTGAACCGTTCGAAACCCGGGCCCCCCCTCATGAACGCTCAATTGGCAATCCAGATGATAGTATTATGATCAAAAGTGTGTTAAATTGGTCTTATGCGCTTTTGGTTCAATCGAGTTTATTATTATTATGGTTCAGTAAAATATTGATCACGAACCCCGCCACCTATCGAAGAAATTGAACCGATCATTCAGTGCAGAATATAATTATAGTCTCCAGACGGCTACCGCTATCCATTATAATATATAGGCTATATCAGGGATGGGCAGTAATTTAATTGAGTAATTGAAATTACGTAATTTCAATTACAATTGTAATTGGTAATTTGTAATTTGCTGCTCCATATCAAAGTAATTTGTAATTTGTAATTCAATTACATTTCTTCCTGTAATTTGTAATTTCAATTACATTCTGCAAATCAAATTACTTTTTGTCGCTACTGTTGGCATTTTCAGATGTCATTACTAGCAATTCATATGATTTTTTCTTTTAGTTTGATCTGCAAACCACATAATATTATATTACAGATAATATGTGTGCAAACTATGTGCAGGTAAACCACATAGCCTAAAATATGGATGAGTCACTGTTGCAAGGATATCATACATATGATTTACCATTACCAAAGAATCTTAACAAATAATGAGCATCTAGTGGTCATAAAGGAGAGGAAGATGAAGAATTTTATGGTTTTAGCGTGTAGCGTGCAGTGACCACAAAGTCATGCACAAAGCAAAAAAGATTTAGAAATCTTGCAGCATATAGAAGACCACAGAAATGGAACTATCAATGCCTCGTAGCTATCCAACTGCTAAAAAATTGTTTATTTAATTTAATGCTACCCTGCCTTGGTCTGCACCAGTAGAGACTATTATAGATGCTCTTTAGTTTTACAGGCATGATTTGTAAGGCCCAACAGACAACTGCTATCAAATAACTTGTAAGAACAGCTGCTGTTTCTTAAAGATAGCTTGAGCTAAAGATATCTAAATAGACATTTTCTTACGCAATAAATAATAATACACATATAGAAATAAGGGGAAAGTCATGCACTTCCTGCCTAAGGTTTTTTATTCCAATGATTTGAGTCCCAAAGTAATTTGTAATTGATGTAATTGAAATTACGTAATTTGTAATTTTGTAATTTGAGGCTCTGAGTCAAAGTAATTTGTAATTTGTAATTCAATTACATTTTCTCCAGTAATTGGTAATTTCTAATTCAATTACATGTTGCCCTGTAATTTGCCCATCCCTGGGCTATATATATATATATATGAATTATATAATATAGGCCTAATACAGATTTGCTATATATGTAAAATACTTATATAATATATACATATATGATTAAGATAATCATTCACAGTTGCAGTCTGTAGCTCTGATAATGCATGGCCGATCCTCTCCTATTAGACTTAGAAGTCTTAGATTATCGTCTCGTGCTCACACTGAAGAGTAGGCAATGCTTTTCTTGGTACTAGACAAGCCTAACCTACAATATTTTTGTCTTGCTTTGTATATATATTGGTTGGCGTTCATTCAGTTTCTTGTTCCTAAATCTCTAAATCGTCTGCCTCACGTTCGCGCCTCTCGTATACCGAGAATTTTGCTGGGAACTGGAAAGCGACCTCTTCCAGTCTGTTTACCTTTCGTAACTTTTCCTTTTCCCAGATTCAATGCGCACTTCTGAACTTTTTAAGGAGGGAATTTTTAAATGACAGCTGCTCTTTTGTATTATAGTGTAGGCCCTACAGTACTGCAATGTCTAGGCTACACATGACCTCATAGATATATATATATAATATATATATAATATATATAAAATTGTGTTTACATGATTATAAGAAACCAGTTGTGCCCTTCAGTCGGTCCTTTTAGAATCGATTAAACCATCTCCTAGTCCGCCCTTCTTCTCATTCCCTTCTATCCTTTCCTTCTTTCCTGCGATGACCGGAACGACTTTGTACATACATATATATATATATATATAATTATATATATATATATACATGTACATACATACATGCATACATAGTCTACACACACAGGTGTAGAAACTGTAGATGTATAAACTGTTCGTACAGCATTTACTAGGAACAGAGAGATAATAAAGACTGCTCTCGAGAATCATGCACTCCATCGTCATTTTCTTATTTAAAATGACGTATATATATATATATATATATATATATATATATATACATGTACATATATCCACGGTCTTCTCTTGTCAATGATCTCTGTCTGTCACTGTCTGTTTGTCTCTCTTCTCTCTTTTCTCTCTCTGTCTGTCTCTTTCTTTCTGTCTGTCAGTCTCTCTTTCTGTCTGCCTCTTTGTCTCGCTCGCTTCCTCTGTAGGACATTGAACCGAACTCACGCGATGACCCCTGCAGCCAGGTCGTCGATGGTGGCGCATGCGCACATGTGTTGCCGCGCATACATACATTTCCGTTCCTTTATAATATCCGTTTTCGCGAACAATAATAAACGAAGACGACAACGATTGAGTGCAAGATTCTCGAGAGCAGTCTTTATTATTATATCAGCTGTTCCTAGTAAATGCTCTACGAACAGTTTATATATGCATCTACACCTGCATGTCTAGGCCATGTATTGTATGTATGTATGTATGTATGTATGTATGTATGTATGTATGTATGTATGTATGTATTTATGTATGGTGTGTATATGTATGTATGTGTATGTGTGTGTTTGTGTGTATGTATGTATATATGTATGCATGTATATATGCATATACGCCTCTAAGCACTTGATACAGCGCCTTACTTTAACATCTGAAAGGCGTTAAAGATGTCGTAAAGGGTCACGTGTTCCTATCTGTAGCGTATATTTATTATTTAGATAGGTATAGGCTACTCGCTGTTTAACGACGCCGTGCAATTACATAGATTATAAACGTCACCCTCCTGGCTTTTCCAGGCTTGGGCCTGGCACAACCAGAATGCAGACGGTGGTGTAGTTAACAGATGAGTATGGGCACATGATTTTTATACGAGTCTGTGGCACGTACGACTGCCATGGTTTCCTTTGGGTTCGGAAATCATGCACGTTATAATTATTATAATTATGCTTGTAAAATAATGTTTGTCCAAAAGTATATAGGCCTACATTGCGTGGCAGGATTCCTTTTGTCAACGTCTGTGCTTTTGGCAGGTCTTGAAGTGTGGCTGGACGGCGTCCATGCACTTATTTTAAAATCTGAACGCCGTCTTTGCTGGCCAGCACAGACTGGAAAAGTAAGGGGCGTCCAGGCACTTCTTTTGGAAAGGTAAGAGGCGTCTAGGCACTTATTTTCGAAAAGTATGGGGCGTCCAGGCACTTCTTTTGGAAAGGTAAGGGGCGTCTAGGCACTTATTTTTCCACACTGTAAGCACTGGCTTTTGGACAAACATCCAGGAACGGCCGTTGACAGATCGAGTTTTAGTAAGTGTCCCGGGCTTTGAGAAACGTTTGGACCATTGCACGCGTTAGGATATTGAACGAAACTTTCGAATTTACAACAGTAGGCCTATAATCATCAGGCTATTATGGTAGCCTAATAAGCCTATAGTATGAAGCGAATAGCACCTGCTGCCAGAACGTGGCAGGCTACAGCTAGTCATAATCTCTTTCAAATGCTGCTTTTATGTCGCTTATGCCCCAAGCACACCAGTTCGTTTACAGTTTACACAAACTCGAACGATATGGATTGCAAAATACGGTAGGTCTCCGTGTTTATCGGACAATGTGGCCTACAACGCTGCAACATAGCGCGGTGTTTTGTTTAGACAACACGGTTTTTGTTTTCCATTGCGCAATATGGCCTAACATGTCAACTGTATACATGTATACAGCGTTTACTATAGTAAGGTCAGGCTGGTTGTTTTCCGTGATAAATGAATATCAGCAAGTTTATCATCATCCTCAAAGAGATAACAACTTTATCGGCAATATTGAATGATTCAACCCTCACGAAAAACCTCCGCAAAAATATCCAAACAGATCGCCCCTACGAACTGTGACCTAGGCCCTAAAAGATAATTATTATCTTGAAGAGGCAAATGTTCCATTGCTTAATAGCCTAAAGGCAAAGTTTTGTTTTTGGGTTCTTTCAAGTGGAAACTCACTCTTTACACAAAGCTATTTTCAGTGGAAACTCCGTGCCTGCACAAACAATACTTATTGTTATACTTTTCCCTCTGTTTACTAATTGGCCGACTGGGGCTATAGTCACGTGAACGGTTGTTATTATTATGAGGTCACGTGAGTCTGCCTTCTGTCGTGACGCACACGGAGGACAATATAATTGGTGTCTCCCCGATCATCAACAAAACTGACCCTGTAAATTTACACTGCGCGCACTAATACCACCGTTTATATCGTTGGTCTATTATTATTATAGTCGACGAACCGATCGGAAAGCTATTTTCGACGAAGCCTCCATTAGTTCATTTATAAGCCGTATGGATGCGTGCGCTGATTAAGGCCCACCCGAGCAGCGAATAGTAGCCTAATTATTGTAAGCAATAAAGGCCAATAATATTGTGAAGAACAATCGAGAAGCTACATCAGTCTATATCCTCGAATACCGGGCCCTGTTTATTATGCATTTCGTAGCTAAAAACAGAAAAAGAAACGCGTTGACATCACGATCTATTAGGGTCTGTCCATATGATTATTATGCATGCAAGGAGGGAGGGAGGGAAGGAGTCGCCGGATTTAGGTAATTTGCGTACGGGTGCATGCATAATTATGGCGGGGAGGGATATCGACAAAATCTAACCTACGTAGACTGCAAAAAGTTTATTTCTAATTATGACGTTCACACTACTCTATTTATAACCTCTGTTATCCTGTGGTCGTACAATGGCATGTGATCAATAGGCTACGATAATATAATTAAATTCTGTCCAGGCCTAAAGAGTAAGCTTAAAGTCTTAAACCATAGCAGTCAACAAATTTTAGCTATGGCCTAGTAAATATGCTGACAGATCAATACTAAACCTAAATTAATAATTATATGTATCCTCGTTTATTAAAATGTTTGAAAACATACATAGGCCTAGTATACTATGTAGGCATAGGCTACGTAGGCTATGTTTTCAAACATTCAAATAAACGAGCTAATCCTACTCTCATCATCGACTAAATCGTGAATCCTGTGTCCACATCAAATGAGAGGAAAACCAAATAAAAAACGTTAAAAATGACTTTTCACAAAAAAAATGTGAAAACGGGGTTAAAATTAAAACAGAAAAATGCTCCCAACTTGTTACATTTTGCACTTCATCTTACAATTAAAGGTTAGTAAGCAAAAACGCAACTTTGTACATAAGTAGGCCAAAACACTAGTAGGCTATCATTAGGCCTAGTCATAATCTACAGCATTTTTCATTTCTTATAAGTTTGGTCTAGGCTAATAAGGAAGCAAATTCAGAAATTAGAAATGCTTAAATCTTTAAAATTTAAATTGCAAAGAATTAATCCACATAAGTCCATGCAGATAATTATATTAGAATTTGATGCTTAATAACCTAGGCACGTAGATTCAATTTCTTGTAGCCTACTGTGTCATAATTATGTTCCTCAAATGATGACGTTAAAACGTCGTTGAAGTGGCCCTAGAGGCCCAGCAGCATCCTTGAATTAGCCTCCAGACCAAACAGACCACATTAACATAGTAGGCATGTGAAGCATAGGCCTAAGACAAATTTAAAGAAAATAACAGCAGGCAGTATGCTAGGCCTAGCCTGAATGAACTAAAATAAAGTCACACCAAAAATAGGCTAAAATGACGAAAAAAGTGATGAAAAAATAAAAACCAAGGGCATTTTCTGAAAAGTAAAAAACGAAAGTGTTTTTAAAGCGTCTACGACGAAAAGCTAGCCCAAGTCAGCTATGACTATGAGTAACGAGTATGGAGCATCAGCGACATTTTCTTATACCCGGCACATGAGTTGGCACATGATTTGGCACATGATTCGGCACATGAGTTGGCACATGATTCGGCACATGAGGAATGAGGATAGGCGACCTCACCGTCTCAATCTCACCACCGACAGTGTACTGATTATATGACATGTGATTTGGCTAGGGGTGTTGGTAGAGCAGGAATCTCGAACTAAATTTCTGCCATGGCTGGATTCGAGTCCCCGACCTATCGATTAGGCCTAAGTCTAGGCCGCCATCCACTACACTACACTATCAAACACCTTTAGGCCTAAAAGCTATTATAATAATTATGCACACAATAGCTCATTCACAAGCGCTGCGTAGTATGCATGAGAGTGTGGTCTGAAGTTACTACGTCATCAGAATGAAAATTTTCCAGATCCCTCTACGTCTGCACGTGTAGTTTATGAATCCGTCAAATGGTTAATTCCGACGTTCAGTTCGGCCGCGCTACGAAGCACTTGTGGTTGTTTACATTGGAAAGGTTGCCTCACCCTTACTCATCGATAAACACGACGCCGTACGCGAGTCCCTGTGACCTATAATAATAATCCTATCATAATACAAGCTGTGCTTGGCACTGCTTGTATTTATTTCCTGCTGCCAAATAGAATAGGCCATATTACTGGCAGGTGTTTCCTCGACCTACAACTACCATTCTTGCTCCAGTATCGAGCCACACTCAATTCTTTACCAGACGTAGAAGAATCGCAGCACACAGCAACATTGGAAATCCAGACCAAGTTTAATACCTCCACTCCTTTATCCTTCGAAACGTTAATTTACCACATCCATATCTGCCTCCACTCACCTCATACCACTCCTCCAACAGACGCACGCACACACACACTGTGACACACACACACACACAAACACAAAGACGGCGGAAACCGTTCGTTCAGGCAGATGAAGAACAGCTGTAGACCGGACACGGTACCCCGGACACTTCTGCTTCCAATAATTAGTATTTAGGCGTAAAAAAAATTTGTTGTGTTTCCGGTAACGCGACCGACCCATTTTTAGGGCCGCGACCCAAATATTTTTGTAAAAAAATTTTATTAAAAAAAAAATTTTCCTCCAAAAAAATTTAATTTTGTTTTCAAATTTTTTAAAAAAACATTTGTATTGACATAACATAAGAGACGTCAACAAAATGAAATTAATAGGACTGTTTCTAGAGCAGTTTTCAAAGTGTATTAAGTCAGTGGTTCCCAAACTTCAGCATGCTGCGGACCGGCAATAATGTTTGGTGAAGCTCGCGGACCGCTAACGTAGGCCTTTATGGCGATGATACACACAAATAAGCCGACTGCAGTAAATTTAGAATAAATTTAAAAAAATTAATTTGCCATCTGGCAAGTTAAAATCAGGTGCGTTGATTTATTTCAAATGTTTAAATACTAAGAAAAAAATTTGAATAAATTTTGGACAACAATTCGAATAATTTCCCAATTTCAAACAAATAAACTAATAATTAGTTTATTATTTTTATTTTTAACTCTTCTCCGCGGACCGGCGATCATACCTCCGCGGACCGGCACCGGTCCGCGGACCACCACTTTGGGAACCACTGTATTAAGTGTATTAATACACTCGGAGCAGTTTTAGGTGCAGACAGTCGGGAAATAGGCTGTTTATACTTGCTTAGAACACATACTTTGTTTCAGCGTGCAAAAAAGACTAGTGGGGACCTGGGGTATACTTTTTCGGATAGTCACTGCATAAAAATATTTTACAAAATAAAAATATTTTCCGACCTACCTACCCAATTTTTTTTAGCTCTGTTACCGGAAACACAACATATTTTTTGGGGGCCTTATCATATCCTCTTTCCAGGTTCTGATATATATATATATATGTATAATTGTATATGTATATACATAATATTATATTTAAACACATTACCATACAGATTACTGATTGACCTATTGGAGTCACTTAAATGTGTTATACCGTATCGGCCTACATCATAATAGATCAGCAAGCTATGGTGTGATGGATGCCTTGAATATGCAAATTACGCACACACACACACACACACACACACACACACACACACAAACACAATTTAGGCTATCCTACAAACAAAACACGCAGATGGACAAAAGAATAATATATTTATGTGGGTCCATTATGTTTACGATAAATCGGGGTCACACACGCGTTGTAAGCATACACACCATGTTGTGTACAACCAAAACAGAATATTCCTTATGCGTTGCATTGTAAGATCATGCACGAATTAAAGGATTTTATCATCACCAATGTCACCATCTTGAGACCTCTGTTGTTTTACCGAATTAATTATCCATCAGAAGAATTGTGAATAGAGGCATCACTTCTGAAGCCACCATTAACTCATTGTCTATTGTGATGACGGCGCTATGGTAGTTCTAAGATTAGATTACGACGTCGTCGTCATTATCATCATCATAATCCTCATCACAACCACCCAATCATCATCATCGTCGTCGTCACCACCACCAATTTTGATGCAAGAATCCCTGACATTATGTCATCCACCCAAAAGAGCTTGAATTCAATGCTTTCTAAGAGCATACTATTATTCTTTGCGTCTATATATGCGTATACAATATAATAGGTTTAACTCGCCCCACTTTTACACTTCTGCAAGTCTCTTCTGCTCTAAAGGCTATATGAATTTATTAAATAGTAGCCTACATACCAAAGGCAGACCATGCATATGAAACCTGAAAGGCACAAAGAGCGACGAAACCCCCCCCGCCCCCCGTCGAGGGCACAACGACCCACAAGCATTGCTACAGTGCAGCATGCAAGGTGGCTGATACAATCATACAACGGGTCGATAAGTAGGTCTCTTATTAGGTCGATCCTTCTACAGTCTAGGTCAATGAAGTTGTCATTGTCAAGGTGCTATATAAATGTCCAGGTGCTTGAGTAAAATGACATAGGGCATTTTAATACCATTTATTCATTAGCAATTCTATAGCTCCTTTTGGCTGTTTCAACAGATTGCATCATCCTACATGTATACTCTTCATTCCTTACTTAAGGCTTACTAGGACGTTTCAGCCGGGTTCACAAAGTCATTCAAGTACTGCTTGTTTTGTTTACTTATACATACAATCCTAGGGCCTACAGTCTGAATACATTAATTATTTTTAGGTCCCGTTGGTCAATATATAGGGTTCTTTGGTCCTTTATTAAGTTTTTACTAAGGTTAATAATTAGGTCGGTTAGGTGCTTACTTTGTCGTTAATTAAGACAATAATTAAGTCATTTGAATAACCATCTCCATGTCAAGTTAATGAATATAGCAAATTACTGATTTGTTGCATCATTTTCAACAGTCAATATTAGACCTACGTCACCCGTTTGCAGACCTGTCGTCGCCTGAGGATTAGGCTATCTTGTCCTATCTCCATTTTTTCAAAATCGAGTTTAGACTTGATTTGTTGCAAAATTTTGTTTACCTTTCATCACTTTTAATGGTTACGAGATAGGACAAGTCGTGGCACTTGTGGGTTTGACGACCCCACAGAAATATATCTATATAGTGTTGGGCTATGACCTCCGTCAGTTTTAATTCCATTCATATGATATTATAAATTAAAAACTTACTTGACTACATAAATAAATAGAATTGTAAGACCCAGTATATTTATTTTCAGGTCACATTGTGGTAATTTCTAAGTCATTTTGACCATAAAGAAATCCATTTATTGTTTGTTATTTCTTATTTCATGTTATTTATTATGTCACTGAATGGGTCGTTTGCTGGGTCGATTAACGGGGCGCTTAATAGGACGGTGCGTAGAACTGCATGCCTCTGTTGCCACCACATGACACCCTAGCAAGACCTTTGCCCCTCTAACCCAAAGACCCTGTTCCTTCTTTACATTTGCATGCATAATTGCTGAACATCAGTCTGTGTTGATCTGTGCGTAGCATACATGTAGCTTTGAGCATTCCTTGGACTGGGCTAAAGACTGAACTTGGGCCGATCATTACCCGCTCCCCAAGGTTCTTTCAATACACAGGTTGGCCCGCTGAGGGGGTTATGAATATGCGTGAATCGGGGTGCGGCGCCGTGACGTCACATGCCTAGTCGACCAGCGCTGCTGGCATCTGACATGCCTGTTGAAACTATAGCTTACCAAATGTATTCGAAGAACCTTGATAGCGTACATTTAGTAACATCAGTAGGAATTTAAATCTGCTGTCTTATGCCAAATACGTCTTTTGTTGTCATAATTAAGCCGCCATTAAACTCCGGATCCAATATCTAATTAGCCTGCATTAATTTAGCAGTCCGAAGTTGCCCACGTACAGCTGTCGTTCATTGTAAATATAATTTTAGATGTGAACGACATTAAGAGCAGCCTTAAATGACACTAACAAATCCTAGCATCAGAAATGATCAATCGAATGGCACTAACAAGTCTTAAGTGTACACGTGAACGACAGTTGCAGTTGGGTAGCCGGACATTCCCCCTAGACATAGGCCTACATACATGTACATACATACATACATGCATGCATACATACATAGAGATGAACAAACTTTCAGACTTACAGCAGGCCTAGAGAAAATACATAAATACATACATACATGCATGCATGCATGCATACATACATACATACATGCATACATACATACATACATACATACATACATACATACATACATACACGCAAACATACATAGCCTACATATACGCACGTCTGTATGTATGTATGTATGTATGTATGTATGTATGTATGTATGTATGTATGTATGTACACATACAATGTCATACATGCATGTATTTATTTATTTTTATTTTGATGGACTTTGTCTATATACGGGGAATGTCCTACCTCGGGGGGGGGTGCGTCCGGGGGGAATAAATATCCGGGGTGATATGTCCTGGAAGGGAAATGCCCGACTACCCACCTAAATGTCTATTCTTTTTGGTTTCTGGCAACGTCTTTTGCTTCTTAAATCTCTGTGAAACTGTTCAGCTTCGAAATGCTCAGAACATAATTATGCGCGCCGTCTTTGCATTAAATGTATCTTTCCGGCAGCACCTTGATATCCAGAGTTTGAATAATCCGTCATCTTTAGGAAATTGATGAAATGATAAACCTTTCCTAGACTCGCACGTATTTTTACAACTGGCGATTGCACAGTTATTAGGCATCTCGATTTGTTTCTCGTGAATACATCACCTACATTGTACACTGAATGTGTGGATTGATATTGGGCAGCTACAGTGAATGAACTGCATAAAGGTTATACACGAGTCAGATCGACTGGGCGTGCGACGTCAGAAACACCCCACCCCGAGTTAATGAGCCCGCTGCCTAAGCCAGCGGGCCAACCTGTGTATTCAAAGAACCTTGCCCGCTCCCATACTTAAGCCTGAAGCCTGAACACATGGAGGCCTACTATTCGAACCCAAAGTCCTAGAATAAACACAACCAACACACGAGTTCACGTTTACTAGTTTGAAGCCCATATAATTGATATCTTATTGATGGATATCTATACCTCTGTGATCTTATTAGGCGACCTATCTCCTCTACCACTGGACGTCCTCTCCTTTCTTTAGACGGTCATGGCCTTCTTGTACCATGGTCTCGGACTGCTACAGCCCAGCATCGTGCATTTGCTTCTGTTGGCCCTTTGCTTTGGAATGGCCTCCCTACTATAACTCGTACTCAGATCTTATCTGGAAGCACTGCTGCTTCTGCGCGTTTCCTTAAAACTTTTCTTTTTCCAAGAGGATCTTCGCCTCTGATTAGATTGTACTGTGAGAGGCACTTTATAAATCCAAAAAATAGTATAGTATAATATAGTATATTATTATACATACATTGCAATTTGCATGTTATAGATGTCATATTGCAAATCATAAACTGAAAGCACTTGAAACATGCATGCTGCATTACTAAGCTTGAAAGCAAATGAGCCAGCTAACAGACAAAGCTATAAAAGCTTCTTGCACAGAATCAAAATTAAAGTTATAAACCAACTATCAATATTATGTTTATTAATTCACCCTCAAAATTTGATCACATACTACAGATTTACCAGTAAATTATTGGCATCTACCTTATTATTATTGTTTTCTTAATCAAAAGCACATAATTATTTGAAATATTCTAAAATTATTCAAAGCACACAAGTAATTTGAAAGGGATATAACTTGGTGTTTCCTTTGATAGCATTTGCAATGATGCAACATCATGGTTTTTAGTGGCAGGGTCGACCATGTACAATGAATGACCCTTCTTTAGATCTGCATATTGTTTTGTTTTTTAAACTAAGGACACTGCATACACCTTTCAAATGAATTTCAGACTGCTTTATCACCCAAGTATGGCTTGGGGCTCGGGTGATACAGCAGTAAGTAAGTAATTATCATGTGAGGCGTGATATATTAATGCTCAAAATAAAGATTTAATGCATTCCAATTTATGCATCAAGTATAAGATGCTGTATTGAACCACGCCTGATATAATTATGCACACACGAGCCATAATTTTATATATATATTTATATATATATATATGCACACGTGACACATGAGCCATAAACAGGATATATAATTACTACGACGCGCTGCCATGTATTGCCAACGGCAGCTGAATGACACGGTCCAATAAAACCTCGTGTCACGACCTACATTCTATAACTGCAAAAGACACGCGTCAATTACACGATTGACTCATCAAATATACTCGACTCATTCCATATATGGTCTGTCGTAATAAGCTGGACAATTTTGCTTTACATGGCCGTCCAAAATGTATAACCTCAACCAGTCATAATGGCATGCATGAATGCGGCACGCCATGCGGCATTCACAGGTCACAAGTGGGAATATATTAGTAGCTGAGATTAAGAAAATGTTCACGTACACCAGTTCCACGCAGGACTTTATCACCCAAACTTCCCATTTTCGTTGACGCCGATTTTCTAATTTTTGTGATGAATAAGCGCCTAAATCCGCTGAATCATCAAACCGCGTGAGCAAGACTCGTGCCACAAACCATGCCCATATTTGGAACCCACACGACGTCATCCCACATTCAAAGCGAAATGGCCAAACCAGGCCTGGTGGAGTAAGAATGTCTAGACAACAGTGGCAGACACCGTAGCTAAAAACCTGAAACTAGCGACAAGGAGATGGCTAGCCAGCGGCGAAGGCTTACTCTACCAGATGCATTTTGTCGTAAACACAATAATCAGACGATGATCGCCAATGTTGTTTTCGAAGAAACCTGCACATCTCCCGTCCAATGATATCGCGGCTTACAACGGTTCGACGTCGAACCAATGAGCGCATGGTTAACAAAAGCAAAAAGGCGCACGTGTTGGACTGGCCAATCATCGTCGTTCTGCTGTTAGGGGAATTTCTGTACACGCAGAAACTATGCTACGATAGCAACGCCAGCGTGTATCAGCAACGTGTCACAATAAGCTATGCGTTAAAAATAGAGAGCAGAGAAGGAGAAATACACACATGACACTTAACAAAGACCAGCGGGAGAAGTCCGAGCGCGTGACTGTACTTTCAGAAGCAAATCGGGTGGAAATCGTAGAAACAGAATCTGACACAAGCTGTGCAACCGATATGACTCTAGAAGACGCCGAAAAAGACAAAATGCAAGAAACGAAGAAGATTATGTAAGTTGGCTACTGTGTTTTTATCTTTGCACATCTCGTGTTCTAAACCTCGTGCTGCATACCGGCGTGTCATTGCGTAATGCATTTGTTATTGCGTAATGCATTCCGGTTTGCAGCATCAGCATTTAATAATGTTATTTGTTCTTGTTCTTTGTGTCTGGATGTGCATAAGCGCATTTCTAATGTCCAGTTGTAGGTTAGGCTGCAAACTTAGTCTGCAAAGCATACACCAAACTGTGGTTTATTTTTACATTGTGCAATCCAATGGTTTAATGTCCAGGTGTCCTTGTAAGTAAATAAGTAAGCATTTACTGAACTGCATGCCACACACTGTGATAATTTATGACATTCAAATTTAAACAGTGTTATTGTTAAATATTGCGTAATGCATTCCAGTTTGCAGCATCAGCATTAATCGTTCTTTGTTCTTGTTCTTTACGCCTGGATGTGCGTAATGCATTTGCAGATTTCTAATGTCAATCTGTAGGTTAGGCTGTGAAATATGAGCATCCCCTATTTAAATGTAGTTTTGTTTTACATGATGCAATCCAATACTTTGATGACTTTGAGTGTGTCCCTTGTAAGTAATAAGTAAGCATGTAATTTATTGTACTGCCTGCAACACAATGTGATAATTGATAGCATTCAAGTTTTAAAATACCTGACTTTATTGACTTTTATCGTATGTGTGATGCTCATGGTCACATGTATGATGCTCATGGTCACATGTGATGTGCACAACTTGTTTATGAAATAACAGCATAATTATAGATTGCTTTAATCCTGTAAATGTTGGTCTGACTTGTATGGCCTATATTATGGCCTATATTATGGCATGAATTGTATAAGTGGTATGCTTCTGGATCTATGCCAATTTCTAACCAGTATGCTTCAGGACCTGTATTAAATGGATCCTGCTTTAATTAAGCATGCATGCACCCAAGTTCAACCCAGAATGCTTCAGGCATTCCTCTTAGTATACATGGATATGACTTCTAACCACTATGCTTCAAGATCCAGAAGCATACTGCTTATTTATACAATGCATTTTACAACCTGAGCTATGCATTTACTTTTCTGTTAAATATTGTGTTGATGTGTCATAGTGTCATCTAAGCAGCTATGCTATGTAAAAAATGCATTTGGAATTTTGGCCTAGTCACGTGTCAAGCATATTCATCAAATGATGTCAGTTGCGTAATAGCCTAATTGGGAAATTATTGGCCTATTATTGGCCTTCCCACGGGTCAGATACTAGTCTAGGGAGTCATAGCATTACAACCATCCGAACCACGAAATTAACGGCCAATCTTTTGCTTTGTTGGGGGTGGGGGAGGGAAGAAAATGTCAACTGGTATTTTCGTCTCTTTTGTCTGAACTGGGCGTTCAGTTGTCAACCCCAATTGTTGCTATATTTAGTCCATGCGTAATAAGCATCGGTGGTTGACAACCACCCGCTGTGCCCGGTTAACTTACCGTTATTATAGGTCGCCTGTGTAACCGATGCCTTACGCAACGCATGCAAGAAATGATGAAACATAATATAAAGCGGTCGGTGGGAGGAAGATCGGCGTGAGAATCTCTGCAGAAGGTTTTGGCGGGCGGACAATAGATCAGCCTAAGGCGGGAAGAGAACTGATCGGCACTGGTTTGTGCAGGAGCGTAGGGTAGGAAACGGATCGGCAACGGCGCGAAGGTTTTGCCTGGACGAAGGTTGACGACCTGTCAATGGGAGAAGGGGTGAATGCACGACTTATTTGTGATTTTGTATGGATGGATGTGAGAGAGGCAAAAGGTCATAGAGCTGTCTAATTTACGAGGTCAGGGTTAAAATAATTAACTAAATGCGTGAGAAATAGCTTTGGAGGACAATACTGATGCAGCAAAGCCTTGTGCATAGCATTAGCATAATTTAATCACTGTTTCATCCCGGGGTTATACGTGGCCGATCTTGAGAAAAAGAAGTTTAGAGAGTGCATTTTGCAGCATTGTGCAGCTGTGTTTGATTATCTGGAACTGTGTTATCAGCATGATTTAACGACCTTTATGTAACAGATCATTGAGATCAATTGACTGTTATAAAGACTTGCCGCTTTCCGTAATGTTTACCCAGTGCAGCATTGGACGCCCACGTTTTCACAGAAAATTGGTTAGGCTGCAATGGGTGTGAGCTGGCCTGTATACCAGGGCAGCTGTTTTCGACGGATTTCTTGCCGTCTTTCCAGAAGTTATTACGCAGGAATGGGAAAGGGGTTGTTGCAACATTTCAAGATGAAGAAGTCATAAAATTTCCTTGTGTGTTTGGAGATGCTTTCGTTATCGTTTTACTCGGTATAATAACTATGCATTGGTCCCGGCGGCCTATTAACATATTCATGAAACTATGAGGAAGCCTTGACTGCAGACAACCTGTCTAGGCCTTCGTGGAATGCAGCAGGCCTGCGGTGTCTGCCGACAGGTAATAAACGACTTGAACCGTTTATTATCAGCTGACTTAGATGTTTGCAGAAGAGGCCTTGCTCTCAGCATTTCCATAGATTTCAGTTTGTCCAAAGAACTGAGAGATGATCTTATAATTATTACACAATGTTTATATGCAGTTGGGTGTTGCTTGTTATGCAACATTAGGTTTATTGTTTTTTGTTGTTGCACTTCTGTTTGGCTGAATGCCAGATTGGACCATTTTAATTTTCAGAAAGATTCTGTAATGTCCACGATGCTTACTAGATTCCAAGAATGCAGTAAAGCACTAGTATGCAGTATCTCTGTGTTCGAACGTGCAAATCCACCTTTGCTGTCTCACTGTGCTCTGTCTGATCTGTTGATTGATATGATCTCTTTGGACAAGGATTGCTATTGCACAATGCCATGCTTTTGCAATTGTGGGGCCTTCTTTCGGAATAGCATCCTCTTCTCGATTTGCTCTGAGATTCTGACAGAGGTCTCTTCCATATCTATATGCAGTCTGAAACAGACAGATATACCGTTAAAGTCGTTAAGGCAGAAGATAAGCTATGCTATCTTATCTCCCAGGGGCTCACATGCTGAGAGTGCCACCGTATAGTTGACACAATTTACAAATGTCGAAATACAATGCAAAAGCTTTGATGAGATATTCATTGGTTAGAAGGACCCTTCATTGTAAGAAGGCTATAGTCTGTGTCTAGGATATAAGTCATTGTCAAGTTGGGCCTCTGTCACGAGTCCCTTGCGGTGTTGATTGTTTTCCGAAGAGTGCAGAAAGTTGCCGTTAGACTGTGTCGTGCATATAGCGTGGGATGTGTCGTCATGCATTGCTTCAATAAGCACTAGGGACGCAGAGGGTTTAAGAATTCTTTGCAGTGACGTCTCCAGTCTGCACCCTGCCCTGTATATATACACGGTATACCAATCTGTTGTTGCATATAGTAGGCCGTACCAACTGAAGCTTGGCTCTGCCATTTTCCTGTGACGCTCATACTCGATCCACATGCTTCTTTCTGTTCGTGTATTCATTGCACATTAGTATACGTCCACGTGTTCATGTAGTAGTAATTAGAAGCACTGCACTAATGCACGTCTGTGCTTTAGTGCCAGACAGTGTCAGTGCAGAAGCTTTGACAAAGGGGAAGGCGACCCTAATAGTGTTATTCCTCAGTGTCGTTAAGCTGATACAATTACAAACTGTGCCCTTGGGCTGTCTTTTAGATTACAATCTCTTTCATTTGCATTTCCTTGGTTGCTCTCCTATGCAGTGCTAAAAGTGTAAATGAAGAAGTGCCTGGACGCCCCATCACCTTTTCAGGTGTGCTGGCCAAATAAGTGGCAGGACAGCATAGAAAGTTGAAAATAAGTGCCTGGGACGCCATCCATGACCGTCCTGCCACACTTTAAGCCCTGCTCCTACGTCATCCAGGGGGCTATGGACTGCATGCACTAGAGCACAGTGACGTATACAGTGGCAGAGTTCATGGTTGGCTAGTTATGCTATTCAATGACATCTCGTTTCATGACAAAGATGGTTGGCGTCACCCTCCTCCTCTCTTCAGGCTTGGGACTGGCACTTCAAGAGTATGCAAGCAATGGTGGGAGGAGGAGTCTAAGTATGGTATGAAGCTATTTATATGGCGCCCTTGAGGATTCTCACGTCACATGATGATGGCGCCTTTGTCCACAAACAAAGAAGTTTGTTTATAGCCTAGATTTTGAGTGCACGTCTCTTATTATGGTAGCTGCGTGTAAATGTGACGCCCGGGCATCATCGTTGTTTGACCTCTGGACTCTCTACCTCGGTCATTGGCATTGGTATAATCAGTTGCCTAGGCTGCACACAATACGAGGTTAACTTGTACAGTTAATAGACTCTCAAACTACATTTAATAGACTCTCAAACTGGGCTATTATTATACGACCGATTTATAAATATTGACCTGTTCCTTTGATTGCCGCTTTAATTATATTGTGACATTGTATAGCATATCACGAGTATATGCAATATTACACAGCCTTGTCAGAAAATGAAGGATTAATTATTGAACCAACAGTTATGAGCGCTAATGAGATTCATGCATATTCATATTCATATATGCATATTGACCTAATGACAATGAAAACGCCGTGCCGTTAACTTATGCATAATTCGTATCGAAAGGCCATCCAACAAGCAACAGTGCCATGCTTGCATTGCTGGAGGTCAATAATAACGATAATAATAATGATGATATTCTGAGGCGGTTGACCTGCAGCGCATTCAATGCACAGAAGACGAGGTCATTATTAATCTGAAGAGTGGTGCAATGACTACCGCGGAGGCCGTTATTAATTTATTTGCATTATGCTGTAGTCACAGTGTAGACTGACATATTGACATTTAAGGCTTTTTGAGTGTCAGTGCGGCCTTGTGCGGCGGTATTGCTATATTTAAAAAGCCACTTAACGTGCACAATATATCTGACTGCAGGCTGCAGCTGTGTCGAGCGTGGTCTACATTGAATCGGCAACCTCCGAAAAACGTTCGTCCCAGCAGATTTAGTACACGGCGCGCTAACGTTGAACTGCCTGCTGCACCTGTAAGGCTGTGTCTATCTGGTTATAGCTGTCGGTTCGTCTAGCTGTCCGTCTGCGTTCCTGTTTGTTACCCGCCTCTGGCTCCTTCTCTGTAGTCCGGCCTTGTAGAAAACCTTGCTCTTTGTTCTAACGCCCGCTTGAAACGGATCCCGGGCTATCGCAAACGATATTGACTCTGCATCAAGGCAATCTTGCACTGCATGCGTGCATGTCTGCATGCCTCATTGGTTGTCTGGCTGTATGCATCTCTGCATCTGCCTGCGAATTAATGACCCCTGGATCGCTAGGCCACGCTACATAGTCCACAATGCAGTTAATGACGAAGAAACTGTGACTTGCTTGATCTAATCTGCAGATTTTATATAGCGCCACATCTGCGCCAGTAGGATGATCTATGTAATTATTTGTGCAAAATATTTTCGTCTTTTCTCTCGCTTTCGGGTAAATATTGTGCGGATCTTACTGATTAAGAGGCTTAATGGATCAGCAGCTTATTATTCGACCAGATATAAGCAAACAATGGCTTTAAATGGGAACGCTGGAATTATTTCATGTATTTATATTGCGGAGCAATGAAGCCGTAAATGTTTACATTGACGGTTCTGACGAAAACATGCAAATGTTTCCACTGTAAGATGGCAGCTGTTGATCACTTGAGGCTTAAATCTAGTCGTCTAAAGGAAATGATGGTGAATAATTTGGTCCACAAGTAGCAAAGAGCAAAGATACATAACTGGAAGCTGCATAAGTGCATAGTGTTGGTTCTTGAATGGCATTTCCCAATGCACTGTACATAAACAGCCACTTGTTAACGAGATCGACTTCAGTGTCACCTGTTGACTGTGCAGAGGTAGTAGTCTAGGTGCTGAGCAATTCCAGACATTGGCTGAATAGCACGAATAGCATGAATAGCAGAAGCAAATTCCTCACCTTAGAAGGAAATGGTTTTATGGATGCCTTCTGTCTGAACACATAGGCTTTGTTTGGCCAGCTCAGAAGTCATTTGATCAGTACAAGTGAAGTGTGTGTGTGTGTGTGTACAAGTGAAGTGTGTGTGTGTGTGTGTGTGTGTGTGTGTGTGTGTGTGTGTGTGTAGGCTTTTACATGCGGGCCTGTTAGTTAGCATTGGTTTCTGTATTAGGCAATTTAAGTGCATGCGGCCTCTAGGATTTAGCAGAAAACGAATTGGAGTGATTAATTGGTACTTAGGGCCTCACCCTGCAGGCTTATCTCAATTAGCCAGTTCCAAGAAAGACACAAGCTTAGCATGTAAGACCACAGGCATTAATGATTGGAGTGGATAGATACCATTAGATAGTTTGTAATGTGTTGTTAGGAAATGTTGCCAAGAACAGATGGTCTGACAGTCACAAGACCAGACAAAGAACCATTGTCATGTTCAACTTGATGTTCTTTGTGAGGCTGGTTGCCATTGTAACCATGTAATTACTTGGAAAGGTTAATTATCTGATTCCTGTTACACTTGCCCCACACTTGCAAAGTCAGCAGGTGTGTTTAGCTGAAGAATGCTTCAGTTATCTTGATTATACATTGGACCACACCGTTGAGTGTCATTGTCTACACCTCTAGGTCAGGAATTTGGCTGAGAGCCTTGGCCTGAAATGTTTATAAAAGTCATTACAAGTTTTTAATAATTTCAACTAAATTAATGCTTCAAATTTTATTATGCTTAGTTTTGTTTACCGAAAATTTGGTGGGTTGCAAGAAATTTTTTGTTTAGGCATTTTATGTATGATGCAACATTTTGCATTAATTATGCAAGTTTAACATATGCATTAGACAGGCAGTGTTATTAAGTACATGTACACTCTGCAATGTTTGCAAGACCTTGCAAATTGAAACATGAGGTTGCTAAGGCCTTGCATTGAAATGATTTTACATTTACAGCCTCTGTGATAGGGTTGATGCTTTTATGGAATTGAAAATCAAGGCCTTTCTGACTGATATACATGCACCTAAAACACCCTTAGTGTGATTGCATAGGAGGCAGACTGTTGCATATTGAAGTGTCCGATCATATTCGAGCCATTCCATTGCAGATAAGCTGAGCTTGTAAAATACAGGGTACTGAAAATTTTCTCATTTTTAATATATATTATTTGCCTCTTCTCTTCGGAGATTTTTAATTTTCATATTTTCTTTGATATTTCCATTTAATTTGCATATTTCCGACATCCTATTATCACGCTTGTAACCCGTGTTGGACCCCTTCTGTCGCTCTCGAGCTCCTTTGTTTTTGAGACCCATGAATTACCGCTCTCCACCCTAACAAGATATTTGGTTGCCCTGTTTTGCCCTTGAGGCTCCGTCTTTCCCACGGTGACCTTAAGAGGACGTCTTAACCCGAACGTACCTCGTAAGGACGCCCTCTAGAAGGCGCCTGACCTGCCCTGGCACGCTGATCAACGCCAGATAGCCTCAACAACGGCTTCTAAGTAGCACGTCGTAATGTTCTGCACAGATTCTCCGTAACTGTTAGCCGCGGCCTTCTCTACTGGCGGGCGGGCGGTTGGTCGGGCTGGCTGGCGGGCGCCGCTCGTTGCCTGCTGCTGCGGTCCAGGTTCAGCCTTTACGGCTTCTGAGTAGGCGCCGCTGTCTCGGTAGTCGTTAGCTTTCCGGAAAAACCAGTGCGACTGAGAAGCCATCGAATCGGAGAAGAAGGACGTTTACAGGCTGCTGCTTGCGTGCATGCGTGCGTCGTGGCGGCCACACGACGTCTATATAAGCTGGTCGGCACGTGGCTCGGCAACATTCGCTTGTTGAGGTTGAGAGAGCTGAGTATCATCTGCTGCAACTGGTTATCGTGTTGTGCTCGCTTTTGGATAGTGCGGCTTACGCTGTTGACGTGTTTACGCTGAGCAGTGGACGACGGTTATCATAACACACGCGTTGTTGTTTTCCACCGGGGGAAGACTTGTTTTGCTGGACAAATAGACCTGTTGTTTGCGGAGTTCCGTCGTTTGACCGAAGTTTAAAAAGCCGATCAGTGGAAATTTCACTTCATTCTTATTTGAGACACCGAACAGTCAACGTCGTTGTCTTACTATTATCATCGGTTTCTATTGTTTGGATTAAATTGTACGAACATTACTACTACTAGTTATAAAGATGAAGCCTGCAGTGTCGTTCAGTCTCGATGTGTCGCTGGCGCAAAGGCGTTCGCAGAAATTCTACAGGTTCGTTATTTTGCGCTTTGCTGTTAGCACTCGTGCTAGGACTTGGGTTCAGAACTCGTGCACTCTGGTTTTTTGTTGCATCTAGGATTCTAGTGCACTGTGCATTTTTTGGATTTTGAAATGGCACATGGAGTTGAGTGATTAAATATTATTATAATTGGTAATTGTGTATGATGCATGCAACATGAAGCTTTAGAAGTTTCCGACTCCAAATGTGTTTGGATTTGAAGCGAGATCTTTGATAGGACGGGGGTGGTATGGCCTTTAAGGAGCATTTCAGCAGTGAAGGTCGAGTGTTTGGATGGCAGATGGAAATGCATTGTCATGCTTACTCGTTTTCCAAGGTGCAGTCACGAGACTCGCGTGGCTTTCGTGCGGAGGCGGATATGACGGTGACACGCTGGTCCAGTTAGCGACGATGCGTCGGCCACAGGCGCGTACTTTGCCCTGTTGATATAATGGTCTGTGGCGTCAGAGCATTGTGTGGTTCCCCGTCGGTGTTTATGCTATCTGGCCTCGTTTATTGGATGGGAGGGGGAACGTTGTTTTTGATGTTTCCAAGAATCTTCAGCAACAGATAAGAAGGATGGGCATACAGACCAATGCATGAGAGGGTGGGGAGATTTGTTGGGGGGGGGGGGAGATTGGTGTTCTTGTGAAGTGTAACAGTGGAATTCGGTCTTTGGTCTTAATTGATTGTAGGTGACAGTAAATTTACAGATCTGACAGAATTTTTTGAAGTGGTCCAAGTGTTTTTTCTCAGTTGGGTCTTGTATAATTTAATTATTGTCTGCCTATCATGTCTTCCTCCCAACTGTGTTTTTCAACTAGGCCTACTTTAAGGCTGCAGGGCATGCTGTTGACAGGATGGAAGTTGTTGTCCAAGTTATTCTTAAAGAGGAAGTGCAGTCCGTGTTTGTTATGGATGGAAAATTCTGCAATATAGTGAAATTGTAGATGCATTGTAATGCAGCTGGACACTACATGACACCTTTATAGCTCAGATGTCACGCTGTAACTGATGATCATGACTCAGTGTTGATTTTCTTCTGTGTTACAGTGATGAGTGTGGACTTAGCGAAGATCTGAAGGAGATGTTGATCGAAGCCCAGGAGCAAGATCGTCTCACTTGTGGCATCTACGAATCGGGAAAACTCCTCGAAATGTAAGTATTCACTTTGGAAATGATCGTGCAGCCAAAAATTAAGAAATCAGGAAATTTTCATGGTTTCCTTTTAAAGTAATTGTGACATTAAAAATAACTTTTTAGGGTTTTTCCCTTTTACTGGAACATCACTATGTATAGTTAGAACAGGGAAATCAGAAGTCACGACTGTCATTATTTTGTTTAAATTCCCAAATGCTAAAATTATGTAGCTCTAGGATTCTTAGACTAGATTGAGGAAGTTGAGCCGAAATCACATTGTATTAGCTCTAAGTTGAGGAAGTGGTGAAGCAGGTCAGATAAACTAAACAGAAATCAGAATTTGCTTTTCATTTAGGGATGAAGGAAGTGGCTGAGAACATCCCGCATGCATCAACTTTGATTATATTTCGTTTTGATATCTATTCTCTCTTCTCATTATGACAGTGAAACAATAGGATGTCTTTCTGATGTTCATTGTTTTCTGGTTGTGTAAACGTAGTGAATGAAAATTTATCTGAACTATTTGTTGAATTGTGGTAATTAATATGACGTTCTTTTTCAATTCAGGAATCCCGATGGAATCATGCTGTGCATTCTTCCGGAGAATTCGGCGAATGACATCACGCTGCACATTCATTTCACGCTGATCGAGGCATTCTGTTGGGAGAACGACATCAGAATCATTAAGGTGAATACTTATTCCATATCTGTTCTTCCTTTTTAATGTGTATCAAATTTTATGGTTATGGTTAGTTTGCTGAATTAGGTTAAAAACAAGAACAAAAAGTTTTGCAGATTCACCTTTGCACATATTTTCAAAGTATTCATGTTCTGTGGAAATTTATTTAAGAAATATCTTTAGGCTTAAATTGCACAGAAGTAATTATTTTTTGCATTATGCAATGTTGCATTTCTACTGCGCTTAAAATTGTTGGTGTTCATCAGTTGATTATTAATTGACGTGGTTTTGGTGTATGTTCAGGTGGACAGTGTTGAGAAAGTGGCCAAACTGTTGGAAGAAGAGGAAGAGGCGAGCACCGAGGTTGAAAATCAAGGATCGAGATGGTCGAAGAATGACAACTCGGTGGCTGTTGACTACAACTGCTTGTTGATTGAGGTGAGCCTCCTTTAAAACGTTTTAATGTGCTGTCTTTCAAGCGTGTGCAAGCAATTACTTGTACAGAATTTACAAAAATCCAAGTTTTTGATTAACTTTTCTAGCAAAAATGTAAACTAAATACAAAGTTTCATCTTTTGAGTTTTTTCCTGGTTTAGAAAACAAGTTCTAAGATTGATTTTAACGGCTTTATATTAATGATTTTACTATATTTATTTCTGTTCCTTTTTCAATGCAATAATTTTTTTTAAAACTGTTTCATTGTTAGTTACAGTTGTCTGGCTTTTCTTCTTTCAGTATCCAACTGGGAAGTGTTCTCCAGCTGAGGAGAAATTGTTGGACTTCCACCGAAGTACTTGCGACCTTGTTCCACAGCCTGTCATTCCGCTTGAAGTCTGAATAACCTTCGATAAACAAAAGGTAATTACAAATACCTGTTTGAAATAGGTTGGAAAAGAAACGAGGCTTTTTGTGACTGAAATATTTTGTAATATTAATCAGAGGATAATTATTTGTGTTATTTGATTGCAAACTTAGTTCCATGAAATGAAAAACTTGTTCATGCATTTTTGGCCATTTCAAATCAGATAAAATTAAAATCGTTTTAGGCCAGATTTTAGTAGCCCTTGATGGAGTAAAATCAAATTTCTATAGACGTTGCACCTTTGGAAGCTGATGTTATGGTGCCATAAAAAATTCATTTATCATGATTGCACCCATATCAAAAAGGTTGTACAATATAAACTAAATTTAACGTGAATTACTATTGGTCGATTTGAAACTAACGTTGACTGTGCTTTGTCTTTGCAGAGAGTGCAACAGATATCGAACACATGGTTCATTCAACCAGTGTTAACAAGTCGGTTCAGTATCGCCACAACAGGTCGTTGTCCTCGATCCACTGGATGACACAACGGCTACAAGGTCCAGGCCGCCGCCGCGATACCTCGACCTACAATGAGTCAGGTACCAGCAGTGCAACGAAAGAAAAGCACGTAGCTGCTTGGAATCGCTCCGATGCTCGATAAACAACAGGGCTCCTCGGAATTGGGTCAACAATTCCGGAGGAAACGGAGGAATAGCGAGGAAGTAAAACTGCGCTCGATCCAAGCATCGCTATCGGCTAACCAGTTGCAGGTGACCGCAACTTGCGAGTGACCGCAACAATGGAAGACGAAGAATGCGACTGGCTGTACGGCTAAGAAAGCATTTGGAATAAACATTTCTACGGAACATTTATTCTCGACACGATGAACGATGAACAATTGCAAAATTTGATCGACGTCCAGCATTCACGCAATCGCTCGAGAAACTTTGGTTTTGTTGACTTTTTGAGATCCGGCAAACAGCGGTCGCCTTAAAAACTCGTAAAATTAAAACTGCTGATGTTTATTCCATTCGATCTGACTTTGAAGTTTAGTTAAAACCGACTACAGCAAGCATCGTGCTAAATTTTTTAGAGGACAATTATATTTTGTTTTAAACGACTTCCATATGTAATTCTAATAAACTTATTTATCTGAATATTGTTATTTTCGTTCCTGATGGAGTTTGATATATACCCTCTTTGTTGACGATCTTCTGTTGGAACAAGACATAGATTTTATAGGCTGCTTATCTTGCCATCGGAGATGCAAGCAAGATGCATAAAGTTGCGGCATTGAAGACATTTGAGTAACTTGCCTAGAACACTAGATTTGTTTTAGTAGAATCTTTATATAAATAGGAATAGAACTATTTACAATGATTTCTTCATGGCCTTGTTATTAATAGTAGCCAATACATATACATGTGATTAGAACATTTTAAGGCTGCAAAATATAAAAGGTTGTTGCAAATATTCCTGTTGGTTCTTCTTTATTGAGTTGCAAATTGTTAAGTGGTGGTGGCACTTTACTGCAGTATTTGGGGTTTTAAGTCAATCTTGGTTAAGGTAAAATGACTGCCAATTAAATTATCTTGGGAGTTGCAGGTTTCTAGCCGCACCTGGTGTGGTAGCAATGCCTTAATTTCCCTAAAATAACAATACAGCATATGAAGCAGTAGGAGCATGAAAACTGTCTTTAAACTTTCTTGTATATGGGATAATATAATCATTAATGATCGTGGGGAGGATGGACAATCTAGCCTTTGTACGGCCTTGCATATCTATAATCTATAATTATGGCATGTTGGCCAGCTGGTCAGAGCATATGACTTGTCACGTGGAGAGCATGTGGAGAGTTTGAGAACCTTTTCTGAGACAGTTGCATCTAATTGGTGGGAGAGTAACAGGATATCCGCATAGAAAATGAGTAAATTATTTCAAGGTTATAGGAATAGAATTTTACCGCACAGTAGGAGGGTGTCGGATGTCTCAGTTGGTCTTATGATGTGTTCCAGGGTCTTTGTCATGCAACAATGCAAGCATACAGACAAAGAACTTTGAAGTCATTAAAAACCTTTGGGTTAACAACTCGGGTGTGTCCCTAAACTATGTCCTGTCCTTGATTGGTAATTCAGCCCATGCATGAAATTAAAAACCACGTGTTTAAAAATTAATGGCCACATAATTTTCTGTCGGCCTTTGCACATCAAATCAAATTTATTGGAATCGATTCAATATAAACATTCCACAATTCACAATGCACATTTGAGTAAAGAATGCAGTGAAGTATTAGAAACATTTAAATATGCATGAGAGTGTAGGGTTATCAGGGGATAAGTTGAATCGACTTGTAGCCTACTTCCTATAGCAGATGTTTAACAATACAATGTATTCCATACATTGTGACAAATGTATTGAATACATTGTGACAATGTATTGAATACATTTGTCACAATGTATTGAACACATGCATTTGTCACAATGTATTGAATACATTGTCACAATGTATTGAATACATTGTGCCACTTCTGTAACGGCATTCGTTCCAATTCATCAGTGGTGATCTGTTCTACGAGGTCATCATGGCTTCTTCTTGCTCTATCTTCTCTCCCCCCCCCTACCCTCGGCAGATTTTCTCCCTTCGACGGGGTTGTCTTGTGCTGTCACATGATTCAGTTATTTGGTGTCAAGTGTCAACAGTTGTAGCAATGCACGAAATTCAGACGAAGCTACAAATTAATGTAAATATCAAATAGGATCTATTGTAACAAGCACTGCAAGTAGGCTACCGCAATCAGAAAAGTTCACGACTTCCAAGTATTAAGCAAAGCGGAAGAAGCCTGGGCCTTTGGTGAAATGCAATAAAAGTCGACCTATTATCGAAGAGCGTGACTAAGAACGGCAATCTGTGTGTGTGTGAGTGTGTATGCGTATTTGCGTGCGTGCATTATTGTGTGTGTGTGTGTGTGTGTGTGTGTGTGTCGCTACTGTCTCATCCATCGGTCTGTCTATGTCTGTCTCTTTCGATTCCGAGAACCGTGTTGCTAAGCCGCCGATGACTAACCATCGCTACAGGAAATTGATCAGAAGCTAGCGATGCACTGAAAAACCGGAAACTGGTAATCAGTGTAAAGTAAACTGAGACATCATCATCATCTCGGATGCTTTCGTTGTAACCAGTCAGACAGATGGACGGCGGAAACGTCCGGAAATGACGCCAATCCTTGGAAAGTATATCTTCCAGGATATATGCAGTAAATAAATGGTATACACTGCCGTCGGGATGCGATTCCTTCCAGGAAAGCACAGCGTCTTGAGAACGCACTGAATGCATCTACGACATTCAAACACTAATTAGGGTTATGTGGGAGCATCTGTAGACTCCCTGAAGACTGTAGGACATTGTGTGGTAACAAAGATCATTATCGTCACCGTCACTTCCTCCTCCTTTTCCATCCTTCACCCAGGCCTTCGGCTGGCACCGTCACCGTGACTCTGAATAAGGTGACTTTATCGCCTGCTTATAAAATGCACCTAGACTTGGTGCAATGATTCATCAAACGCAACGATTCATGCGCTGTTGTTAGCTGCTAACAGC
Organism: Lumbricus rubellus; assembly: GCA_945859605.1. Taxonomy (NCBI): domain Eukaryota; kingdom Metazoa; phylum Annelida; class Clitellata; order Crassiclitellata; family Lumbricidae; genus Lumbricus; species Lumbricus rubellus. Next base: position 13,318,925 of record OX243815.1, on the reverse strand, counting down.
AACCGTGACACACTCATGATCACATCTGCGGAAGACAACGCAAAGTCTTGCGGGCTCTACTCCGTTAGGTGAACCTTATGAATAGGTTCAAACCCACAATTAGGCCTAAAGACTGATTTAAGTTCAGTCACATTTGTTAACTATTTGACCAATTTTGAAGCACATTCTTTGCTGAAATGGAATCCAATAGTTATGATGATTTATTAGTTAGGCTAATCGCAACTAGGCCTATGCATGTATATAACTTCATTCGCTAGGTGGCGCTTCGGCGTGTTAGTATAGAGAAATCCGGAGCACCTCTGAGTAGTTTCGTTGAAGAAGCGCTATAAAATACTTGAATAAATGAATCACTGACATATCGTATCTGAGAACTTATAAAGCGCCTCTTACAGTACTGGCGTTCAGACATGCTCTAGCGTTGCAACTTCAATGGAATCGAAAAGTCTTCAAGCAATGAAGGGATGAGGGTGGGATCCACCAAAATCTGTGAATTGATGGGAGGTCAATCCATAAAGGCCCCCAACCAGGGCCGGATTTAGGCATGTTCAACATGTTCGGCCGAACAGGGGCCCCCACAAATGTGAGGAAAAAATTTTTTGAGGAAATTTCGACCAAACGACAATTTTCATAACAATTTCGCCTGATGACTAAAAAAAAATTTTGGCGGATGAAATGGTGATTTTCCCGAAATTCGCCAGATGACTTTGAAAAAAAAATTCCCGAACAGGGTCCCCACATTGCTTAATCCGGCCCTGCCCCCAACGGCAAAGGCATGGAGTTGGGCCGTGGCAATCCTTGCACGGGACAAGGAGATCGAGTCAGTCTGCAGACCGGAGGGAGAAAAGGGAGACAATGGAGAGGTTTCTGCATTTGGTGGCAGATATCTAGGAGCTAGACTTTGCTGGAAAAGGGCATTATTAGCAGAGTTCAAAAGCATGATTAACTGTATTGCCACAAGTACTGATTAACTGTGTCGCCACAAGTACAGATCAACTGTGTTGCCACAAGTACTAAGCATTTCTAAATCAATGGATGACAAAAAATACTGTATACCATTTAACACATTTACTGATTGTGCGGCAGAAAGATGATACCTCCCACACGTTCCACATTATGATAACATTCATAATAACTCCGCTGCAAATTTGCATCCTTGCCAGATACAACATCCATCTACGTCACTGTAAAAAAAGTCAAATCAAACCGACAACAGTCTCTCTCCCAGTCATCAGTGCTTCCCAGCTAATTGAAGAAATAAACAATCGTTTTTACTGTCTTTAATTTGTAATTGTTCAAACAAACAAATAGTACATTTTAGTCACCAAAAGAAATTTCAGATACGTTTTATCAACAGTTTAAATCATCGACAGCAATGTCGCCATTGTTCGTACAAAAAACACACTTTATTAGACACAGTATTGTAATATTCTTATTATCATCACCATGATTATACTACTGTTGAAGATCCAGGGATTACTTGGCAACGAAAGATGGAGTTCCAGAACGTTTTAGGACAAGAATCATGCAGCAGAAATTTGACAGAAACAAGATACAAAGCAAAGTTTACAGAAATAGGTTGCAGGTTACTGCAAATGTATGCATGCATAAGATATTTATAAGGACGTTTACCGTATGCTTGCATACTCAAACTATGAAGCACAAAGCGTAAGACCTCTCGCAGTTATATCAACATTATAGGAAATTTGCAATGCGGTGTACACATTCACTTAATAGTGCGGAGTAACAATTTGATGAGAAGAGTGACTGGAAAAGATGCAGCTTTGTTGTTAAATGTGGCTATCATCTGCTATGATGCTTGGAGAATATCACTTGCAGACACCCAATTAATGCCTCAAGAAATTGACACATTTGACAATTAATGAATTGTCGTTGCACAATAACTGTTGAGCTAAATTTGAGCTAATAATGAAACAATTGTATAAAATACAATGATCCTCAGCCATCCTTTCAAAACTCAATGCTGCCCTTCCTCCTCCTCCTCCTCCTCCTGTGTGTAATTAGGTGCATCATTTACATCAATTTGCATATTAGGCTTGAGTAATCCATAAGCATTCTGGAAGAAAGTTCTGTTAATCTCAGAGCAAAAGTCGGAGCACATAATTCCAAAATGGTGATGGAAATCTTACGACAATATAATATACAATGAACTTAATTTGCTTCTTAACTCTGGAATCTTAACAGAAGTAGCCATCATAGCAAAAATATCAACAAAATACAAAGCTTCATCTTGACCACATTTTTCAAGTATGCAGGAGAACTAGTAGCACTACACATCTGAGTTTACGATCTCTTACGAACCCAACCAATCAACGCTATTGCTTTTACAGTTGGCTTACAAAACAAGCCAAGAATGGATGCAAAACCCTGTAAAATGAACCGGCCTATGGCACCCAACGTGACTCTGCATAGGAATCTGCATACCACAGAGTTGCCCCCCAAACTGGTTTTGGCAAATATTGCCAAGAGAAACGAAAATAAGAAATAGACAGTAATTACACAAACTGGTAAAACAGCATACGAAGAACATCTGCCTAAAGAGAGCAGAGAAACTGTGCATCGCTATGGACATAATTGTACATTATAGCTTACAGCTGATTTAAAGACCTTCAAACTGCGCTGTAACAAATATAAACTTTCTACGCAACTGAATAAGCACAAGATGCTGCATGCATATTCCATTTTGCATAAAAACATGCATTTTAAAGGAAATCTCTTATGTATAATGTTACACTTAGAATCAACTACAACACTCATTTAGACGATGCATATGGAGAACACGATAACAACAGGTGAAATTTAACTGAGATTGCATTCGAAATAACTTGCCAAATTTCTGGGTTATAATCCAAAATGGGCTGAAAACTGCTGTAATTTACCCTCAAGTCTATGAAAGACGTAAATCTTAAAGAGATACGGTAGTACATAACATATATATAAGCAAAACGTTTAAACACAAAAGAGAATAGAGTAATCGTGCATATAAAAAAAAACAAAAGGCTAATCTGTGTTGGCATCGTCTACGTATAAATATAGAAATTCATACATTCGCTTGTTCCAGTAATACATACACAGCTATAATAATTGAATATGGAAGAATTACACAAACTGGTTCCACGTCAGTTGCAACAGATTCCACAGCTGACAACCGAGAATTTCGACTGAGAGAATAACTTCATTCTGTGTCAAGTAAAGATATCAGCTGCCCACTGACACTGAATACGGATTTTATAAATCAAGGGTCTTCTTCAACTTAAACCACGAAACCCAGACAGTGAGAGAGTGCATAAAAAATTCCAACTGATTTCCAGGACGCATTCTCATCATTCTAAACTCCAGTTTTTACACAAAATTGCGTGATTCTCTGTCCATTGGAAATCATTTTATTTTGGATTCATCACCACAGTTCAGTCGCTCACCACCGGAAATGATCACAACGCATAATCATGCACAGACTGTTATCGTGTCTTCCACACACAAAAAACCAACGCCACAGAAATGACGACGACGACGATCAGATTACAGCAAAGTCTGATAATTACATGAGAGCATCACTGCACAAAGTTTTTAGCACTGCAGATTAAACAGATATTCAATAGATATATATATAACATTAACCAGTCGGTTGATTTTTTTGTCGTTGCTTCAATTCTCTGCACATCAAGTTTTCTTTGGGCAAGAACAAAACACGAGCGATAGCAGCAGCAGTCATCAAACAGAGAAGCAACGCGTGCCGCCGCCGTGCCATCGAGAGTGAGTTACATCGATGATTCATTCATCTAGCAAGTGTTGTGATGAGATTGGCACACGTCTCAAAGAATTCCAGAATCTGATGGAACCCACCAGCAGCCTCCTCGGCTTCTTCGACTTCCATCTGTTCCACTGTTAAGAAACAAACACAACAATGGCTTATAAAAAACAACAATGGCTTATCCGCATTTTGAGCTTTCATCACCAACCTATTGTAGCTATAACCATTACGTAGCAGTCTAACAAATTTACTTGGATTACTGACATTTGACAGACATTATTGCCAAGTGATTAACTTCTTCTGCAGGCTGTTACACTCTTTTAGGATTATTCCCTGTGTAAATAAGAAATTTGGTGGATCGTTTTCCCATACCTTGTTTTTCGTCACTTCACATACTAGCAACACAAGTTGAACTTTTTACCCAACTACAGATGATACCCTTGCCAAAAGAAGTTTTATTATGAGAACGTTACATGACTTTGCATAAAAGTATCTGCTGATAGTCTAATCAACAATATTCTTATTTACTTAGTTTCTTATCAGCATCACAAAGTTCATTAGTTTTCAAAAAAGTAACCAGTGGAGGGGGGCTCCTGCATGCACAGTTGCACACAGATCTCAAACAATGGCTTCTCATACAGCTTTGACAGATGACAGATCTATATACATCACCTTAACTTAAACCCAAGTCCTTCCAGTGCAGATCTGATCTGCACATTGGGCAAGGCAGCTTCTCCACATTCTATACATCACAGTGCATAAGGGGTCATTGCATAATTACGTAACGCTGAAAATGACCGTTTTTGACCCACCCACCCACCCTGTAACGCTTCGTAACGTTGCCCTTGACCCACCCACCCACCCTCCCCAGCGTTACGTAACGATTGTTACGAAAAATCAGCTGAGATGTAGGTCTATTATTGGCTTATGTTCATGAGTGCGTAATTAATTATCATTCATTTTTTCATAGTGAATTGAATATAGTGCCTAGTATGTGAGTTATAGGCTAATTGACAGTAGCTAGACTAGGCTTATTATAGGCTATTTATACAAAATGTTTTATTTATATACATGTACGTAGGTCTACATGCGTGAACAGCAATTTTCTAAATTTTTCCGCAAGAATAAAATTTTCACGGACTAAATAGGCTAGGTCCTAGTTCATTAACACTTAATCAAAATTAAGATGAACTAATTATTTGCTTAGTTTGGGCACTTCGATAATTATTAATAGAAATATTGCCGAGTTTTGTTAGGCATTAGTTCTAAATGGTTGAGATTGTGTCCGTTAAGTAAAACATGCTTCAAAGTGGTTCTTCGATGTCATGAAATCAAAGAGAATTAGGCCTACCACCGTACCACGTTGTTCCGTTGGTAAAACTATAAAAGAACAGAATTGACCTGGCACTTAGGCTTAATCAGGGCTTTTTAACGTGCAGTTGTACACAAAAAGTGCAGTTCTAAATGCATTTGTGCAGTTGTAGCAGCATTCCTGTATACAGTTAAAACTATCAAAAAATTGTCATGGTCCTCCAATTGGAAGTTATTTAGGCTACCATGGAGGATGGGAAGGAAAAGAAGGGGTTCTGCAGTTCTAACATTTTTTAAAACAGCCCTGGTCTACTGCACGATCTTATTATGATAAGTATATAGGCATACGGTACCAGGCATACGTCAGTTAAGTTTTAAATCAATGTCACGAAGTTTAAACTTCAATCACATCATGTCTGAACTCTTAAGTGACATTCAATTTAATATAATATTCATTAAAAAAAATCATGGCGTTACGTAACGCTCAGCTCCTCCCACCCACCCACCCCCGTAACGTTTCGTAACGTTTTCAATGACCCCACCCACCCACCCTCGAGCGTTACGTAATTATGCAATGACCCCTAACTATTTCATCAATGGAGTCGGTCAGAAACTTACTGCAACCCACTTGAAGTCAATCAATCAATCAATCAATCAATCAATCAATGCTTCAGATTCACATTTCGGTGTGACCTTGCGCGTGCTACAAATTAATTTTAATTAATTTTTAATTAATGCATCACATATATGAATTTTGCTAAACATTGCCTTTGGTTATTCACAGCACAGATCTCATCACCAGCATATATATATCCATAAATTATTACCGAATTCAGCGGCGGAGGAGGCTGACATGCTAGCACGCGTCATGCGCTTGACTTTGGCAGCATCTGGATGGTCAGTTGTGTTGAGGCTCTTGAAGTCGAGCAGATAGCTCTTTGCATCCACCTGATACAGCTGCAGACCCATCTTTACCTGTCGATAAATATTCACATATATACTACCATCACACAAACACCTACCATCCCGCTGCTCATCTGCATAGGCATCAAGAATTGTAATCAGAATTATAATTATAAACGTAATTGCAATTGAATTTTAACACAGCACTTAGCAACAACGCTGATTGGAATACGATGAAAATGGTTTAAAAAATTCAGCCATAAAACATTAAAAAATGTAAGAAATTGGCATTCAAAATCACTTATAAATAGACTAGATCTCGAAAACATGTATAACACGTTGCATTTTCGCTTACATATTTTTCTGTCACTGGATTTTTTCTTCGTACAACAACATGAAAATTGTTGATGATCTTCCATTCCTACAACAGTGGAAAAAAGCAACAATGCTGATTGGAATATGATGAAAATGGTTAAAACACAACAGCCAATTCTAATTTGGTTAATCAAATTAAAAAACACAATTCCTGGGAATGCAGCATTCATCAATGCAGCCAGCCCCAAAGAAATCAGATTTAAATAATTACCTGTTCACAAAGTCCAAACAAAAATTGAAGAAAATTTATAATAATAAAATAACCTTCACATGCATCAGAGACAGTGGCCAAGGCATGGGAAATAAAACCCAAACTCCACTTATACCAAAGATCATCATGGAACCCAGATTAGAAACATCTACAGGCGAAGAGAGTAACTAATGGGTAAGCACTACTTAACACCACTTTTCTCCACGTTAGACTGTGCCAGTAGCAGTGAACCAATGAGTTGAAAATATAAAACTTGATGAGCCAAGAAAACAATGCATTACGATCATTCAAATTCCAGTATAATAAAGTATCCTACTTACATCACAGATCTCTATATGTGTTAAAATATAGTCAGAGCAGAAGCATGGAATTAGAGATGTCCAGAATGTCAGGTAGCCCAAGACTGTCCTGAAGTGAGGAATATCAAGCATCAAAGTGGAATACGAGTAAATTTTTTTCTAATATGAGCGAAGAACAGAGGCCAGCTGCTTCACATGTAGTACTACACATTGTTAAGATTACTTCAAATGACCTTCCAATTACAGATCACAAAAAAATGTAATCTAAACATGTAACAATCTATTAGAACTTACGTAGCCAAGTGACTTCATCGCTTTGAAAACCTCATGCATGATATCCAGAGGTTTGCTCTGAGATCGAATTCCTACAGAAATTAATTACAACAATATAAATTTTTACAAAACACAACTTAATCGAAGACAAGTGGCAGAGAAGAGGAGCAGTGGTTGAAGCCATCCCTGAGGCAGCAGCCATGGGAATGAAATGTTTGTCACTTCATTTTATTAGCCTTGGTATATGAAGGTGGGTGGACACTGGACAGTCCCCTGTCTCACTTTCATTTTCTCATAGGGTGTATTTGGCCAGGGTACTCATCACAGCTGAATTGGTGAGTTGGCAAAGGGGCATAGATGAAGCAGAAATTTCAAACCAAATTTAACTCCTTGCGGGAAATTGAACCCATGACCTTTCAGCTGAGTTTCCAGTATGCTAACCACTACACTACCACGAACATCAGTATTCACATAAAAAGGTGATTATACTTAAATGACAACAGATGAAACCGAAAAACCATGAGACACTAAAGAGTGGTACTTCACAAGTCACATAATCAAATAAATCACATATAAAATCAATCACATGTATCAAACAAGTCACATATCACACAAATCACATATCAGGCAAGTCATATATCACACAAGTCATATATCAAACAAGTCATATATCAAACAACTCATATATCAAACAAGTCCCATATCGAACATAATCACATATCAAACAAGTCACATGCACTGAACACAATCATTGCCGTGTTCAAGTTTTCAGTAGTCTATGAACAGTTATTTAAGAGGACAGAGAACTGAACAGATCTAACCGAGATGCCACTTTGATTTCCTTATGCCCGGCGTTCGATGATCTGTCAACATCACTGGCTCCAACGTAACTGTTGTGTTCAACTCTGTTCGATCAAACAAAGAAAATATCATCATTCCATTATATATATATTTTTCCATTATATATATATTTAAACAAAGATGATCTAACAACCCAGAAAACATAGATATATCCATCTGCAAATTAGGACATATATCCATGATCCAACATCATATTGGATGCAATATCATCATTTATTTAACTCAGGATAAAATCAGGTGGATGTGGAAATTTCAACAGAAAAAACCTCAAAAATCAGATCATGGATCTCCAAAAAATATTTTTTCTACATCAGTTAGCAGAACTGAAACACGAGCAAATCTATTTTCTCACAATTTAAAGGACAGAACTGGCAGCTCATCACCATCCATCAATTAAACAGAAAGATATCACATATTATCAAATCAATATATAATTAGACATTCTGCGTTTACCTGGCATGCGCTCAGGATGTTGCTTATATGGACTGTTAGGACCTGACTGGAGTTTCTGTCAATGTACAATGAAATTCAACTGCACAATAACAAACTCTCAGAAGAAATACAGACATACAGTTCTAATAAAAGGACAACATTAAAAAAACAAAATATCTAAAGCGCTACCTAAAACCTAAGCTCAGTACACCTGCTCACTCCCGAGTACTGTGTTATCTCAGATAGGTTGTCCACAGATACAAAGTGGAGATTAAAGTCCAGATGCAAGGAGACAAGGGAGAAGTGGAGTTAGATGAGCTGATGAATAGCAACTTATCGCATATTTATAATAACTGAATATAAATTATCACTCGCTAAAATCAGTCAAGAGAAAACGGGAATCAACAGAGTTATTTCAGATCTTATTCATAATTATGAACAACCCAGCAGAAATGCAAATTAAGATGAAATGGGCAATATTAACAGATGTCATGACATCAATTCTGAAAAATCAGGCCACTCTCAACTTCACATAAATATGAATTTACAAACAACTTTTACAAGAGCAGACAAGGTAACGTTCCCGTGGTATTCTTAAGATACTTGTGCAGAAACATATTAGCTTAGGAGTCGAGTGGATTCCAATGGAGATGGAAACCTACCAGCATGAAGGATTCAACTGGAGGACTGGAAGCAACAAAGAAATCATGAATCTGAAGTTTCTCCGTTTCATCCGCAATACGTTTGTTATCCATGATGAGGTTGTAAGCGATGACGAGCTGGTCTTGCTGATCACCGCTCAGCAAAGCGTGGTGAACCTCCGATTCACTCACACGACATTTCTGTCAAACAAACAGAAACTTAAATGTTAATAAATTGATGTAAAACCATTTACTGTGCATCGACACGTAGTATACAATTCCTGTTCTCGTCAATTCACAACGGACTCTTGTTACAATGTGCTTCGATATAATGTGAATTCAACTACAGCACAGTCGCACAATCAATCACAAATTTAAATTATGAATGTACATGTAAATTTTACAGCGGAAAATTCATATAGCTGTGCTGATTTCTTGCCATTGGTCAAAAGAATAGGAGGCCAACTAATAACGTAACATATACAGTTAGTTGCAAATATATCTATTTTATACTTCTACAAAAAGATTGCTATTTTAGCATCGTCACCGTTTGGCATATGCTTTGCTAAAAATAATAATTATGTGCAGCCCTAACTGGCTTAGAAGCTGCTCTAAAATGGTTCGAAATGCATGTCTAGCCTATGAAAATCATGCACCTAAATGCTAAGCAGAAAAATAACAGCACCAAGAAATAACAGCTCACTGTTGTTTTTTTTAAAACCTAGACAAGTTTATGTATTTGATTTAAATATTGGAAAAAAGATTTTTTTTTATAATGCTTCTTTCAACTAAAAAATATATTTTAGGTGTTGCATATGCTTCGTTGATCCAAACTAACTACTGCCATACAAATTTAGCCAAGTCATTTCACAAAAATGTAGAAGTACATGATAAACATTAGAAAGTTTGTCTATCCAAAAGTTCAAGGCATGGAAAATCAAACCATACATTCAACAGCATTATTAAAAAACTGCTTCCATTCCAAACCATGTCATTTCAAAATAAATTTTTTTATTGATAAAGTTAATATTCATAAAGAAGCCTACCTCGCAAACTTCCTGAATGACTTCGGTGTCAATGATAGATGCATCTACGTCTGAACTTTGCGGAAACAAGTAACCAGGAAGGTCCGTCTTAAACCACTCGTCTTCCCTGCAAGAACCAAACAGAACACGAAACTACATAATATATTAAATGGTATCTTTACAATAAATAAGAACTGTGTTCTTCAGTACTGCACTTCAGAAATATCACAATGTATGGCAAAGCATGACATGTTCTGTAAAATTACGTTTTGTGGGATCAATAAATGATTTTTGATTTGATTTTGATTTGACATGTCTTTTCTTAATATTTACATTAACCTTTCCTAACATTAAAACACAAACTGTTTTGCAAAGCAACAATCAACCTCAATTAAGATCATTTATATTTCAATCATTCGAACTGATCATGCCCAAGCTTTGGTGAGCCATTAATTTAATGTCATGTGCATTAGATAATGGTAAGATACAAGTTACCGATTAATAATATTTAATAACCTAATTTAAATTAAACACAATCATTTATAAACTTCATCACCATTCCTAACAATACTATACCTAACCTGTAATCTTGCAATCAAAAATCAGAATAAAAACATTGGCAAAATTCATGCAACCAACTCAAATAGAATTTCAATAGAATATTTAAAACAAGCCTATTTACTAATCTGATCAACCTTTATCTTACTACATCTTAACCTTTCACAGAGAAGCATAGATTTGGCATAAATTTGGCAGAATCAATAAAACATGTTGTTGGTGCTGCTGGCAAGCTCAGTAATAGTTCTGCCTTGTCTGCTGCGCTTACCTGACTTCCTTAATAGTTGCCCTCTGGATTGGATCAACGACTAACATCCGTGAGATGATACGTGTTGCTAAAGGACTCACGTAATCCGGTGTCACGTAATGACCAGCTAAAGCAAATGTAAGTAACAACGTCACTAAAGCAGACCAAATAAAAAGCATTTGTAAAAATAAATTAAAATTGTAACGTAATGACCAGCTAAAGCAAATAACAATGCCAGTAAAGCAGACCAACGAAAAAGCATTTCTACAGCATAAAACTTAATAACTCCATGTCTTCTGTTGCAGATTCATTTGTCATAACAAAGAAACCTAACCATGTCTTCTGAAATAACTTTGTCTGTCTTGGACTGAGTCATGAATTTGGTCATGGTTTAAATAACACTGCAGCAAGACAGGAACTTCTGATTGGTATTACTCATCAGGCAAGACATGGCAAGCACGCAGCAAGAAAACATTTTAAGCTTAGTTTTGAATGGCATTAGAAAATGTACTGAATGTAGAGAACTGAGCCGTGATTTACTGAGCTTCAGTCCAGTCACCATTAGCATAACACTGCTTTGGCACAAAGCACATCACCTGGAGAAATCCTTAATGTCAGAGACATTAAGCTATGTATCTTACATCTTACCCAAAGACTAATGACCAATATCTGGCTGACCATAAGCAAATGTTTTAACAGCTACTGTAACCATTCATTTAAATAATTTCAAAAATAAGAAAATATTCATACATTTGATCTTCTTAAACAGTGTCGGAACATGCTCGTCGTCAAATGGCAGCTAAAAAAGAAGTACAATTGGTCAAATTGAAATAAAGCAAATTATATATCAATGCACTGTGGATAATTTTCTATAGTTTGAAATACATTCCTATAATAATGACTACATATTAACATTACAAGACAATAGTTGAAAATTTACAATAAGGCAATGTATGAATACACAATTTTGGACATCATAAAAATTTATATCTTTAATTAAATACACGTATACCATGTATACTTTCAAGAGAGCAAGTTGCTTTCTAGTGCAAGTCTGCACAAACCAATATTTCCCTTGTAGCAAAAGCATTTTTGAGTCATTTATGAACCACCAGCTGGCAGACAAATCAAAGTGACTCACTAGACATGCCGTGCCTAGTTGTAGCCAGTGATCGATAATTACCAGATGTTTGTGTTCCAACCGGCCCAGGCAAGTCAATTAATGTGCACCATAATTTCACTTTCAGACCTTGACCTCATTTCACTTACCTAAAATAATTCATTGTCGGTTAACATAAATCACAAAAGGTACAATAAATCATGATTTACAAAACAACTAATTATAATGTATAAAACCTAAATATAGTCCTTTCATTAAAATAGTGGAAGACTTACCGTACCACACAGAAGAGCGTACAGAATGATACCACAACTCCAAACATCAACTTCGGGTCCGGCATACAATCTGACATAGAGAAAGTAAAAAGAAAAACAAATGAAAGGAAACAAACTGCAACAGCAATGTTTGTCAAAAGCACATAAAATGCCAGAACAAAGGCTTAGCACTACCATCAAATGTCAGAAAGACGCTAGTCTTACCTTGCTAGAAAGACCATCTGAATCAGCTCCTTCATATACATTGTAACACTAGAGGCAGTCAGTGGCAGGCATAAATTTTTGGCCACTTTATTTTGTTAGCCTCAGTGCACAAGGTATATTCAAATTTTAAAATATATTTATTATTTCTATCTCGGCAGGTTGTCTGAATTGCCAGCTCATCTGCTGACAGTGCTGCAGTACTGTCAAACTATCTAGTGTAATACTACATCATGTAAAGCCAAATAGTAAGTCAAAAAGACTGAAGCATCTAGCATCAAGTAAAGTAAATCTTCACAAAAATTTTGGCATTAACTACGAGAAGCAGCATCTAGAGATGTCAAAGTTGCAAAATTAATCTGAAATGCCACTGAAGGAGCTACATAAACACCTGCAATACGATACATTCTGAGCATTATAATTATACTCACTTGCCCGAGATGACTTCAGGTGCTGCGTAATTTGGAGAACCACAGCTTGTCCGAAGAAATTCACCGTCAGTCATCATGTTAGACAAACCTATGATGTGATAAATCGTCTTGCATCTAACAAAGTTCTTCTAAAGCAACTTCCAAAGGCCCGCCCAGAGCGCAAACCCAAAATGAAAAGAAATGTCTTACGACAAGTACAGACAGTAATGCCCCAGTTAACACCATAATGCATATCGCAGGGATGAGGTTGTTCCAAAGCAAAGGAACAACAGAAAAAGAAGCAGAATGTTGGACAGCAGAGGTCCGAGATTGGGAAACGAGAGGGACATGATTATCCAACAAACGAAGACAGCAAGTGACACAGGTCACTGAATATAGTCATAGAGCAATGTAGAGGCTAAGCCCAAGAATGTCCTAAAGGCAAGCAGCAGAATTTTAAATTGAAGGTGAACATTATGAAGAGGCTATCGGATTTGCTCAGCCATGAAAGTGGAGATATGGGAATAGCAAGGAATGCAGTGATCTTAGGATTAGCTGTGTTCACCACTGACTCAGAAAGGAGACAAGCATGACAGAGGGTAAGACAACAGATAAAATGAATGCACCATTGCAGTGAAAATGACCGAATGCAGGCAGAGACAATGGGTTGCCTGTCATGGAAATGACAACGCTCCAGACAGGAGACACTGCACAAATTACAATGAATACAAGCAAACGAAAACACTTGAAACAATTAATCAAAATGCAATATCAAAGCACCAAGGCGCATTAGTAAACTACCAGAATCAGCAAAAACGAAATTGCTTCGTTCACATTTAAGTGGGTTCACATTTAAGTGGGTTCACATTTAAGTGGGTTCCAACAACACATTACATAATCCAGCGCTCGTGAATAAGCTGGTGCCATGAGCTTGGCTTTCGAGTGGCGCTTTAGAAATATGGAGATTACGATTATGATTACGAATTAAATTTCTCTTTAAATGTCTCTGGAAAAAAAACTAAGCCTGGATACATGTTAACTATATTTCAATTTAGCATTTAACCTAAGTCAATAAAAAAGCTAAAGTTATTACATTCCAACATAAATTTTCTGTTAACAACTGCTTTGCCATGAAAAAAACCCAAATGTTTTTAACCATTGATCCACCACTTACCGAAGTCAGCAATTTTCACATTCTGGTGTTTGTCAAGCAGTAGGTTTTCCGGTTTAAGGTCACGGTGAACAATCATGTGACGATGACAATAGTCGACCCCAGAGATGATCTGTTGGAAAAATCGCCGCGCTTCGTTCTCCTTCAACTGCAAAGAAAAATGATAGAGCTGCATCATTATGAAACGTAATATTGAAACCAGTCATATATATAAAATTAAATATTTACTAACATATATTGGTCTTGTTCAGCATGCCCAGTTATAAGTACCACTTGACCTCCATTTATTGGATTTATCAACTTGGCAATGCACCAAAAGTTAGGTGGCTGGGCAAGAACCGCAGAATCAACAAATAAGACACAGTGCATGTGTGCGTTTTACGTTCTGCATGCCAATGTGCTCGCCTATGCACAAGTGCATTTATCTCCGAGACAGAGCACACACAAAAAGAGTACACACAAGAGCACACACGTTAGTACATGAACATTAGCCTACTTCTGCAACAACGTATCTATAGCCCAAGTCACAGCAATACATACACAATTACACATTGATAACAAGTACCTCTTTAACGCACAATTTATGCTGCAGTCCAGTCCATCTAATGACTTCTAAAGCAAAATTAATATGCAACATTCATAACTGCTCATCTAGAACTCTAAAACTGATGGTATCTGATAGTCCAACCTTGCCATTTTTGACAATGAATTCAAACAGTTCGCCGCCACCAACGTGCTCCATGACCATGAAAATGTCTGTCGGAGTGCTGATCACTTGATAACTGCCACACAAACATTACAAACATTTGTTACAAACATTTGCAGCTGTTAAAGACAATGACTGAACTACCCAGGTATACAGTATACAGACTGCTATACATTTAAACGACTGCTATACAATTAAACTCATCATGAGTTATGGGCTGAAATGCAACAAGGCATTCACCTCAAACAATATGTTAATTATAAATACACTTGAAAAATTAGATCTCATATTCTAAAGGTATTTCAATTTTATAACTAACTCAAACCTTCATTGCAAGCATCTTTTCTGCACAAAAAAACAATGTGAGAAAAATATGAAATATGAAGAAATTTTTTTGAAAAATAAATAAACAGAGGCATAACAATTTAGTAGGTAGATGATTACGTAACTGATACATTCCACTGCTTGAAACAATGCTGACAGTTGGTTCATAAACTCACAACTAGTAAATTTAGTTAATTTTCAGATTAATCTACAAGATTACAAGCTGTAGTGCACTTAATGAAATAGCTCACTAAATCACTTTTCACACACACACGCGCGCGCGTGCACGCACGCACGCATGCACACACAGTCACACACACACACACACACACACACACAATAGTACATGTCAAACTAACAGTTTGATGATGTGCGGATGTCGGAAGAGCTTGAGGTTTTGTATTTCTCTGCGTATCTTTCCCACAACGTCGAGACTTTTGATCTTCTGTCGGTTCATCACTTTGATGGCCACTTTATGGCCGGTCAACTGATGAACCCCAACTGCAACATAACATAATAATCAAATCATCAGTGGTGGGAATTTAGCACATTAATTAACATGATTAACTTGTTTAATTTTAATATGTATCAAAAATTAACTAAATTGCAATTGCAAAATGGCATAGCCTGCTCAAAGTCAGGATTAAAAAGGGGAATATCAACTTGTAGTTTGACCTGTACAGCAGGGAACAAAGAGGTCAAGCCAATCAGAGGATCTTACAGGATGCAACAAAGTGGCACAGACTGTAGAAGATATAGACGAACCTTAGGAAGACAAATGAGGAGAGAATTGCTGTAGTCTATTCGTGAACAGACAAATGCATGAACAATTGAGGGAAAGGTCGAAGATGAAACAGATCTGCAATTAGCCCTGAGACGCTTAAGCTGAAAGTAGGGTAGGATGAATGAGTAACTGTGTTCAGCAAAGGTAAGAACTATCTAGATCTCGGGCACAAGAAGAAAAGGTAAAGTGAGGTAAAATTTCAGAGCACAGAAGGTCTCAATGTGTTGTAGCAGTATTTGATGGTCAACCATTTTTTATAACTTATTATAAGGTAAACAGAAGTTTGGCTGCATAAGAAATAGTGATAGCTCAGTATGGCTACTGCAAATTTTCGAATTTACAATCATATTTGTGGGTTAAACTCAGAATATAAAATGAAACTGTTCCATAGCGCGAGCATAGCGGTTTGGAAGAGGTGCCCAGCAAAGAAACAGAATATTTTATTATCTGGACATGTATGTAATGTCCAAGGACCGACATTTGCAAAACGACCTTGTCTACGCATAAACGAAAAACATGACATGTGCATTCCCTCCCAGAATTTCATAATTTCTACGTAAAGTATAGTTTCCCACCTAATTTCAATTATAAACAAATACGACTGAATGAAATAATACAATTTACACGAAGTCGCAATGAATTACGTGACCAGTTCCTTTCTGCATGGCCGCGTGTATGAGACTAAAGTAAACATCGGCAAAAAAGTCGACCTACAGTATGACATTCGCTGACTTGCACTGCATTTAAATCTGCGAACGCGTTACCTTTAACTTTTCCAAAAGTACCCGATCCAAGTGTATCACCGAGAACATAATTTCCAATCTTAACCTGCGGTAAACCTATCACTTTCTCAGCCATCTTGCAATTCTACTACACGCTGACTGCCTACCCTCGGTTACTTAAGCGCATACGCAATGGGACTATTGCATCGGGTGTTTCACACATAGGAATAGAGAACGAATACATCGTCGTCGTCTTCGTCATAAAATTTTCCATCGTTCCAGCGCTTGCGCTCCAAAAATTAGTCAGCGGTTCAGTACAGTGCTCTCGCGCAATGAAGATACAAAGCTTTTCCAATAATGGCATAGCATAGAGGCCAAGGCCGTAGCTAGGGAGGTGTCTTGGGTGTTTGAACACCTTCGAAATTAAAGAAAGTAAAAATTAAACAATGCATGCATTTACTAACACAAGACCAGGGTGAGAATTGCCGGGGGGGTTGGGGGGTTCAACCCCCCAGTCTTTCTTAGAGCCCCATGTTAAAGTATGTTTTTCATACCCCAATTTCAAGTTTATCATAGGCCAACCCCCCAGTTATTTTTCCACAATTCTCATACTGCACAAGACGTAAGAACTAGGCTACAGTGTGCCTAGCTATAGCCTAATGTACGTATTGGCCGTTCATAACCGTCCATGCCTAGCCTATAGCCTATCATAGTCTATGAGAGCTCATGACGCTCCTCCAAACCCCTCCAACAGTTAGGCCTAATTCTGTTTGCTTATGGGCTTAACCTATAGGCCTAATTGCTCACATAAAACACCCCCGAAATGAAATCCTGGCTACGGCACAGGCCGGCCTACGTAACGTAGCCTAGGCTACGTACGTAGATTTACAGCCCTCCAGTCAGTGCTTAAAGTGTAGAAAAAGAAGTGCATCATCACTTTTCCAGGCTCTGCTGTCCAAATAAGCGCGGGAGGACGGCGTTTAGATTTGAAAACTATAAGTAGATGCCCGGACGCCGTTTATGACCGTACAGTCACACGTACGTACTTTAATTAAGCCCTGCCTACAGTGTTGTGTATCTTGCGGTGACTATAGCAACTGTTATAGGCTACTGTTTTTTCACCAAGAGTAAAGTACAGCGCCATTATATAGAGGGAGGAGGTATACCGCATTGGATTACAAACTTGCATGGTGAGCGAGAGGACCGAGATCGCGCCCCGTAGAGCGGACGTGCCTATTGCATAATTATGTTGTCTGTTCTGTTTGTAGTTAGCCTAATTAAGATTTATGTCTTCACTCATTTGCATTCTTGTTGATATAGCTTTTATTAATTCTCGTTTTTTTCTTACGAGATTCACAACACTCACTTAAAACAATGTTAGCATCAATGTTAAGAATCATTTTAAAAAGGTCTTTCCCAAATCTTCCTTGTTTTTATCTCAAAAGTTTGCGCGCGTTCCAACAAAAATTTGACAATTTTGTACGTCGTGATTTTAAACAAAGGATTCACATAATTATGATCTAGCGTTCCTGAATCTGCTTACTCTACTTAGTGCAATATACTCAATTACCATGGAAGTCCTATGACTTAGAGAAGATGCAATCAATCTGATAGGCTAATGAATACCTGACAGTAGATGCTCAAAAGATTGACAGTTTTGCTTTAACCTCGAGGCTCAATGCAGCGGAAATTTTGAAGAATCAGAAGAAAGTAAGTTTTGGGGTGTTAAAATATTGTACCATATGTACAAGCGTCTCAAAGAAATAGCACACAATATAAGCATCCAAATGGCGCCTTTTATACGCGCACCAAAAGTATGTTGCATTTTGAGATCTGTGTTCTAAATTTAGATGCCAATTGTTTACATAAAATAATTATTATTGATGTTTATGGCTCACTGCAGTACTGTATGTAGCGGCGCAAGCTTTGACCTTGAAGCACTTCGGATTACAATGCAAAAAATAATTACTGGTTTTACTTGCTAACTCATTACCAATCATTACTACAATCATTATACTAATATTCTAACACCATAGGCTTATAAAAAGGTAATTCAATAGACACCTTGGCTAAAAAACGGCTAATTATGGCTAGGCTTACTACATTAAAGTAGAAAAGCTGCAGAATTCGTGTCGTAATCGTATATATATATATATATATATATATATATATAAATTCGTTTTATTGACAAAATAACCGGTCGACACAATTAACGCGACAGTTAACAAGCATAGACAGAGCAGCAGATTAAAAGCATATAGGCCTAGTAAACGATTTTATACAGCATCCGTGTTATGAAGTTTTTGTTGTTTTTGACTCCCCCCTCCACTCCCCCTCCATCCCACCCCCAAAACACAATGTTACGCCATTGCATGCACTAACACATAGTTAACCTGTTTTATAAGATTTAATTGTTTATCTTAACATAACATAACATAAGTTTTGAGTGGTTCAGAAGACCAGGGCCTGTGTTAGAACCACTTCCTTTGTTGACCAGGAACATCTAGTAGCCCAATTGTCCAAGCATATATATTCGTGGTCGAATCTCTTGTCAGCTAAAAGGTGGGCCTTGTCACGCTATTGGATTCTACATAATCATTTACTTACCTTCTTTGCTTGCTTACTTATTTATATTTATTAATTACCTTTACAGGTCGTGAATGACGTCTTTAAGAAGTGTAGAACCTCTAGTTTAATGTTATCTGTTATGGACCAGAGCTATTTATAGAATCATTGATTTATATCCGACCAGCGTTGCCACTCCTTGGGTTTTTTCACAAGATCTTGGGTTTTTCAATACGAACTTGGGAAACGGGTTTTTTTCGGAAAGAACTTGGGTTTTTGGCTTGAATTTTTTTCGACAAAAAATCTTGGGTTTTTTCGATTTGAACTTGGGAAAATGGGCTTTTTTCGGGGAGAACTTGGGGTTTTTTGCTTGGGTTTTCTGTTTTGACTAAGAAACTCTGGAAATTGTGGACATTTTGGAAAGATTTGGGCCCGATGACTAACAAAAATAAAGGGTCATCAGAATTTTCGGACTGGAAATTGAAAGATTTATAGATTTATTTTGGTCCGGATGACTTAAAAAAAAGAGCCGTCAGATTTTTTGACGGAAAATTGTCGAACTTTTTGAAGATTGGGGCAACTTGGGTTTTCTTGGTTTTTTTCGACCCTCAAACTTGGGTTTTTTAATTTTTTAGAGTGGCAACGCTGTATCCGACACTTTGCTGCTATTAGATTTTTATACGATCATGTGACAATCATTTTTAGCTAAATTAATTGAAACTTTGAGTTTTTAAAACATAGGTTGTCATAATAACAATGGATGACCAGCATATTCTCGTGGTCGAATCTCATGGAAATGAAGGGGACGGTGCATCTGCCTTCAACTATTCTCGGGAGCCACACTTTAACGTGCGTACCATCTCATCTCGTTCTCATGTTACTTTTAATTGTTACTCTAGCGTCTTAGAAAAAAGGTAGGATTTGAAGCAAGAGAAATTCTAAGAGAAAACACTACCAGAGAGAAAGGCGGAGCAAACTAATGTTGGAAGAACATTCCATTGCAACTTTCTATAAAATACTTGGGTCCTCAGCGTTGGAATAGTCTTCACATAACTGCTTTACAATGCATTAGCGTCTGTAAAACCCTTTTAAAAAACTGACCTACATGTATATCTGTTATTTTCCCCTAGAGCTGACTTTTAATGTAATGTTATGTAAATAGTGTTTCTGCATATATCGTGTATTGCTAACGGCTTGTCGAAAGTACTGTTTTTGTAGAAGACGGTATGGTTACTTAGGATTTTATTTCTGATAGGGTCATTTGCAGAGTGGCGCAAACGAGGAACACATGCCTAACGTCTACGAAGTCAAACGATTCAAAATGGTCCGAACGGTCTGGGCAACCCTAATGAGTTTAACCGTCGAGGTAAATCATGTTTCTGCCTTGGATTGCGTTGACGATTTATTTTCAATTTGTTAATCTCTTCTGTTTGTGTTACTGTCTATGCTAACAGCAGTTTTAGTGATAAGTGACAAGCGATTTGGAATTTTTTTAACACTTTCAAAATTCATGATTTTAGCTTTATTGTTGTTAGTTTCAAATGTATTACTTCTAATTGTAAATCAAGTGAAACTGTAGACTGTTGAATTCATCATAGCTGAGATTGCCTACTTCTGACAGATGTTGGTCTAAGGGTGCACTTCGCTGGTACCCGGTAAGTCTTGATGAGGATTTTGTGCATGGTCACTGATCAGTTGTCAGCTGCTCTGCACATTGTTTTAACTTTTTCATGTATAATTTGCGTGTGTTGCACAGGCCATGCTCATCGCCGTTGTACTTCAGCTTCGATGGTATTGTCACAAAGACGGATGTGCCATTCCTGCCTCTTCAATTGCTGTCTATATAAACTGCGCCGTTTGGCTGTTCACGCTCGTTATTCATCGGTACATCCGCCACCAGAGGGACCACCTCAGACGACATGGATATGCAGCCTTCTACCACAAAACAAAAACTACTTCAACCGTCCCTGCCTTAGTCTTTTCAACTGGTTAGTAAGTAAAGTAGCTGGCTATTTAATGTTGATGCTGTTCTGCTGCTTTCAGAGTTGTAGTCTTTGATAGATATAAATTAAGGCTGCATGGTGCATAGGCAAATACATGGATGTTTTGTGTTAAACCTATGACTAGTTGTGTGAACATGCCTAATGCTTCGGCTCTGCCACCAGTGTCACTGCGGCTGTCGTAATCGTGCATTTATATAGCGCCATTTCAAGAGAAAGTAATAATAGAAATTAATTATTAGCATTTGTATTCAGAGGCACATTTCAGACCTCAGAAGTTACTTTCTAGTTCCTGTGATATTAGATGCTCCTCAGGTAAAATAATAATTCTGATATTTTTTGTGTTAATGGTACTTCAATAATCACAGTATATATGGTAGTTGTTTATGTATTGTTTGTAGGCAGCGTTGTGTTGCTTATTTATCTAAACATTCTCCATGACGTTGGTTGCTACGAGAAGCACAGCATTGACGCTTGCAAACTTGGACTCGACACTTTTGCTTGGATACAAATGCTGATGATTCTCGAGGTGTTCCTGTCGTTTCCTTTTCTTTTCATCTATCTAGGTAAGTTTTCGGTGTTTTCCTGCAGTCGTGGTCAATTAAATTACTCAATAAATTTTTTACTCTATCTGAATTAGGTCTCTCAAAATATACCTACATCCATGGAACATCAGTGGGGCGCGGTGGTGTAGTGGTGGCGTCGTTGCCTTGGAGCTGGAAGGTTCGAATCCACTTCGTCGCGTAAGGACTTTGGGCAAGTCCTTCACTCACAATTGCTCAGCGCTTCAGCGTGAAACTTCGATGCAGTGTCCGCTCTGCATTCAGGAGCGCCTCTGAGTAGGGAGATTGAAGAGGCGCTATGACAAGTGCACATACAAACAAAATCAGTGTTTAATTCAACTTATCTGTGTTGATCTGAGCTTACTCAATCTGTGATGGCAATATATAACAAGAGTGTGGTTTAGTTAATACTCTTCTGTCATCTTGATTAACAGTTCGCAGTCTGCAGTTCAACAAACGCCGTCAGACACCAGACATATTTCGAGAGTCTCTGCTGGATCAAGACACTCTTCCGGTCAGAAGGGATGTTGGCTTCAGGTACACTATCTCCTCACTTCATTCGCTGCCTTAATACAATACAATGCTACTGTGTTTCATGTTGCTCTCCTCTACAGTTCAGAAGTGTATACGACCATACGACAGAACAACAATGGTACAGTGCAATTGTTAGTGAAAGACTTGCCTCGAGTAATGCACGCACTATTACTCCGTTTGTTGCAGGCTGATTTAACCAATTGGCGCTTGAAATATGTTATACGCATTCGCAATAGTATTTTGATTAGCGTTGTGGACTTTCAGAATCGGTGTTGTGTTTTATTTTACCTGCGAGGGGGGAAATTTTTTCCAAAGATTTCAGCTCCACTTGCACCTGCTACGTCTAACCAACTTCGCAATGGAGTACTGATGGTACACTGTCACTTTTGTCAGTGGGTAAATCAGGATGTTAGGCAGGCAGAGGTTTGGCTACCTGTAATTGCATGTCAGGGATAAGATAAATGAAGCCATCAACACTTTGTACTCATGGCTGACTCCAGGGCTAGCTAGAGCAACTGCCCTTCTTAGAATGTGTTTACATGCTGGTGCATTTGCTACATTGGTAAGAGCATGTTGCATCCACCTCTGTGATGAATCATAGTTCACTGGTTTATTCAAATCTTGGGCAGGCATGGTCCTTGTACGGGACCCTAAATGGCATGGCATCCATTCATACGGGTAGAGAAAAAAAGCATTGAAAAAGGAGCCGGGTGAAGACCTTACACGGTTGTTATAGAAAAAATGCAAACATTTACATTTATCTTTAAAAGAATTCTTGTTTGTTGTTTATTGCATCTCTATTTGCCCAAAGTTGCTTGGTGCATTTAGTCTTGTGGACCCTGCATTGGAAATTCTTAAATGCATTGTTCACATTTCGCTATTGTGTTTTGCAGAAGCCAAACACTTGTTGAAGAACTGTTGGAGAAGCAGTCTGACGCAATCTCCTACCTGAAGCTACGCTGCGAGCATCTGACAAGAACAATTTTTAATCTCATGAATCAGATCAGCACTTACAACTCCACCGATGACTTGCGTATGAGCTTGAGTGCAAGCGATGTCCAACCAATAACTGCGTGAAGAAACTTGAACAAAACCTCAACCATCGAAATGTAGATATTCTACGCAAGTCCAGGAAAAACTTTCTCTTCTGCGTTTTGTCTAGGAATTGCCAAAGCTGGAACTTGCCCATATGTTTTTTAGCTGGAGTCACTGCTTTTAATCTTACTCATACACTGTTGCTTTTACAGCATAGACAACATGTATGTTTATCTGTCTCTGATTATAATTATTATAGTTTAAAATAATTAGACATATGTTATGCAAATTTATGAATTCACCTGAAAATGCAGATAGCTGGTAAAGAGAAGTCCTTGATTGTTTGAGAAATGATGAGAAATGACAAGAGAAAAAGATCTGAAGCTGGGAGTGAATTCCACACGAGAGAGGCCAGTGAGTGATGATGATGCTTGGAAGCCACATACATGTCTGATTTTGGTTGAGTGGGATTAAATGGTTGGAGGATGCTGGTCTGAATTTTGTCCAGGTTCGATGAAGCGCAAATGTAATGCACTCGAGTCAACAAGGAAGCTCGGTGCTAAACAAAGTGCCGTGCATACAAGAACTGCAACTATAAAACAGACCAAAGACAAAAAAGATGGTCAGAGTTTAATTTTTGAAGATAATGAGGCCTTGGAGCAAGCCATATTACTAGATGAGTAACTGACTTTAAGAAGCCATAAAGACGACATGGAAGAGAACTAAGTATTGAATTGCAGTAGTCGAGGCATGACATGGGAACTGACAAGAACATAGTCAGTCTGTAAGCAAAGAATCGACATATGTTCATTTGGTGCTAAAGTTGTTGGTGTAGGTTACAGGCGTCTTTTGCAGTGTTCTATCAAAGGTTGTTTGCAATGTTCAGCAAGAACCACACACACACAGCTTCTTGTTCCACAAACTGTTGAAGTTCAGTGCATTTTATAATGGTTTTATATCGAGATCTTGATTAGAAAATCTGTGCAAAATATTTGTTTTTCTTGTAGCTCCACTATCAAACAACATCTAGTGTAGCCATCTATCTGGTCTCTTTGCCTCAACTTTGCATTTTCACTTAGAACTAGGTATAATAATTGTTAATAATACTGTTAATAATATTGCTTTGAGGAAGTGCCTGTCATTTGGGTTTCGTGGTTGCTCACACATGAGAAGTTAAGACTGTGACATGTGTCAGAGATACATTGCACAGTCTGTGTAAGTGGGATAAAATCGCACATTCTAATTGAGCCTATGGCCACAGTATCTCTCCCCAATAAGACAAAGACAAAAACATGGAAACACAGAGACTTGGGTTGACTGATGGGCTACGGAGGAGCTTGGGAAAAGCTGAATTCTGGATAACTGTCGACTACTACCCCAACCTTAAATACTCTTTGCTTTGTTCTCCTCTTCACTGTCACTTAAAATCGAAATCTTCAGCCAAAAGAAGACTCGTCATTTGTAATTGATGCATTCAAGTCTGTACCAATTACTAAACAACATAATAATCATGTTTCAAAATATAGTTTATTATACACAATTTCACATTAATAAAGTAGGTTAAGTGCTAAGCCTAGAAATAGAAAAATATTTAAAAGCTAAAACCAAAACTTAAAAATGAAATTGTAAACTGATCGCATTTCAGTAGAAAATGCATCAAAAAACCACTTTGAGCATGGAATCGAACATGAAAACAGTTCAGCCAAAAACTAAAGGCATACATGTATTCATCTGGTGTGTTTTCATCTACAGTTGTCTTGTCACCTGTGCCTAGCTCTCAGCTTTTATGGCTACCGGTAAAACCCAGACAGCAGTGCACTCACCGCTTCACAATTAGACAACTCTTAAGCAAACACAGAGCACCGGGATTCAACTGAAGTGAAAAGCAACACCATCCTTGCAACAAAAATCTTCAAAAGACAAGCATTGGCTAACAAATGACAAAATAATCTAATGCTCAGGAACAAGATTAATTATACTTTATATATAAAATGACTTTTATCCTGTAGTTGGCAATTCAATTGATGCAACAAAAATAATTTCCACATCTGTTTAGTTAAACATTTTCAACGAGGTTCCAGATAAATCTTAAAAATAAAAAGAAGATAAAGAAAACAAACTGCGTTGTTAAAGGTAATACAGAATAGTTGAGAATGACTTAGAGATTAAGTATCAGCTTTCGTTGCAGTGCGTGGAATTATCGGAAACTTCTGCAATTGCTGGTGATCGATAATTAAGTTAATGACTGGTATAACAAGTTACACTTGTGACTAATAATTAATTTATGAGAGAATTGAAACAGACCAAAACATTGTGCTACTTATACTACAAGTTGTATTCATATTCATATAGTTATATAGCAACATCTTTGGTCCTAAGCTGGACTACGAGTGAAGTCATGGCAGAACTGATAATTAATCCAACACATGAAATTTTTTCCATTCGTGTCTTTGCTGATGCTTAAAAGCCTACTCCCTGAATTCCAATACCAATAAGACATGCATTCAGTTGAACTTACTTATTAACGTATCAGAAGTAACCTACTTCCTGAATAGCAATGCATATGGGCATAAAATTCAGCAGAATGTCCTTCTACTTAGCTGACTTGATTAACCTAGTTCCTGAACTGACTTGATGACATATGAAGCATGAAACAAACGAGAGTGAACAGAGAAGATGAAACGCATTCAACTGAATCGAGACTGAACACAAGCAATATTTCTCGTTGTGTCCTTCTCTTGTACGGCGTGTGATCTTACAGTGTGTCTCTGATAGGCAGCCATCATTCTTGCAAAATTTTCTTGGCTTTCATTCAGCGAATTCGTTGGAGAATGGTTATCTGTATCGTACAAAACAGCACCCACTTGCGGGTTGAGCCAGTAACTGGGGTTGCTCTTTGGGGACAACTTGGGATGATTGTTTGAGAGGAGAGCTTCGCTAGATGCAGTGTCTTTTTGATGAAGGTTGGCATGCCGTCTATCCTGGACATTCTTGACTGTGGCCTCAGCAACATCAGAGTTGTAGCCGTTTAACTGATCAACGGCTGTATGCTCTTCAGTTTGTTTATTTGTCTTTCGCGCAACTTTACGCGCTGGAGCCACGCTGGTCGTCTTCTTAGAAGCTTTCGCTGGCAAAACACCAAACAGAAAAGTTAATACAATATACTGAGCTACTTATATTCTCATCTCATCTCATACCATCCATAACAATGCGCATCAAATATTTTAAAGATCTACTAATTCTAAATAATGTTGCCTTAATATGAAAATACCTAGATTCACTCATTCTAAGGACTTATATAGAACACCGTCAAAACATCTACTCAGTAGCGCTCCCTGCCACAGTAAAAGAAAAGACTAAAGAGATGTATGAAACAAATTTTATTGGTCAGATGTAATTAACACAGCTTTGAAGGGAGGTAATTTCAGATGGATGGCCCTAAAACTGATAAAGCTTGGTGTTGCCTGGCAGCTAAGAGAGTACATGGAACTAGCAGTTGCCCTTCAAGTCCTATGACATCAGTTTTCAAAAAGAAACACAAATACTTTGCATAGTATAGTAACATGTATTATAGTGTCAACTGTATAGCAAGACAAAATTTGCCATGTCCAAAATGCCTGCTGTTTATTGCCTTTTAGACACAAAGATAAATATTTGAAAATATAGACTAGTTGACCTAGGCTCCTTGATAGACCTCAGAAGCCTTGCTCTAAGAGGCCATATCTTACACCAGGAGCTGGTATGGGTCATCCAACTCATCCCAGTTGACGTCATCATTTGGACCAGCGATCTATTTGCGGTGCAATTCGCAACACTAAATTACTTTACATTCAGTAATTAACTTGCATGATCACTCTAATATCTAGTACAGAAGATTAATTTATTAGGCTGCCTACCATTGCAGTGATTGCACCCTTGCACTTTTGGTTTGTTCGATGTGTTTGCGGCAACCAGTCTGGTCTTTTCTTTGCCAAGAATCCTGCAAACAAATCTTCCATTAAAAAAACAATTCTTTAAAACACAAAGCAGGTTCAGACGTAAGGTGAAAACCAGTGGATGATAGGTGAATTGGTGGCCAACTGCTAAATTATAGGGAGTTAAACCTGACATCTGGGTTACACAAAGGAATTTAACAATTCACTGTTCACTTGCTCAGCCATATCAATGACAACAAGTGTGTCCACTATGGCTGTTGTTCTGGTAGGCCACATCTTAGCAAATCTTCCAACACCATAATCAATTAATCATGGCTTGGAAGGCTAATATAAAAAATGAAATAAACGTGCAAGAGTAATTACATCACTACATTACCCTATACTCATTTCACAATATTCATTCCTGCCACTGGAACATTCATAATTCATGCCCCTTAAGTCCTTCTAAATGTACACACAGTCTACACATATTGTTTTTCCAAATGCTAAACTATTTACTGTTTTTACAAATTACCACAAAAACGTAGGAAAATATACTATATTGAGTATTGATAAAACTGAATGCAGGTAAACCTGTGGACATTTTCTTTGCCAGAATTTCGAGGTGATGATTGCGACCTAACAGGTCTGATGTCATTTTGAGATTTCGTCTGACACGCTGTGGCAACACTGGTCAAATCAAAATCACAAAAGTCTGTCAGGAAGATTTGAAATAACTAAAACCTCATTTATTTGCTTATGCAATGTTTTATAATTGCTACATCAAGCAAAAACACTGTACAAGCAAATAAATTCATAATAAGCATAAATCAATCAATCATTTTATTTTGTAACCAATCATTTTTACAGTTAAAATTGCAATTCACATATTCAAATGAATATAATGCAAAATGTGGTATAAGAAAATATAAAAATTATCTAAATATCGAACATATTACTTATAATAAAAAAGTGGCAGATTGTGTATTGCACAATCCATGATACAAGAAACAATGTAGTTCTGTCAACATCAGGAAGCAAATAATTATGAATAATAAAATAATAATTTAAAAATCTGTTGAATATTATTACACTGAAAAGGATTTATGTGTTTCAACGAAATATAAACAAAGGTCAAAAGCCAGTGACCAAATTTTCAATTTAAAAAACATTAAAAAAATTCAAGTTTCATGAAGAGCTTGACTGATGAAAGCAAATAAACTTATTTAGTCCTTTATGTGAAATGAAACAAGTGAAGATAATACAATAAATAAACGTGAAATAAAAATGTAAAATGAAAACTTGCCGACAACTATTCATATATACAGCAGGCTTAAGACATGACAAAGCAATACAAATGACCTGCTACTTAGGGTTTAAAACAAACCTGGGAATCCTATCGGGTGTTGATTTGCGGCTTTTATCTTTCGAAACACACTTCACCGGCTGCTGCTTGGCACATGCTTCTAACTCCCTGACCCAGTGTTAAGGTTCACAAACCATAATACTTTAACAGTTTCTGCATCTCTTGTAGGAAAAATTGTCTAGATTAACAAGAGGCTGTGCTGGGGTCAGCTGCCATGTTGCTTGGGTTCGACTAAAAATGTGCAGAGCCGTGCATTTACATTTTCAAGCGGGAATAATAATTTAATAGATATAAAGCTCTTCTGAAGCTTGATCTTTCTGGACATCAATATTTCTAAGAATCGATAGATTATTGAGCTGTCTTTATTGTAACTAGTAAAAAAAAGTTTAAATGGGAGTCACTGTTTAAATAAACGGGACTCATTTCAAAACAGGATACACTGCTTTGCGTTTTCTCTCGATTGCCTTCAGTGTTGCTGCACTCATTCGCTTCTTCTTGTCGACAGAACTTCGTGTTTCCTGGTTAGCAAACAGACAAAAACCTTTTGTCACAATTTCACACAAGCAATGGACTTTAAAATTAAATGTAAGACTCTCCTGTATGGTTTTTGAAAACTTAAAAATAAAATCATTTAAAAATGTGAAGATTTTCAAATGTGAATATTTACTGACCCATACACTAACGTCTTTGCAGTTTTCAATGATTGAGGAGCCATAACAACACTACATATCCCGGGTATCTTCTAAATAAAAAACGTGCTAACACAACAAAATAAAATGTTTAATACATTTAAATGAGTCAAAACTACAGTCGCTGTTTTTCAATTGTTGTTGCAGCAGTTTTTCTAAGCATTTGATGGAAATGCACAACAATGCTGCAGAAAATGATAGAGCATCACAATATCTGAACAAAATAAGAAGTTTATAAAAAACAAAAATTGAGCTATTCTTTTACATTAACATCAAAACAAATAAAAAACTTTGTATAGGCAAATTATTACCTTGAAAAGTTTCTCTTTCCTCAAAGCACGAGACTGGGTAATAATTGTCATGCGTTCTTGTACAGGAATTTCAAAGAAGATTTCATGAATTTCATACATTGCTGCTGTTAGCTACAGAAAAAACAATAAAACTTCACTGGTAAAATTGCCTAACAAAACACTGCGCAATAAAAAAAATAGGTTGCCATCAATAGAAGAAACCCAACAATGTAAACAGCGTAATCAGAAACACAATAAAGCAATAACAAAATTCCACTGCTACAATTAAATAAAAATTCCAGAGAGGAAACGCAGCAAAAACCTCTGGACAAAATCAATAATTTATCAAACATCAGTACTTACCAGTACGCTTCTAAACACCATAGCATAATATAAATATAACTATACAATTGAACATTTACCGTATTTTCGCGAATATAACACGCACACGGGTATAACACGCACCCGAATATAACCCGCTACTTTTTGCGATTTCAGTAAAAATTGAATTGTATAAGACGCACCCAACTATAAGACGCACCCATTTTTGTGCATCAAACTACACGTGATACTCGAACGTGTACGCTAACGTTCATGTGACTCATACATTATATAATTTCTGCCTGTGTATAGTCGTAACTGGTTCAATTAAACGCAAATTAAAATAATCTGTTTGCTTAAATTCTTTTTTTAAATGGAAGATTCCTGCTAAAATTAATGTTTCAATAAAGTCTACTATAATTATAAATATAACGATTCCTTGTAAGCGCGAATTACCTTGTTTCCGATTCTTTGCTGGCACCAGTTAGGTCTTCGCAAGGTAAGGTATTCGTCGTTTAAAAATTATAGGCCTAATCTGAAAGGAAGACTTCGACATAAGCCGGTTTCATTAAGCAAAGCGATCTTGTTAAAAGTATTTTTAGTAAATTTAAGTATGCGCCCATTGTAACATTTTTCGACAATTCAAGTTATATTGAAACCAGAATTTATTTAACCAACCCCCACTTCCATATAACCTTAAATTACGAGCATATAAACTACTATCGTGACATAGGGTAATGACGAGTTTATGCTCTACACTTAGGCCTAGTATTGGCGTCTCAATAACGACGGTTTTCGACCAGGAAATGTAATATATTTTCGAAAATTTACGTCTTTATGCCAAGAATACATACTTAAGCGTGTATATAAGTGGAAGATTATATTTAAAGTGGGAACACACGCGCGTTACTTTCACGAACGCATATTCGAATAATCCAAGATGGCGGCCCTTGCGGAGGTATAGATTCCCGTAAAAAATCGCCATTTGCTTGAAGAACTAGTTTTAAATGACGCCAGTTTTGATAAATCTAGCGAATAATAATTGTTTGATATATCAATTGACGAAATAAAGTGGGTTTGGCCAGCATATTCTGACTTTTACACGGGTTCACAGATGGCATTCACCGCATTCGCCATGTCACTGCACAGAAACTGGGATGAAACAATTTGGCAATTGGCAAGCCATCCTGGCAAATTTGTACTTAATTTTTGATGCCGTGGGCAATATTTATATATTAATGTGGAAGAGCTAGCGGATGACACTAAAAAGGAGGATTAACGACTGTGTGAAAACCGCAAAATTATGCGCCATAACAATTCAAAGCCTTAATTTCCTGAACTCCATACCTGCGCTGTGCGAGCGATAATACAGAATATTTTATGTGTTCATTCGTTTATTTAAAATTTAAAACGACGGACAATTACAATTTATATACAGTAATATTTGACTTTTATATTTAAAGTCAAATAATATTTTTCCATTTTCAATTGTGATTTTCTGCGGCTCTGACATTTTATGATAAACGAATATTTGTACTGCCGTCGAACTTTACGCCCTATCATTTCGTCGACGTATTGTAAGTAAAAAAAAACCTGTTTACAGCAGTTTCTTACCATGACCTGAAAATAATCTGGTTCAAAATTTGGCTGTGTAAAAAATAATTTGCATAACACGCCCCCGAGTATACCCCGCGGGTAGGGTGCGTGGTTTGTAAAAACTTATATAACCCGCGTGTTATATTCGCGAAAATACGGTACAAAGTAACTTTCCAGAAGAATAATAAAAGAATACAGAAGCATAATAAAAAAAGCTTAGTGCTGTAATATGCCAAGCAAATATCTGTCGAGGGCAACGGCTTCTGCTGGATCCATTCAACTTTCCAGAACCTCTCACGATAGTGTGGATTTTTCTTATTTGCTATAAAGTGAGGTAGGCATGGCAACTTCTTTTAACAGAGGACCACCTCAGAGGTCATAAGATTATGTGCTTAAGGATACTCACTTACTCACTGAGATGCATTGTGGCAACATGTTACAGCATACGATACCTGTGCTAGGACACGCTCGTGAAGCTGTCGATCTGGCATCGAGTAGAATCCCTTTTTCATCGGCGATTCCATCTGGAAGTGGAGTGCGAACATCGCAGTATCCTACAATTGAAATTTACAAATTCTTACATACTCTATCTTACAGGTGTTAGTACCAAACAATCAATAGACTGTGCTGCTGTGGAGATAGACAGACAATGTCGCACATTGTGAACGAGTGCCGCCTTCTTCGTTTTCCGGGAGGACTCCAGGCTCTACATCTTGCCGAGGGTCCCGCCGCGGTGGCATGGCTTGGTGCGAACTGCATTCGCTGAATAAGAAGAATCAATAAACTGCAGAGGCATGATCAACCAGAAGGTTATTTCGCCTCTTAAAAAAACTCAATCCCTCCCTCACAATGTCTAGTCCGCTGGCAGGAAACATAGAAAAGCAACTGAGCTTGAGATCTGACAATGTGATCCGGTAGCAGTAATTATAGCAGTCAGCGGTAACATGGCATACAAGTTCCACCTCTCCCACAGTCCTCCTTCTGCCAGTAGTACTCGCCATAGTGACCCATTTCACCAAGAACAATAACAGACAAATTATATTGAGGCTTCAATCCCCCATTTCCTATCTACACATTATCATGATCAAAGTCAAACACATGTATGCATCCACGATATGCATCCCCATCCATGCATGCATACACACATAGTAAAAGGATGGTCCCATTACAAAGCCAGCACTCAAACTAATCAGCTACTTTATCTAACAATCAGCTACTGTGCCACACAAAAGGCTACTGTATCCAACAATTGGCTACTGTATGCCAAGATCATAGTTAAAACATTTCATTCAATGTTTCCGAAAACAGTAACAGCGCAATTAGCATTACTGCACCGTAACAGTTCATCAAAAGGTCCAGAAATATTTGCAAAATGCTTGTATTTCTCCGATCAACAAATGTCAAAATATGGCACAAAGTAAACAAGAAGTTTATAACGAGTGTAACTGTAAAATGCAACAACCTGAATCGTCTGTATGATGTACTGAACTCGTTCTGTTCTCATGAGGCGTCGGGTGAGATAACCCTTTACGAGAGCTGGCAAGTTTTCTAGTTTCTTCCAAGCATCAGAAGAAACCTAGAAAACAAAGAAAACTAATCAGAAGTTGGGGAAGAAACGGATGGAACAGATAATCCATACACACTCAAGACAACCAATAAATACCCTTTAAACTTGGTATGATCAACATTATACCATTAGAAAATTCAGTGGAAACAATGCTTTTTTAAGATCACAATGCACTCAAAGCACAAAATTTTGCATAACACATAGAACAGAATTTCTAAAGAACACAAACTCTGTTTGGTTAAAACAGAGCTCAACTTTTTCTTGATAGACAAAACTTGTGTGCCTGTGAGGAAACCCCCTACAGATGTGAAAACCGTTTATAGCTTGTTTGGGCATTAAACTGTCAATGTTACGCTCACACATCAGCAACATTCAGTGATAACACATGGTTTTCACATGCAGCATAAAAAATGCATAATCAGAAGTGGGTTATATATCACATGATACAGACCTTGGCATTGTCATCAGTGGGTTCTGCAAGTGAACTATGAGCATTTCCACCACTCGACGGCATCTCAGTGAAACTGGTTCTTTGTCGTGAAGCGGGACTAGAGTACATCGGAGCTTTAGGGCTGCACGAGCCACGGACGCTCTTTGCTGGCCTAAGCACGGCCGGTGATTTAAAAGCAAATTCCGATTCGTTGTCTTCGGATTGTAAAGTCGATAATAAGCTGACAGCAGGGCTCACCGTTCTCTTCTGCTCGAAATAGACAGGAGCAGCGTCAGCGCTCTGAATCAAGCGACTGTCGCCACAGTCGAGGGCAGACGCAACAGTCGACCTACACGTCGTCGTCAGGGGACGAGTGTCAACCGAGTAAACACACTGCCTGTCAACGCCATCTCCCGCACAGTTCACCACACTCGTTACACTCCGAGATCCTCCGTCGCAAGCAACCATCACGTCTGCATTACTCCTCCTGACCACGTTTCTGGAGGAACTGCCCGACTGCCTAGAGCTCCTAACCGTTGATGATTTCTTGCTTCGGAAATTCCGCTCCCCGTGCAACAGAATTTCCCGCTCAAGCAGCAGCTGCTGTTCAGCCATAAGCCTCGCTAGATCGCGTCGGTGCACCTCCTGTATCTGGCTAATGTAATGATTAAACTCGTCTTCGCTCATGTCAACAGGAACGTCGCATGACGACTGGTCGGTCAGTTCGCATTCACCAAGGCCAACCACTTCGGAATTAATTCCTATTGGGTGACTGGATCCTACATGAACACCAGTTGGAGCCACCTGTCTCAAGTAACGATACACTTCATTATCGGCTGTTCCTTCACTCGTGTAATCCATGTCGCTGCGTTCGTCCTGCTGGATACTTCCGTTTGGAGTGGTTGCCATGGTTCCCATATCACTGACCTGCTGAAGATAACGTCTCAGATGCTCCAACTTCCCGACCTGTTCCGATTTGATGCGCGCCCTCTTCGCTGCCATGGCAATGGTCTCTGAATTCAAAGCATCCTTTTCACGATGACTGACTGCTGACAATGTCTGCTCAGTCTCACCTGCCAATAAAGGATTGTGACTATTTACCTTTGTCTTGGGAGGAGTCTTGGATATTGGAAGGCTACCATTAACATCAGCGGTCCTGACAGAATTTTCTGGATCGATGTCAAGTTGGACGTCAGCCGACTGAAGTGTTTCTGATGGATTTTCCAAAGTGTAGGAGCCGCTTCTAAGTCTACGCATCCCATCATTTGTCCGACATTCATTCTCCGTGATTTGTGAAACTTCTGGAGAAGATACCAATGTATACGAATTTTTTCTTATTCGCGCTCGAGGAAAGACCGACTCATTACCGCTTTCAGACTCATGATTCTCGATATTCTCCTGATCAAAATACCCCAAAGGAACCTGGTTTGAGTCATGATCTGCCAGAATCATTGTCACACAGTTTTCAATTGTATCACCTGTTAGTAAGCTCACCAGGTAAGGTGCCAACTCAGTATTGGCAGAGAAAGCAGGTTGCAAGTTTGGCATCACATGGCTACCTTTAAGAAGACCTGAAGTAACTGGATTGCTTGCATCACAAACTGCAGTTGCTGGCAATGGAGCAGCTTGGTCAGATATGCATGAAGGACGATCTGATTCCTTACAAACTGTTTGCGTGCCATGATATTTATCAAGTTTGCACAATGCCTCAGCAACCTTCTTTTCAAGACTAATATGACTAGACAAAGGCTTGAGAGACACAAGCTCTTCATCACATTCATCATCCAAATCATTTACTGGTTTTCTCTCCAGCAAATAACCGTAGTTTTCTTGAGTCCTATCACTTGGCAAACCCTCATCATTCACACCAGTGTCAATTTCAATATGAACATTCATCTGATCTCCCTTGTCTTCTTCTGCCAACTTCTCCTTCTCTTTTTCCTCAGCAGTCTGTTCTTGCTGCGCTGAATTATCTTTCGTATTATCCGTGAAGTCTTTCCCTTGTTCCATCACTTTCTTCAAGCTCACGTTGTTACCAAGCTCACTTTCACTTGAAATTTCCACGTGATGACTTTTCTTTGCTTTATCATCTGCTAGACATACCAATGCCATATCCTGCTGTAGTTCTTTCTCTTCTGGCTGTTCCTTGCTTAGCTCATGTTTATCTTCTCTTTCTTGTGAAAACACTTTCTCGGAATTTGGTTGTTGCCTAAGATCCAATTCGTCCCCTACAACATCTTCTGATTCTTTCAGCTTTTCTGCAACTTTCTCTACGAGTGTTGTCCCACCAGAATTCGATTTATCAGAGATTCTGATTTCCGCTTCTTCTTCTTCTTTCTTCTCTTCCTCAGTTTTTATTGCCTTTGCTTTATCTTCATTTTCTTCGCCAACATAAGTTCTCGCATTGCCACCATCTTCTTCAACTATCTCCTCTTCTACTTTGACACAGTTTTCGTCATCCTCATTCTCGGCTTCATCACCTTTTTCTATATGTAACTTAGAACCCTTAATAAATCCTGGACAAACCTGATCCATATCCTGTGAAAGTATTTCTGCAACCGAGTTACCAGTTGTTGTCAGACAACTTTCAGCCGTGTCGTTGCTTAGTTCTTGGTTCGACACATTTGTCTGCTCACCACATTCAGTGCAGCTGCTGTCATTGCTGCTGGAATATTCAGACATTTCCTTTCTGCATAATTTAGCCGTAGTACTGCTTGATGAAACTTTACAGTCTTCACAGTTGATTACAGTTCGGATCATTTCGTTGCTTTCACCGCTGAAAGCAGAGCTAACACTGTCTTTTGACGTCATAAACTCGTCAGACATCACATGCTCCACTGTAGTCAATTGTCCACGAAGCTCCTTCTCATTGCACAAATCTAAAGAACTCTCATAGCTACTTAAGCCATCTCTCAACGTGTTTTGCTCATCAGGCACTGTATCTTGTGCTGAACAAAGTTCATCATCATCGTCGTCTTCTTCAATAGGCAATGACATTTCATCGGAAACAGAGCTGGTCTTGACAATTTCTGAACGTTGAACCTCAAACATGAAATTATAAGAACGGTCGAGGTCACCACTGGACGTCACACACGACTCTTCGTCGAGAGTTTCTGAACCGTCACGGTCGACAGTCGAGT
The DNA here is from genome assembly GCA_945859605.1 of Lumbricus rubellus. NCBI lineage: Eukaryota > Metazoa > Annelida > Clitellata > Crassiclitellata > Lumbricidae > Lumbricus > Lumbricus rubellus. The sequence continues at coordinate 13,282,297 of OX243815.1, read as the reverse complement.
GCGAAACGGTCGTCGTCAGGTCCTTTGAACACAAACCGCTGTCTATGCTAGACTTTGGATGACTGCAGTCAACCGGCAAACGAATTCTGTTCATTACTACAGTAACACTCGACGAATTTGACTTGTCAACAGCTGAACTAAACGTAGAATGTGTCCCACTATCTCCGAAAGTCTGTGAATCGGAGAAAACGACATTATTAACGGAAAGCTGATCTGGTGAGACAAATCCTATTACGTCTTTTTTCACAAATTGATTTTGACAACAAAAGCCTTCAATCTTCTTAGGATCTTCTGTAAAAGTTTGTGACTTTCCAAGCGATATCTTGTGTTTGGTGAACTCAACCATGGGGCCATCGTTTTCGACAAACTTTGTATCTGAAGTCAGATGAATATCGCGACGACACAAACTAAAGTCTGAACCACCAACAGTACTTCTAATATCCATATTGACCAAATGTTGTGTGGCATTCTCGTTTGCGAATTCTCGGAAAAGATCGTTCCTTTCTTCATCTTCCACTTTCCCAGGCCCACTGAATACCGTCACATCATCATGTCTTGCCTAAAAGAAACGAGAATCAAGTTGAAATATACTGAAAGTCATGCCAATAATGAGATTCGCATCACGGATTACTCAAAGTTGAACTCAGATCATATCAAGTGTTAGGTTTAAAAGTCATACATAGACATGGTTACTGAACATCGAGACTTCCATGTAACGCATCGTATCGAAAAATCTATAGAGCACCTTTTAGCATCTATAGACTATTCACAGACGCTTTCAGCACAGAAGACATCAGGGAAAAGATATACAAGAAGCCATTATAACACTGTCTTATTTAGTCACAACTCACAACTGCATGTTCTGGGCTGACTCACACAAGTGTTACAAATTTAACTATTTATAATTATAGTTAATGAACACCTTAAAACTGAGGTGTTTTCAGAACACGAAAGAAAAATTAAATTTGAGATCCAAAACTATGACTTGCCAATATTATACATTGATGCTACCTACACTCCCTGTGTCATTTCTGGCATCTTGAAAGTTGACCTTCTCTTGTCTTGCGACTTCCCTTAAGACGGCATGTCGTCTAAAAGTCCTCATCTCTTGACGACGACTCTCCGTCATCTGAAGTTTACAACACAATCACCAATGTTACCATTGCTTTGAGCGCCTCTGAGTAGAGATCTTGAAGAGGCGATATATAAATTTATGTGATTGGTTAGCAGAGATAAAGCGCATTGTTTCAATTCAAAACTTGTACAGAACCGCTGCCTCTTTTCATGCTTACTATAATCCCCATTGGTACTGCAGTTCTTAACTGGTTTGTAACTCACTTGCATAACCAGGTTTACCAGCAAAAACATACTTTCCTGAAATTTCCACTAAACCAAAGTTCTGTTACAATCTGCATTCATTCTAAGGCCGTTGTGTATGCTCAACCTCATTTTCACGCGAATTTATACAATTCTGCCCCATTCATTGCTGAACCCCATCTTCAAAAGACCTCACGATATATATTACATCCCTAAGAGATTAAATGGACCAACCAAAACCAAAAAAATCTGACCTGAACTACAACCAAAGCTAAAAATACCTGGCCTACAAAGGGTTAATAGAACAATGCAGATACTGACCAATGGTGGAAGAATTGGAATTCCATTGAATCGGAACACAGAAACAAAATCTGTTCCTGGAAACTCAGATGCATTAAATCTCTTATTGAGAAGAACATCTGTTTTATCGTTGGCGAAGATAAACTCCTGGAGAAAGCACTCGATAGTTTCCAAATAATTCATCTACAAAAAATATGACATATCAAATGAGATTTTGGAAACTTTTCAAATCATAAGCCACACGACTCGCATACTTCAGTATTTAATTTAAATAACTGAAACCACAACACAATCAAGAGGTACCACACTGTACCTTTACCACTTCTGAACGACTACTCTCTCTAGCTTTCAACTGTTCGCTGTAAAGAAATGGCCGGGTTTAATATCACGCAAAATTTATTCCCGCAACTCATAATAAAAGTCGAAATTCTCAAAGGGTTTTGTAAAATGCCATTATAGTAACTCAATTGTTTTATCTAGAGGCGAAAACAATAGGATGTCATTTCCGATAATCACACTTAGCTAATCATGTTCAAACACATCCATTCATTTGCAAACAAAAAATCCTTGCAACAATAATACACGATAAAGTAAACGCAATTTAAAACTTCCAATCTAGGCTAAACATTTAGCTCCCTACATAAAAGTGGTTCGAACTTTGTTGACTTAGGACTAACGAATTACAGAAAATAAAATAGCAGTTTCCAAACCTTTTCGTCCACGCCCGCCATATTTTCGATAAGGTATTTTGATTCTGCACTCCTCGCCATGAGTCTGCGCAACGGGTGGCGTCATTGGTTCCTATAAATAGACGCAGCACGTGTTGAAGTAAATAACGATAAATAAATAAATAATAATCTTTTCTTTATTGAAACGCCTGCAAGACGCACTGCGCTTTGCATTTACAAGCTAGGGCCTATGCAGTAATCTTAATTAAACTTAACTACCAACTGAGCAGATAGCTTTGCAATAATATTACATGTCGCTATTAGCAGCCTACAAATCAAATCCGCCTAACTGGGTTCGAACTCACTACCTCTCGCACTCTACGCCTGCGTGTTATCCATTGCGCTACGCTCATCCCCCCATTTAAAAAACTGATTCACTACTTGTGTACATCATTTACTTACTTACTAACTGACTGGTTTAAAATCTATGTTGAGGCTTATATCTATGTTTTAGATGAGCATGCGCGATGATAACGAGGCTGTTATTTTCAGGACGAGGCACATTCTTAGACTACCGTTGTAGAAGTTGGCTTTTGGAATTAAAGAATTTTCTTTGCACGTTTTGGTCATCTGATTTAAAGAATTCACCACCGTCAACGTAGAATTGAATAAAACTGCTAAATCACTGTTGATAAAAATTTAACGGAAGTCTTCAGAACGTGTTTTAGCAATGGTAACTGTTGTTTTTATGGCGTTGCTAACCAAGCTTGTGTTTTGCAGGCGTGCTTCTCTACATTCATGGGATCCAAATTTAAGACTTTTGTACAGAAAATAAGTAACAAGATTCTCTTCGGAAATGATTGGAATGAGGACTAGTGAGCTAGATAGCTATTCAGAAACTGAATTTTGATGACAGTCATAGAATTCAAATCATGGTGAATTAAATCATGGTGAATTACATTCAGACCACAGATTAGATTAGATTGCCTTAAAGGTCTAAATTAAGTCACATTGAAAATGTATCTGTGTATGGATGCATAAATTTGTGAAAGTATGTTGGAAGAAATCTGCATGCTTTACTTGTATATTTTTTAGGAACTTTGCAAACATAATTGTTATGATGTCAAAGCTTCAATAAAATAATCAAATTTATCTGATTCCTTTACTCATGCAAAGATTGGGTGGTGCAATTATTTCCTTTAAGTTGTATTGCCATTACTTGAAACAAGCATACAATGTTCTGGTTTTTGTCCTCAAAATTTTGTCCTCATTAGGTTCAGGACTTTGACCAGCAGATGTTATGGACATGTAGGAATGCAAATTCGTATTTATCTCATGCACTCTCTTAAATCAAACTTAGACCTTACACTCTTACCTTCTTAGTTCCTTAAAAATTCTTAGTTTTTCTGCTAGTACCAATTAATAAACAGCTTTTGTGTGGCATTGAAGCATTTCTGAGACTCTAATTTACATGAATCTGAATGATACTAAATTAGGTGTAGATACTGATGAGAATAATAATTAATTCAAGCATTGTTCGATAGTTGAAGCATAATATGTGCGCTTCCCGTTGCTAAGTGTGCAGAATAACCCAAAGCCATATGAACCAGTTCTAAAACAATGTTGTCATGTCTACTTCAGTTGTCTTAGATTTAACTCTAGAAGCATTTTATGAAAAAGGTAAATATATGTTCTTACACCCCTCTGGTACCATTTTTAAAACATATTTTGTAGATTCTTTCAAGGAATAAGCCAGCTGCTGGTCCCAATGCAGCAAATCAGACAGCTAAAGAAAAGGACAAGAAATCCGTACCAAAACTTGAAGATTTTCTTCAAGCCAGAGACTATACAGGGGCCATGACTTTGCTGGAGGTAAGATACTAACGTACTTATGATCGTAAACTCCAGATTTCTAAGATGCTACTCTGAAGCTAAGTGCGGGATATCAGCTTATTCACAAGCACTACATTATTTCATGTTGTACAATCAACCCACAAATATCTGTTTAACCAGCATAGTAAACGTGCTTGTTTGTTTATACTTAGTGCTATTCAGCCTATTCTATGGGATTTATAAGAATTATTTTGTGTAAAATTGAAGAAAAATAGTTGAAAATTAAATATTAATACTACTTAAATAATACTTAAATGTGAGGATTTTTGTTTCAGTTTGAACGCAACAGTAGCAAGGGAGGAGAAGAGAACAGTCTATGGACGGCCTATTGTGCTTTTCATCTTGGAGAGTACAAACAAGCAATGGAGGTAACAATCTGAGACATCTGCACTTAATATTAATACTCGCCATGAAACATCTTGCTTGCCTCTCTGCTGCAAGCAATTTCTTGCTTAAATCATGAGTCACATCTAGGTCATGAACTTCAAGGACATCTTCTCGAAGAAGAAGTTGTTTTGCTGTTTTGTCAACTGTCACTTTGAGCAATAAAAACTATGGTTATGGTTATGCCACAATCGTTTGACACAGCTTTGCTGCAAGCATCTATTTTTCAACTTTTTGTAAAATATTTTTTTCGTCAGTTTTAACGATCTAGTGAGTGTTTGAGTGCAGTCTAGTTGTGAATTATGTTAGTGTATACGAGTGTACATGTATTCTAATATTGTCATTTAGTTCGACCAAATTGTATTTGGTATTAATTATCATTCATTACATTCTAAGTGACATAATACATCTGATATCAACATTTATCAAATGCTGGAACTAAAAAAGATATCTCCTGGCTTAGATGATAATGACAGCAAAACATTATCTTGTATACAGAGGTTTGTTTCCATGTTATGTTTTGGAAATCCAAAGGGATTTTTTATACCTTATTAAGCAAAATAGTACATATTGAACTAGTAATACCACCACTGCACCACCGCAAGGCAAGACAAAACTAAATAATTAACTAAAATAGATATAGTTTTAAGCAAAAGTTATTATATTTATGATATTGATATAGCCTGAACAATACTGGCAGGGTACTGAACATCATTGATAGCAGTAATGGTGACAATGCAGCTATAATAATTAATTATTATCTTCATTATTAAGAATCTCAACCATGTCTTGAATGCAGCTAACGAATGACCTTAAAAACATGTGGGATAACTTGAGCATGTGGAAAAATTAGATATAGGCCATTACTAAACAAAAAGAATATTATTTTAAAATTACGACATAAGGAGAATTGTTACCCAAGTGTGCACTTTACAGGAGTATGAGAAATTGTCAAAGAAGGACGGGTGTCATCCTGATGTTTGGACGTATCTCGGCTGTTGTTACTTCATGTTGGGAATGTATCCGGAAGCTGAGAAAGTTGCATTGCGAGGTACGTTGCATTTGAGTTTGCATTTAATCTGCATCTTATTCTGCCTTTGATGATTTTCAACATTTGACAGAATGTTTTTTGTTTTAGCAATGTTGGATGCAACAGAAGTCTGTGAAATTTTTAAAAAAATTGTCTTTGAATTTGAGTAAATTATGGTTTTGAACAATAATTATTCTAGGCCTAGATTATTGATTTCCATTGTGCCTGCTTTTAAAGTTACCATCAATAAATAAAAGACCTATGATGTTATAATGGAGCATTGTTCAAGTTTATAGATTAGACTCATGTTCTACATAAATGATGTGAATTGCTGTATGAGCATATGAAGAGTTTTTTGCTTGTCAAAACACGAGTCATATATCGCTGGTGAAAAGAAATGAAAAGCTGTTAGTAATGCAGACGCTGCAGAAAATAAATTTATTCAAAACAAAACAAATACAATTTCCATTGTTGGTGTTGATATGGTAGAGGAAACTGAGTTTGAAAGTGAAATTTCTATGCTGTTAAATATATATATATATATATATATATATATATATATATATATATATATATACCCTGCATGAAATGGAACTGCATAATGGTGAACCAGTGGCATACTGAGTTAGCGTACTTGGGTTAAAAATACAAAGCCTATTGTCATCTTGTTTTCAGCTGAAGAATTATTAGGCAGTCAGCCTAAGGATGGTAAGAGCCGCTGGTAGCAGGCACTCTTTGACAGCACACGCATCAGTACCATAGTTCTTATCACATCATTTGAGGTTTAGAGTGTTAATATATTCAGAATCACAGTGTCCTTCTTCTGTTTTGTGCTATATTCCTGCAGTAGTCGGGCAGATTCAAAAGTCTGCCACTGTTACTACCTTGCAGTATGTAGTTTTGGCTGGTGCATGCAGGGTTTTAGAATTACGAAGGCAGCGAAGAGATTATATGTTGTCCACTTCGAAATTCAAAGATTCATAAACTTCTTAAATAGTCGAAAAGTTAATTACATGAGAGCAGTCATTTTCCTCCTACAAAGAGAGTATTTCTTTTTTAAACATAGACTCCGCATTCCTTTTTTTCTACATCTGGTGCAGCCTCCTTTGCCAAACCCTACATAGCCATACCAGATTTAAGTGATTCTTCATCTGTCAAGAGCATTGCTAACATACTGGAAATCCTAAGAAATAGTTACATAATGTGGACACTAGATAAGAAATTATGAATTTGGTTGATCAGATTGCAGTAAATCATATGATTTAACGATGTAGTCACTTGTAAAGTTGGAGATGACTTTTGCAATAATTTTTATTATTATAGTCAATTAGTAGGCCTACGTCAATAAAACTTTCTAACAATGCTTTTAAATACATTCCAAGGCATTTATTTATACATATAATAAGTGTTCATAAAATTGTGTAAGTGATTCTTGTCTGTAGATGCCCGTATCTATCACAGTTGGTTAAGCAAAGAGAGTAGCATATTCCATTGTGTGATTTGTATCTGCAAATGCTTCTCAGTGTTCTGTTTATATGTCCTTTGACACATTTGATGGCCACAAGATTAGTTGTTTCATTTCTGAAGTTGCTAATGAGGTGTTTTTGAACGTAGTGCATGTACATGTTGTGCTGTTGTGACACTCTTTTCACCTGAAGCAAGAGACTTTCTCAATTTAACAGCATACAACTTTGTATTAAAGCTGCCGAGTTCATACATGGATTTTGAGAACAAACTGCTGCATATAAACAAGTGTTTAGTCTGAGTTTTACCATTCCATAAGAAGATTTGTGATGTCGTTTTGTGTTTGGGAGGTAGCTATATCTTTTGTGTTTGGGAGGTAGCTATATCCTGTGTGATAGCCTTGCAGTATTCATGTGGACTGAATCTGTATCTCACAGCATGATTGTCTTAGGAATTTGTATGTCTGAGATTATATTATTGTAATGAATATTTATTATCGAGCTAGTTAGCTGGTTTTATTATAACTTTGAAGAGAGCTGCATTAGACGACATTCAATTAATGAGTGTGCTGCTTATTTATTTTGTTAACGACTCAGTAAAATTAAGTTCTTTTTTCATGACATTGTATTGTGTTCATATTTATGTTCTTTAAAATATAGACAATGTTTGGTAAGAAATGATGCAGCTCAGCGTTGCTGGTCTTTATTTTCAAATATTTTGTTTGTGTTTTGTTGTTATAGCGGCGAAAGGACCTCTGCAGAATCGCCTGCTCTTTCATTTGTCACATAAATTCAGTGACGAGAAGAAACTGATGGGCTACCATTCTAACCTGAAAGATGTGATAGAAGACCAACTGTCGCTGGCATCGATACACTATCTGCGCAGTCACTACCAGGAAGCAATAGATATCTACAAAAGAATACTGCTGGACAACAGGTCAGAGGAAGCAGAATTATATGTGACAATCATCGTGAACAGTTTTTAAAGTCAGTTTCATATCTGCTTGTGATCTATAAGTCGTTATCTCGAAACAAAGGATCATGATGGTAAACTCACAGATGTCATGACATTATGAGTTATGTAAATAACTACAATTTGTATAATAATTAAATATAATATAACATTTTGAAAAGTTCCTTAAAAGCTCTACACAATCCTAGAGATACATGATGCAGTATAGTAAGCACTTTTTCTATCACAATGGCGTATCATTATCTTCTGTGAATTTAAGAGATTCTAGAAGCCTATCATTTATATATGATAGGCCTACTGCAACTTCGTATGGTTATGATTAATTATTCACCAGTGTATACATCTGGCTAATATATAAGACATCTACAGACGCATACTTGTGGACAACAGGTCAGAAGACTTTAGGTTTAGGGCACCCTGATGACTACATTTTGTTGGCCATATTTGTCATTGTGAGACTCCATGATTCTTAGACATCTAAAAAATAACAGTAACACTTTCAATCAGTTTATAATTATTATTTGCTTTAATAATTAATTATTATTTGCTGTACATTTTAGGGACTACCTGGCTCTAAACGTTTATGTTGCACTCTGCTATTACAAGCTGGATTACTATGATGTCTCACAGGTGCGTCAATATTATTCTCATCAGTGGTTTATTTATCCAATGATCTAGAATTTGAAGGATCGAAAGGGGGAGGGGAAAAAGAGAAGGAATTGGAGGTAATAAGCAAAGTACACTGGACGCTGATTCAGAAAAACTTGAAAATTTGGATGGCACACTTTGCAGACTGTGATGTATTTTCTGTGTTTGGCATCTTTACTGATTCTTACTAAGTTCCTGAGTATTAAGATGCTTAAAAGAGCTTAGAATGCTTAAAATAATTTTATTTAGAATATTGCTTATAAAAGGAACAATAAACTACAATGCAAAGTCTATTCTGTTTGCTTAAGTACAGTAACTTGTAAAATACTTGGTCAGTATTTTTGCTTTAGCGTTAAGTCATGCCTTCCTTTAGAGTTCACATGTAAATCGTCACTGTACGCTTTTTACTGAATGATAATAATTTTTGTTTTTTCTGTTACAGGAAGTTCTTGCTGTTTATCTGAACCAGTATCCAGACAGTGCTACAGCACTCAATCTCAAAGCCTGCAACCATTTCCGCCTGTACAATGGAAAGGCAGCAGAAGTAATATTATTTATATATCTATCTGTCTGTCTTTTGACTATTATTACATATAAATGTAGATAGGCACATTTACTTGCACACACAGACATGTGTACACGTCCATCTGCCAATGTCATGGCCGCATGGCGACGTATTTGTGCGCATATGCACAGTCGCACACTCACAAAGATGCACGCACCTTTGAAAGAAATTCTATGGACTAGGGTGGGTAAGTGGGTAACTTGCCAAAGAACTGCATTTAAAAGGTACGGGAAACAATATTAAGCAACTTTACACAGGCTGCTGGAGAAGTCATGCAGTGCATTTTGTGACAGTACTGCTGTCTGGGTTCTAGCAAAACACGAGCTATTGAGTATTTAACAAGATGTTCCTATCGTAAATTGTGCATTATTGTTCACATTGACTGTATGCCACTGTGCGGTTGGTTTCGTAGAATAGAAAGTTTCGAATTGCTTTATTTCTACTTCCTTGAGCAATACAACCATAAGACAGATTTATACATAATTTTGTCTGTCAACCTTATTGAATGAAAAACAGAAGTTTTTGCAGATCTCTATTGCCTGTGTGCAATTAAATACTTGTCATGTCATGATTGCTTGACAATAGCTACAACACTGAATTTTTTATGGGTAATGGTGATAAATGTGATAACAATGATAAAAACTATATTCATGAAAGAGTAAACAACTTAATGATGATTACAATGAATATGGTAATGATGATGATGATGACAGAGGCAGAATATGTGTTTGTCATTCTAGGCTGAACTAAAGACTCTGCAAGACGTAGCCTCACCCTCGTTTGTTTATGCGAAAGATCTCATCAAGCATAATCTAGTAAGTAAATGTTTCGTCCTCAATCTTACTGTTTCATAAAGTTAATAATAAAACTCTGTTGCACCTTACCTGGACATGGATTTTGTTTTGATTGAGCATAGGTGAATAAGCTCGTTCCTGCAAATATACAGGGTGGTCCAGCATAAATGTCCCGACTTTGAACGCGTATAACTTCCCCAATTTTTGGAATTTATTTATACTTTATGCGTCAAATTAAAGGTATTTCACTCTAGTATTTGCACTGAAAAAATCGAACTGGTGCTTGTTTCGGTTTCAATTATATGCTTGGAACAGCGCTAGCTACCATATTTTGTTGTTTTCTATGACATAATATGGCGCCGTTTTCCCGGGATATTCACAAACCGTTTTTTGCTAACGCGCGCATAGACACAATTATTTTAGGTGTTTGTAGGAGTCTCTCCCATGAATATCCTCTTTTCGCTAAATCATTTTCTTTCAATTTTATCAACAACCGTGCGCACTGCCACGCGCTGCTTTATACGCAAAGAGACGGCTGTCTCGCTATAGTCGTTTCTTTGCGTCAGTGTTTTAGTGCTGTTGGCACCACGTTGACCAATTACTCTAGATCATCTTTTAGGATACGGTGTTTCTAGGACTACCTGTATCGCGCGGAATGACCTGGAGAGATTTGTTTTTAGGGCCTGCCCGAGTCATTGTCTTGACGGCCAATTTACTCGGACACATGCAGGAGCAATGTTAGCGGATATGAACGCCGTAATTCCAATGGTTTACGATTAGAAAGTTCTGTTTTTAATCAATTTTTCGTAGCAGATAATTCAAGGTATTGTTTATTCCATCCACTGTTAGAAAATTCGTTAATCATTTCGACCGAATAAAATCCCTTATCAGTTCGAAAAATTAAGAACAAAACGCAACCGTCTGTCAACGGCGTCAGATCGCGTCATAGAAAACAACAAAATATGGTACCTAGCGCTGTTCCGAGCATATCATTAAAACCTAAACTTGTACCAGTTCCATTTTTTCAGTGCAAATACTAGTGTGAAATACCTTTTATTTGACGTATAAAGTATAAATAAATTCCAAATATTGGCGAAGTTATAAGCGTGCAAAGTCGGGACATTTATGCTGGACCACCCTGTAGATTCTTTTCACATAATTGTAGAGATCTCACAATTATTATGACTGCGATTATGTCATTCTGAAATATGTCATTCAAAGTTACTGAGTTCATGAATCAAAGACAGCGAGATGTGCAGCTATTCCAACATTAGATTAAAGGCATCATTCTCCAGTGTTGTTTGATTTCTTTCTTTTGTTGTTTAGATTGTGTTTCGTGGTGGACAAGGTGCTCTTCAGGTCTTGCCACCATTGGTTGATGTAATTCCTGAGGCTCGATTAAACCTGGTCATCTATCATCTGAAGCAAGGTAGAACTGTACATAACAATAGTAGAGATTGACATATATGAATTTCTTTCAAGGGCAGGACTTACTTCATGATTAGGCCTACTAGACTGCTATTACTAACTTTGCCTCAAACCCTGGTGTTTGGGGATGCACTAAGGCACTGTATAGGCTTTATTTTGGTATTTATAATGAATGAGCTGTTACTACGCATTACCTTAGCTATGTTGCATCTTGCAGATGATACTGCTGCAGCCAATGGACTGATGAAAGACCTCGACCCATCCACACCACAAGAATACATTCTCAAAGGAGTCGTCAATGCAGCCGTTGGCTATGAACAGGGATCTGTACGTATAAATTGTGACCACACATCCTTATACTCGTACATGTAAAATCAACAATTCAGTAAACCAACAAGTAGAGCAGTCAGTTTAGGAATGTGAGACCCAATCTGAATAAGACAAGCAATCGGTGAAAAAAAAAGCAATCGGTGAATAAAACAAGCAATCAGTGAATAAAACAAGCAATCGGTGAATAAAACAAGCAATCGGTGAATAAAACAAGCAATTGGCGAATAAAACAAGCAATCGGTGAATAAAACAAGCAATCGGTGAATTAAATAAGTAGTCAGTTAAGATTTGTATACTTTTTTTATAAAAATAAGCAAGTAATACTTGCTATAACAGAATCAAAATATATATGCTAACTCTGAATAACAAATTAGTGACTGCGATACAACTTTGAGAGTGTTGATTCGAATGAAAGAATTAATTAGCGGATGAAGACACCATCAACTAAAAAATAATAAAATTCATGTGTATTTTTGTAGAAAGATCATTTGAAAATTGCCCAGCAATACTTTCAGTTGGTTGGAGGCTCAGCCAGTGAATGTGGTAAGTAAATAATTTTCAATAGTATGGATGGTAATGTATACAACTATACATGCGTCTATGCATGTATGTGTCTGGACTTTTATAAAGTGCATTTTAGGAACCTTTCAAAGTGCTATAATAGGGTCAGTGTGAGAGAGATGAATTTTGATGCTGATGACTGAAGTGAGAGTGGTGCTGATTATAGAAATTGTAGCAGAACTGAAGATTTTCAAATTCTTAAAATATTGGGCAAAACTGATTTCAGTTTATTTTTAGAACATTTTATACTTGCTTGTTTCAGACACAATTCCCGGTCGACAGTGTATGGCTTCCTGTTTCTACATTTTGAAGCAATATCACGATGTCCTGATCTACCTTGATTCCATCAAGGTAATTTTTTGCATATGCTTATATTTAGTCTCTAAGTTCAACTGTATTGTTAACTTTGAGAATGACTGATTAACTCTGCCAGGCAATCACACAATGTCAAACATTGGCAACGCCATTCTCTTAGTCTTGATATTTAAGGGAGGCTGCCTGTTCCCTCTCTCCCCATCATACACCTCGACAGTGCAACTGCAATTATATCGTAGAGCAATTGTGAGTGAAGGACTTGCTCAAAATTCGTACACCGTATAACTACCTTGGACAAGGATCGAACCAATACTCTTCGCATTATAGCCTGACCGCTCTAATCAATCGCCCATAGTGCCTCTCAACATTACATCCCTTAGATATATTTTCAAAGTCTGAGTTTGGTGTTTTTTCACAGAGCTACTTCTACAACGATGACACTTTCAACTTCAACTATGGTCAGGCGAAAGCAGCAATTGGTAAATTCAAGGAGGCTGAAGAAGTAAGATCATTCTTCTCTGAGTCGAACGCTTTGTAACTGCTGCTTTTTCATCTGATGTTGCCATCATATTTCTTGTAGTCCTTGTTAATTTTTACAGTAGCTTTACATTTCTCTTAGACTAGACTAGGTGAAAAGGTAGAACATCTAATTAAGATCTTTCAAAAATCGGATATAAACTACTGCTTGTTGGGCTATGCAGTATACATATTAAGTCAGTTGTGCATTCTGACTCTTTAACATGATGAACTGCATTGTTTTCTCAGTTACTTTTATTATATACCCATTGCTAAGGGGTTCATTTGGCTTTGTAACCCAATTTGACAAACACTATCAACTCCATATTCTTCTTCACTGCAGTGCGTATAGTGTCCATACATTGAAATACCCTAATTTGGCCATGTGCAATTGTGCATCATATGATGTTAGACAACTACCGGTAGATGACTTCCAACAACTGGTTTGGGATTGCAAAGTGTGTTGCAATGTGTTGTGTTTCTGACAAGTGTTCGTTTGTCTATGCAGGCATTTCAGCTGATTCAGAGTGAGAAGATAAAAAACGATTATGTTTATCTCAGCTGGCTTGCTCGATGTTGTGAGTAAACTTTCTTTCGTAATTTCAAATATATCTATTCTTAATTACTATAACCTACCTAAAGTGATTTATCTTGAATGATTAACTTTCATAGTATTACATATTATGTGAATGCTATTACTACTTCTAGTAGTACTTATTATAATTAATCTGGACTCCTGAGCATCTGCCTGAAGAGAAGCAAACGGGTTGTGATTCATATCCTCTGCCACAGTGCACAGGGTCAAGAGGGCTTGAGTCTGTGGTACTGGCTTTTGAGTGGTGCTTTATAAGTTTGGAGTTTACAATTATGATACCAATACCCAGCCAAATAAAGATGATGATTGTCTTAGAGAGACTGATGTTTGGACTCACAGCTTAATAATGTGCAGTTGTCTGTGACCTGCCTGCCATGGGTTGGGAGATAGAGGTTGCAGTCGACAGTCATCAAGCTGTGGAGCACGTAGAATAGCAAATTTTGCAAGCCTGTAGCAGTCGACAGAAATTAATGCGTTGTCATACTGCTGTACTTAAAATACCTTCACCTCGTGGGTAGGTGATTGCTGAACTAACTTTGAATTAGGCTCAGCTGCATTTCATAACTTGCAAGCAGCCTGTTGTTAAGTTTGACATAAGCTCAGCCGTTGCTCACCTAAACACATGATGTTCACATGTCATGTTCTCTGTTACAGTTATAATGAACCGAAAGCCTCGCCTTGCGTGGGAATTGTATCTTAAGATGGAGACATCTGGCGACTCGTTCAGTCTCTTGCAACTCATTTCCAACGACTGCTACAAGGTATTTTCATCCAAGTCGTTTTCTTTCATCGTTGTTAAAGATATTTCCTCAGTATGGTAAAGTGATAGCAAGTTTCTTCAAATTCAACAAACCCAAGCATGGGGGGTTCTTGGGTCAAGATCTATTGTCTGAAGCGCAAAAGCAACAACAGAACAACTTTCTGCACAGATTTGATAGAGATAAATTTGATAAGAAAGACAAAAACATTGTATGTATGATCAGTTATACTGCATTATTAAACAGCTGTAAGCCACAGTGCCCCCGAAAGCGTATCGTCTTTGAACGGAATCTAAAATACATCAAGGTTGCAGTATTCTTTTAAACTCTTTTGACAATAGTTGTTAAACAAAAACCAGCCTTAACGTTTGTCTTTGTCAAGGAGAGCGCATTCTGTATTTGTATTATACACTACCTACATTTTCAGATGGGGTTGTTCTACTACGCTGCCAAAGCTTTTGATGTTCTTGAGCGTCTTGAACCAAACCCTGAATACTGGGAAGGAAAACGTGGCGCCTGTGTTGGTGTCTTCCAGATGATCATTGCTGGACATGAACCAAAGTATGTTCTACAAGTTCTACTATAACTTAAAGATGACTTAAAGTCATAATATCACTTTAATTTGATAATAATAATGTGTTAATATTAAAGTATGACAACCGGAATGACTTTCAAATGCTTGCGGAGAAGGGCAAAGAAAGACAAAGAAGTTCATTACGGAATAGAGACTCCTAGGTGACATTCCAGAAAGAATTCCATGTATAAAAAAATTCCATGTACAATAGTGGTATGTAGTAAAAAAATTATTATTATTATTACTTGGACACCTATAACCCAAGTCAATTTATAAAATAAATATAAATATAGATAATGCTTAAGGCTATTTTATAGTAACACGGAGATTTGTTTTGTTAGGGAAACATTACCAGACATTATACGGATGCTGCACAGTACAGCCAACCCACAGGTTGAGTACATTGTTCGAACGATGAAGAAATGGGCGAAAGAAAACCGAGTACCAGTCCAGTAATCATCACATTAGAGCGCCTGTACTCAGACCGGTCTGCAAATGAGAAGACTCACCTGTGCACATACAACATTCTTCAGCACTGGTTTTGACACACTGCAGAACCTCAAACTTTGTTCTGTATATATCATGTCTTCTGACTTCATTTCAACTTAAGTCCCGTTTAACGGTGTTTATGCATATTTTGAAAAACAGGTATAGTTAAGCACTTAGTATGTAATTGTTTCACACAATCTTTAACTATATAAAACTGTTGACCTTGCAGATCCAAGTATAGTATGTCACTTGACAAACCCATCGCCAAAGAGAAAGTACTAACAAATATCCATGGCTCGGCCGCTGATATCGAACTAGCCAGAAATAGTCAATGGTGTTCTGACGTTTATCAGACAAGAGTGATCTTTATAATTGCTGAATCATATTTAGAATCAACTATTCAGCATATTCTTCTTGGTTTAAAATTTGCTGAGTGCAGATTTTGTGACTTTCCATGCAACAATATCAGTGTCACTGAAGACCAATTTTCATGCAATAAGGCTATTATGGTGGATATTCTAACTTGGCTATTATGGATATCCTGTTATTACAGCATGAATCAGGAATTTAGAGTGGACAGTTGCAACTGGTTTACATACAACTTGTGAACAGGGAAGTGACAGTTTCAAACCTTTGTCTTGTAGAAAGTAAGCTTATTTTAAAAGCTGATTAAAAAACATTGTTTGACTTTCAAGAGAAATAAAACAATGCACACTGAAATTTAAAAACATTTCATTACAATCTGCTTATTTTAATCAAACAATATCCATTTAACAAAATTATACACTAAAACAGCCTAAAATTAACAAACACCTGCAAATCTGTGTACAATATAGTGCCAAAATTGTATCAATTGTAAGAAAGAATTTACTAGTTAGAAATGTTAAACGATCAGTCAAAAATTACAGAAAGTTTGAATTAAAATCATTCAATGGGACAAAAGACAAAAATTCTCCAACATCCAACACCAGTGGTCCTAGAATGTACTGTAATAAATATAGAATGGAGTTACAGCTGATAATTATGTCGTAAGTTATTTCACCCTGTAATCCGCTGGGCATGTAGATACTAGATAACAATGTTCACTATTAGGAATTATTATCCAAGGAAAGTAGAAATGAAGACGCTTGTGTCGATGTTGAGCGTTCCGTGCCACCAATGATCGGGAAAGTATATTACCTAAATTGCAAAAACCACTTTTATGTAATAAGAATGCTATACATACAGAAGAATTCTGAAAACAAGTTTTTAAAAAGTAGATTTTTTTGGTACATTTAACTCTGACAAAAGTTGAAACAAACAAGTCTGGTTAAATAGTTAAAATGGATCAAAATCACAACAAAAGCGAAAGTCAAGCATTCCTGATTGCGCAAGCAAATATTAGTGCTTTGTATGTATAATGCTGATTAAAATGCAGCCAGTCAGAGACACCATGTTGGATATTGACTGAAACCATTTTCGATAGAGCAGATGTAACTGCATATTCACAGGCAACTGCAGCAGAAAGATCCTCATATTCCACCTACCTCGCCAGGACCCACAGTACAT
This sequence comes from Lumbricus rubellus, assembly GCA_945859605.1. Lineage (NCBI taxonomy): Eukaryota > Metazoa > Annelida > Clitellata > Crassiclitellata > Lumbricidae > Lumbricus > Lumbricus rubellus. The sequence continues at coordinate 13,265,148 of OX243815.1, read as the reverse complement.
TCCAACGGCATTCCATCGAATGGCAACCTTGGATATTCTTCTACAAGCCACTGGAGGGTTGTACCATTCGGATGAAATTTAGGCATATGATGTGGAGGATACAGGAACCACCGCTGTGTCCAAACAAATGCAAGAAAGCGCTATGGTTAACAGGTTGTTATTGCTGTCAATACACACGTATGCAATTCAAATCCTACATGGTTTAAAGATCTGTTCTGTTAAATTAAGAAAAAGCAAAGTTACATCGAACATGGAAGAGGCTTAACTAGTAGAACTTTTTGTCTGAACACAACTTTAGGCCATGAAAAAAATGACCTGATTTGAATCCCTCCCTTCTCCCTTTCTTGATGTCCGCCTCTAGTGCATAATATTGAAGCTTGGTAGCCAGTGAAGCACATAAATGGTGTTTCCAACCAAGTCCATTTAGGAGCCAACATATCCAGACTGACCACTGTTGAACCGAATTTGGTGTCTTAATTGTCTATGGCACAGGCTAAGTGCTGAAAGAGATTTGAAGAAATAGCCATGTCTGATTGGGGGTCAGAGGGTGCTAGATATCAGCGTTTGACCTAGTGCCTAAAATGAATGCATGGTCTTGAACACAGCTCACTATTAGCCCTACACAGGCTGAAGCAAAAAAAACTAAGCACAAAATTTAAATTAGGCTATCTGCACTGGTGTTTACTCCTCCCCATCAGAGCCTTCTATTCCCCATTATTCATATTTGGATGACCTCTCACTGCCCCTCTAAGGACCCTTCACTCTGAACATGCATAACATCTATTACCTAACGTAAAATAAATGTCTTATAAATGACTTTAACTAATGAACCGTTGTAAAGCAAGGGTTAGAGAAACTTAGTTGTGCTTACGCATAGGGGAATGGCCCACAAAATGTATGAGGTGCAACAGAAGTAATGGGGTATGAAAATATGTGGATGGCCACTTAACCAGGCTTTTAAGCAAGCATACCTTTTTGCCGTAAATAACTTCCGCAAATCCTGGTCCATGGAAGTGGAATGGTACTCCGGTTCCCGCACCTTTGCAAGAAAATGGAAAACAGAAACTTAAGGATTTATCACAGTACAACATATTTAATAATTATGAGTGGGACTTCTTCACGCTGCATACAATACTCACATTTCTTCATATGCCAAGGAAATAAAAGTTGAAAAGTTGACCATATACGAAGGCAAAAAACAAGAAATGTTACAAGAGACTGATTGCACAGCTACACTTTATCTACCATAAATTTCAGAATGTACCTGCCACTCCATAGCTGTATGCCCCAGTCAACTTTGGCAAACTGTAGGGTGGTGGTTGATACGATTCAAACAGTTCTTCCCATTCTGTGTGGTTGTTATCACCGAACCAATAGAAGGTCTCTGCAATAAAACAACCACATTCAGAAGCAAAAATGCACTGTAGCTCAACAAGAAACAAATTGGAATTCCGAAGGACTCTTCCATACAATACATTCAGAATTTCTGATAAATTACAGATTATTGATAACAACTGCAAAAGAGCTTATGAGAGTAAAATACTATGACACAAATTTCACATTTTGAAATGCAGCATAAAATTACTGCTCTTTCTAGACCGAAATCAGTCTTTGGAGAAAAGCTTGAGTAATGTAAAGATGACTTCGCTAAAAGGATGCTAATTTACATATATCTAGAACAGAAATTTCATAGTCTTTACTTTATGAAAGCAGTTGATGCCAGTAAATTACTCGAAAACAAGAATTTCAAAAGACTACATTTACCTACCATTGCCTAGTGCATTCAGCTTCTGTGGCTTCATTATTTCGTTCACATACTTCTCAAGTGTCACGTCATCTGTTCGCACAAACAATACAAAGACCAATAATTAATAACACTAAGGATAAGGTTTAGATGCCTATAATTTTCTTTACTAAGTGTGCTACTACAAAGGAAACAAACTAATACTAGGATGTGCAATTAACATCACGAGAAGGTGGAGACACAACACAAGGCAAACATGGCTGTAGTCTGATTTGGTGTGCCACCACCCCGCTTTGTGTGCATTAGATATCGACACTACAGAAGAACTTTGCCGCTGGCATGTACAATCAAAACCAAAATTTCGATAAACAAACTGAACATACCAGCACACATCAACAAACCAACAATAAAGCAAGATACATACTTTGGACAGAGACAATGAGATATTCTCATTAATTTAAGAAATTCAGATGCAGTGTAGAAACACTTAAAACCAGTCAGATAAGAGCATGTTACTTTTCTGGTAGGAATGTGTGTTGGCAGAGCTCAGTCGAATGATATTTCGCCGATACTTTTCGAGCATATTATCTCGACGAGAGAACCGCCGTACTTCCTGAAAACAAACGTCTTCCATACGAATACGATCTTACAGGTGAAAAAATAAGAAATGTTTGGACACTTTACCAACAAAAGTTTGACAATTTCAAGTACTGATCTGTACTTTTCATTCTACTAAGGATGATGTGAAAGATGATGCACACCTAAGGACATTTAATTTCTGGCAAATATATCTTCATTAAAGAGCACCATAAGTTTCAATGGCTTTGAAATGTTTTCACAGGGCACTATAAAAGTGTCCAGTTACATATATATTATGTATATAAGATAAGAATAATCTTTAATAGACCAATTGCTATCCGCATTTTGGTGTACAGACATGGTATAATAAACAAACGTACATCATTTCTATATCCAATCAATGTCAAATGTTTTTAAATAGCAGAACAAAATCCTAAGTTCAAAATCCAATAGAAATTTTTTAAATGTTCTTTTAATGACCAACAATTTATGCTGCACTTTGGTTTATACAACATAATCTTCATCCAACCATACTTGTCATCGACCAATGCAATCAAACTCCAATATACCATATTTGGGGTGCCAGTCCCAAGTCTTGTAAAAGGAGGGGGGATACTGGATACATTCTTGTGCTGCACTTAGTTTTACGCAAAGCAGAAACAACACTCACGGAATTGTCACTGGCTCCACGTATAACAACAGGTTCTCGATATGCATATCTAAAATCAATTAAAAATTATGAAACCACACATCTTTAACATTTCACTATATATATTACAGTAATGAAAGTTGAAAATCATTCTGCTTCAAAGCATTAATACCATGTAAAACATGCCAACAATAAGTCTTCTTATGAGCACTGTTACAATAAAAAGTTTCATACTGCAGTGAAAAATTATAACTCTGTGGATACAGAAATAGAGCAAACAAACTTGTCTGACAGTGCTAAAGGCCTATAGTTTTATGGCTTTTTTAGATAGAGTTAGCTATAACTGTATATCTAGACTTTAAAAACTCTTCATAACATGGCATGGGATTTTTCCTACTGACATTTTGCTACTTTTGTATCATTAATATGTATGCATGGATGTTGCAACTTAGGCATTCAAGGTCTCATGCTAATAATTATATATCAATTAAAAAACATAAACAAATCCAAGGAAGAACACTGACCTTTTAAGAAATTCTTCTTGTGTAAGGGAAGAGGCTTCTCTGACTTCAATGTTGCATGAACCAGGGAAAGCAATCACTTTTGATGGATCAGTGTACCTAAAGCAGAAGAACCAGCAACACAGAACATCTAAATACACACTATTTTATTTTATAGTTTGCCACACAATCGCCACTTTCAATCTAATCTATTTACCTATAATCATATTTTTAAAGACAATCTTTCGCATATTAGTACAGTAAGTCAGGACGATTTGTTAAATGTTCCAATTTATGATGTTTTTAACAACCACACTGCTGAGCTTAACACTGCATTGAATAAAAGCATTAGTTGGTAACAGAAATCCCACAAAATTCTGAACAACCATTTCAATAATCCTGTTCTTTCCTAACCACATTATGATCATTTGTAATGCATCCTGTAACCAGGTATCTACGTGCACATCGTGCAGACACTATCGTGAGAAGGCGACAGCTGTACAAATACCATAGATAAAGCATTTTGCAACTATACACATCTGTTTCATTTTCCGAAGAAACCCAGTGCATACAATGACATGGAAAACTCCATTTCCAAAAACAGTTTCATCCCTGTATTTATTTTCTCTCACCTATATCGGTACCCAACTAACACATTTTTTCTAATGGTTGGAAATAAATCAACGCAATTATGCTCACCCTCAGCACATGAGGGATGGTGTCCGGTCCTCTATTTCTCTGTATGTTTCTCTCCCTCAGTTTGGTTGTGCATCGGTCTCTCAGTATCTTGCGCCAATTATACTAATCACATGCATACCTCACCTACAGTCTTAGCATCCACGAAATATCCATATTAAATACACTCCATGATAGTGGATTCAAACCGTGCACTTTCCAATGGCCGCCTATGCTGGCTGTAAAGATGAAATCTGGAACCCAATTAGCACGTCCAATGCCGTCCATTGTCTACCTGTGTAGCAAATAGTTCATGCACGGATGATTGAGACCTGCGATTGTGTTAAAGTCAATAGACTGAAGGCATACAGCCAGCCTTCTCCATGTCTCTCTCTATGTATGTCCGTCTGTCTGCTCATATACCTGTCTGCCTACCTGTGCCGCCACTGGATAACAATAATAATGTCAATGAATTCATTACATCGTTCCAAGACTACTGAACTATGAAGGAAAAGTGGGGGCAGAGCCATGGAATCAAATCGACCCGTAATTGTTCCAAAGAACTCGTTCATCGTGGGACATGCAGCACAATGTGAACTAGGTGCACTGCATCCTCTTTAGCTCAAGGTCTGATATACCCACAAAAATTGAATTTGAATCAATCAGCTATTTGCAAAACAGCACAGCATGCTTAATGCATTCTAGATTTAATCTTTATAGCCTGTCCCCAACATAAGCAGTGTGAGGCTTGAATACCTGCTATGCCAGACAGTTTAATATGGATTTCTTGTGGACGCTAAGACCATGGGTGACCGAGATGCGATAAATACATTGCCATTGCATTATAATTCTTAAAAAGACATTTATACGGTTGACCAGATGATCAATCACTAAAACAGCCACTGGAGAGAAGCAGAGGTGGTCATACACAATCATATGTCATGGCTAAACAGAGAAAAGTGGCTCATAATTGTACAAAACATTTATATTTGAGGCCATAGTATTTTGGAATGCTTTCCTTTATTAGAACAAGGCACTTCTTCGACATAACAATTGGTTGACACCGAGTTGGCTCTGGGTTTTTTTGTTGACAATTGATGTCAGTTTTTTTTTAGGATCAGCTTCCATACTTTAACTTGGATGCTTGTAATTAATTAAACGATGAGTTCAAGAACAGGGAAAATTCACATGTGATTCAAAAATTCCTTTTATGTAAGTGCACACTTAATGACTTAATTCTGCTCTAAATAAATAAATTCGTAAATAGCAGTTGTTTTCGAATTTCCGTGTTTTCGAGTTTATGCTTCTAAATTTACCTTAAAACAGACGTGGTTCACCCGCTCCGTCACCAGCGTGCAGAGGGTGCTGGGGTGGGATCGCCAATTTGTGTGCTTACAGTCCACAAGTCCGTCCTTGGCTGCGACCTGTCAGCGTTTCGCGTCGTCGATTGTTAATCAAACGGCATAATTATAGTATCGGGGCCCGACGTGTCGGTTAGGATCAAGTTAGGCGTCGCGAGGGTCGGTTAGGGCTCAGGCCAGGCGTCGTGAGGGTCAGTTAGTGTCAGGTTAGGCGTCGTGAGGGCCGGTTAGTGTCAGCTTAAGCGTCGTGAGGGTCGGTTAGGATTAAAGTTCTGCCGTCATTCGGTCCCCGAAACTATAGTTTTGTCCCTTGGCTAAAATATGCACCAAATAATTCACGGCGTTATTTGTCTAATAAAATGTCAGGAAGTAACTTAGGACTCACCATCCTCCATCATCAACGTCATCACTATCACGGCTGTTCGGTTTCAGGTCAGATCCAACGCAACAGAAATGCGTTGAAATTAAAGTAATTGTCAGAATCCAGTTCCTACACCAGCACATTAGGTATACGCTAGTTATTGGAATATTATCAATTTAACTAAGTTTAGAATTTTTGAGTCAACTTTGTACACACACTTTGAACAAGAACTGAAACTCGTGCATCAATAAGCACCCTTATATTCCGTGAACAAAACACGAAGGATGGACACTCGTACCAAAAAATGCATATCCGGTTGCTATCTCATCCAGAGATGCCCCCTCACTTCAATAATTTAACATCGGATATTAAAATGTCATGCTTTATTTTGATTATACAGAATGTTACACCACATCCTATTCGGCGCATTTTCTTGACAAATAGGTCGGTAATAAATTATAATGCAATTCATTTGTAAAGCAAAATACGATGACTACTTTCTTGTCAAAAAAAACTCAAATCATAAACACATGCATATTTAGCATACTACTACTATATGCATGCGAAACATGGACTATACGCAAGCGTGAAATGGACAAACTGTTGGCGTTTGAGATGAGATGCTACCGGAGGATACTACACATCAGATGGGAACAAAAAATAACAAACGTGGAGGTGCGAGCAAGGGTAGGGAACACGAAAAACATCAAACAAATGATAATGGAACGGAAGCTGGGCTTCTTCGGACATGTCTGCAGGATGAGAAATGACAGACTCATCAAACAAACCATGTTCGGGATGATGGACGGAGCGGGGATTAGGGGCAGGCCATGCAGAGAGTGGTTAGACGACATCAAGGACTGGTGCGGTTCGGAAATACACCAAGCGAGCAGAGCGGCACAGGAAAGAGACAAATGGAAACGGATTGTGAGCCATGCGGTTGACACCTACGGGCACTGAGCCCATGGACCATGATGATGATGATGATGACTTTCTTGTTCACCACTCAATCACCAGAGGCTGCTCGTTTGTCTTGATGTAGGCTATCTGAAATCAATTTTCAGGGTTGCCAAGTCGCCTCGAAAAGTGCGAATTGGGCTCCTTTTCAAAGAGCTTGCTCTTCGCGACCTCGCTTTATTTGGGCTACTTTTGAGTTGTCCTGCGGTCGTCGCGCCACGGCAACATTAATTTTTGAATACTCATTAAATTGACCAGAGTTACTGTAGGCCTAAGTGGTTACATTTACTAGCCGCTATTCCTGTGTAGTGTTGCCACCTTAATGAATAATACATGCTCTACGCCGTCTACGGCATACGGACTAGTCTGTATAGGCGATGCCATCTAAATTTATAGGCCTACGTCCATGGTTTCATCACATAGCCTAATCTTGTGACGTTCGGCACGGGTTTTGGAGCCTAGGCCTATAGGTCCTATGTGAAGTTAAGTCGGCAAGGACAAATCAACAAAAAACAAGTAGGCTACCCAGCTTAGAATCAGTAGGCCTAGGCATGGGCGTCCGCAGGAATTTTTCTAAGGGGGCGCAAACTTTTAAAAAAAATGTCCCATGGTCTAAATTTAATGAGTGACAGTTTGAATTTCCATATTACCACGAGAGAATTCTATAGCCTACCTATTACGCGCGCCCAAAGAAAGATATAATTATAGGTTCAACTTGTAGAACGAATCGATAATCACATTGAAAATCCCGTTGTAACAATCACAACCAAATAATCTAAATTTATGTGCAACTATGTGAAAAATCCAGAGGGGCGCACTTGCGCCCCCTTGCGCCCCGCTGCGGACGCCCATGGGCCTAGGCCTACATAAATAGCAAACATCCACAGAGCTGCTAGACGGAATGTCACACTTGCTATTAAAGTCGATCTGTTTGAAAACCAGTTGCCTCGAGAAGATATTCGACAAAGATACATAGGCCTACATGTAGGCCTACATTGAGATATCATTATTTAGGCTTAATGTCTATGATATGTGAGAGTTAAGACAGTTTGCCATGCAGGGGTTGTTGGAATTAAGCACAATCGCGAAGCTATTAAAGTTATAATAGGCCTATATTATACCAATATAATATTAGCCTACTGCAGTGCATAGGCTACATGAATTTCTGCTTAGAGTGCAGAAACCAATGGTTCTAACGCAAGTCGGAGCGCACAATTCGGAGCGGACGAGGCGAAACAGACAATTACGAGCCGGGAAATTCAGGGTGAACATTTCGGAGCGGATTATTCGGAGTGGACAATAATATTGGAGCTGGATAATTTTGATCGGCTTATTTCGGGGTTACCAAGAATTGTTCTGACCAATCCAATTTCAATTATTTTAGGCAAAAACTATTTTCATCAATCCAACTTCAGTTCGACCAAAAACTGGTGGCCTCAACATCATTCTACTATTTGTGGGATTACCATCATCAACCGGAAGCATGACCTCACTACTGATAATACCAGGCATCACTTGATTCAAGAAAAAGCAGACCAATTTCAACCTCACTTCTGGTACCACTTGTCGCTTCCCGCCCTCCTAGTGGAAAACGCGTGTTGGTAGGAGACCCGATCTTGTCCGGCTGTAGGCCTACCATAGTTGTAAAAATCGGTTTTTACTTTTTATTCTCTCATAAAAACGCCGTTTTGTCGTTTTTTAATTTTCGCATCGTTTTTTCCCGTTTTTTTATTTGTTGTGTAAATTTATTTACTGTCTGTTATTATTTTTATAATTTTTCCCCTGATATTCCATACGCCAACTTTTAAGGATTCATCTAACTGATGTCACTATTTAATTACATGTAGTAGGCTATAGGTCCATAGGCGTACGAGGCGGGGGTGCAGGGGGGCAATTGCCCCCCCACTTTCGGGCAAGTCTGGTTGGTTTTTCGGGCAAAGACAGACCGAATGACTAAAAAAAGGTCATCAACTTTCGGGCAAGTCCGGTTTTTCGGGCAAAGACAGACCGAATGACTAAAAAAAGGTCAACTTTTTCTACGGTTTGACGGATAATATATTTTTCGGGCAGAAGTTCAATCTTTGCCCCCCCCCACTGCTGAAATCTCCCGTACGCCTATGTATAGGTCCAAACAAGAAATGAAATTTATAAAGTCATTTTGATATAGCCTAAACTTCTTAGCCCTATTTAAGTGCGACGAGGGTCACCCCGCCCACATCTAGCACACACCTCGCCCCGCAGGGGCGAGTCGAGGCTTGGTTGTGGGAGGGGAAGGTGAACCGTAATGTACAAGGGTGCTCCAAAATTTCCCGGGGAACGCCTGTCACTGCAGAGGAGTGGGTCTCGGTTGGGCCAGGGTCTGGGTAAACGATGAGGACGGGGCAGTGGGGCGCAAAAACCGCAATTTACTAGGAAACGCCGGCAACCTCTGAAAGATGGGACTAGGCGAGGGCAGGTTGGGGCGGTTGCGGGTGGAGTGTGGATTTGGGGCATGGCCGGGAGGAGTGTGGGGACGAGAGCAAAAGGTTTGGGCCGGAGGTAAAGAGCCTAAATTTACCGGGCAGCAACGGAAACCCCAGAGGGGCGGGGTTGGGTAGGGCGCAGAGAGGGCGGGGTGGGGCGGAGTGAGGCGAAATATGGGTGAAGAGTGGATGCGTGTGGGTGTGAGAGGAACTGGGTGGGGCGAAAAGTATGACGGAGTACGGAGCAGGGTTGGGGCGGGTGGGTTGAGTGCAACCTCAAATTTCCCGGGAAAAGTCGGGTACCCATACGGGTACGGGAGGAAATCGACAATTTTCCGTGCAACGATGGGTACCACCGATAGTGCTAAGTAAATGTAAATGTCTAAGACCAGTTTTCTCCCTTTTAGGCTAAGTCTCTGCACAGTTTAGTATAACCTATAATACGCATGCTTAATTACCTTGCTTTGTTACAGAATGAAGGTGGCGGTGATTGGAGCGGGGCCAAGTGGCTTACAGGCCATCAAGCAATGTCTGGATGAAGGTCTTCATCCTGTATGCTTTGAAAAGAGAAATTCCGTTGGTGGTATGTGGAATTACGAGGAAACTCCAACAAAAGGACAAACGAGCGTCATGTTATCAACTATCACAAACTCCTGCAAAGTAGGGACGCTTTAACTTCTAAGACTTTGGTAATAAATTTTAATGATTCTAAAATTTCTCTTGTCTGCTATTTGGTAATTTCAAAACCGTGTCTCATACAGTCATGAATGCACATTTTCCAAACCTCTATCAAATCGAGCTTTGAGTAATAATGGAAAGAGTCATTAAATGACCCCTAACACCAACTTTAGCCTATAGGCCTACTTACGTACGCCTAGAGTCAGTACAAAAGTACATACATGTTTACACTTCTTCTTCTTCTGCAGGAAACACTTTGCTACAGCGATTTTCCATGTCCTGACGACTTTCCTAGTTTCCTATATCACGTGAAAATGCTGGAATATCTTAAATTGTACGCCAAACATTTCGACTTGGAGAAGTTCATTCGTTTTCGTACGGAAGTCGTGGAGGTCATACAGTCAGACGACTTCAAGGTGACAGGACAATGGATCGTCCGGGTGAAAGATTCTGTGTCCGGTATGCGTTCTCACTCAGTAGGATAATAGAATAAAGGTTATGTTAGTCTTTGCATGAAGGCTATAATACCCTGTAGATTTGTGATCGGAGATAACCTATAAATCTATTCTTTCACTGCATTCTGGAAGCGGTCGAATTCCATTCTGTTTCGGTGTGTTCTTGTGATGTCAGTTTGGAATTACCTCTTCTGAGTTTTGTTTAAGAAGCACTCTACTTACATGCACAGCTAAAACCTAAGCCTGCAAAGTTAAGGAATAGGCCTGCAATAACTTTATACCAGTAGACTATAGCCTAAGCCTAGTGCTACTATAGCCTACATGTATATGAACCTGAAAGATTTCATAATTCTGTAGATTAAATTTATTCAGATATGGGTTATGACAGCAAATACAATCTAATTAATTGTAATTGTTCAAGGTTCCGTATCATCAGAAGTGTTTGACGCTGTTCTTGTGTGCAACGGTCATTTCTCCGAACCTTTGATGCCTCAGTTCGAAGGAGCTGCAGCATTCAAGGGGAAGCAGATCCATTCGCAGATGTACAAGACTTCGGCCGGATTCGAAAATAAACGGGTCGTGGTCGTTGGATTCGGGAATACTGGAGGAGACATCGCTTCAGATTTAGCACACGTCTGCAGCCAGGTAAGCTTGCAAACGCTATCTAATCACTAACCTAACACGAAGTCGTTTCATTGTGCCTAGATAATTAATTAGACTATTAAATGCTCCAGGTTAATTTACAGTGGTTCTAACACAGACTGTTCCGGTGTGTTCTTATGCTGTCATTTTAACAGTCTAACACAGACCCTGCGCGTCTTCTGAACCACCTGTTGTAAAGCGGTGTTTTTCATGACAAAACTCATTTTGAGATGAAACTTAATAAAATGCATTTTTTAACTAAAGCGATAGAGGCCTAACCTTTGTTCTGTTTGAAATATTGTGGTGAAATTCGGCTATTGCAAGCAAATATGAATTGCCTTTAAACCTGTAAAATTTTATTTGCAAATTCATATTTTTGCCAGGATAGGCCTAGGGCCTACTGGCAGAGCACCATATACCGGGAACTTTTTGGCCCACCTTGTACAATGTACATATATTATAGGCCTACATTCATTTATAATAATGATATGATTATAATAATTTATGCTACATGTAAAAGTAAAACGTCTGGATTTCATGTGTTGTTTGAATTAGGTTTATGTAAGCAGGAGAGGAGAGTCGTGGATTTGTCCCAGGCTGACAGCTGGTGGACTGACCTTGGAATACGTGGCCTTCTCACGGTACAGCAATTCTTTACCTCGCTCTCTCAGAAACTACCTGTCTGCGCAACTGGTGAATACAAATTTCAACCACTCATTGTATGGAGTAGAGCCCAACCACCCTTTTGATGCGCAACAGATATTTACGAATGACGAAATACCTAAGCTACTCGCGTCCGGTCGTGTTGTTTTCAAGAACAACATAAAGGTCATATCCGAGACGTCAATTACTTTCGAAGACGGTTCCACGGAAGACAATATCGATGCCATAATCTACGCCACTGGATACAAGATCGACTTTCCTTTCCTGAAGCATCCGAGTTACAAGGTTCAAGATAACCAAGTCAATCTGTACAAGCTGGTCTTTGCACCCGATGTGAAGCCACACACCCTAGCGATAATCGGGTGTAATCAACCAGGCGGTAGCCTCTTTGTGATTTCAGAGCTACAATCACGTTGGGCTACTAAAGTTTTTAAGGTAAGTCTAACAGCTCTCCAAAAGTACAAAGGGCATTGTTGATATGGGATTTCTTGCAACATAACTTTGCAAGATTCTTATGCCTATATAAAATGTGACACTCTTTGATACCATCATAACTAAAAGAATCTAAGAAAATGTGATCTATTCGAGTTGTAAGTTAGTTAACTTTAACCTATGAATGCTCAGGATGAAAAGACACTTCCGGATAAGGAACGAATGCAAAAAGAAATCATGGATAAGAGAGTGGAGAGGCAGAAACGCTACTTAAACAGCTACCGACACACCACCCAAGTCGACTGGATCGACTTCATGGACGAAATTGCGACAATGATCGGCTGCAAACCAAACTGTGGTAATATAATCAAGCGATTGATTTCACTTAAGCTAGCAGTTTACCTGCGAATTGCATGGGTTTCAGAGTCGGTTTTGAGTATGGAATCGCTGCCCTGGGTTGGCAATATCAGCTTCGATTGTACTAAACTCTGTTGCTCCACGGGTATATAAGGCCAGCGTCCTCTCCGTTCTGCACAGAACCGAGTGCTCCTGTCCCACTCGCACGGTATGAAACCATGCAGCATAGAGCTTTTCTGTGGTGGGCCAGTTGTCTGGAATGGGCTTCCACGCTACTACGTCTGCTCTCTGGGGTTCTTATTGCAAATTCTTTGTATTGAACTGAAAACTGTCATTTTTCCGTGACAGAGTCAGGAGCGCTTTGAGCAGTGCCTTTGAAGATGCGCTATATAATTTATGGAATCAATGCATATATATAATATATATTAATTCCATGGGAATCTGTGTACTGTATGTTTGTAGCGAAGCTGTGTTTAACGGATCATCGACTTGCCAAAGCGGTTATCTTTGGTCTTGTAATTCCAAGCCATTACCGACTGATGGGCAGTGGAGCATGGTCAGGAGCACGCAACCATATCCTCACAATTTGGGATAGACTGAATCCTCTAAATCAGAATGGAAAGCAAGCAAAGGAAAGCCAGAAGTCTTCATGGCCAATTATTATGTGTGGTTTTGTGTCGATTTCAACTTTGGTTGCCCTGTACGTTTCTAATTTCATTTCTTAAACGGTACACAATTATTAGTTTCCGTTACCGGTATAAGCTTAATGGCTTCCTCCTACCGGCTACCGCTCGTGCACGACTGTGAATTCAACCGGCGAGAGTCGTGTTTCACGTTAACAAGGACTGCACAGTGGGTACATTCAAGATAAATATTTTATAGGCCCTTAATAATTAATTAATCGCATCCTCGAGATGACGAAAATTGACAAAACCACTTCGTCGTGTGTTTATTTTTGCAAATTAACTTTCATTTCCTTTATTTTGAACATTGTCACTAACAGGTGTGATTATTCCTACTAGGGCCTTTGTAACTTTGTTTGCTTTGCTTTTAGAACTCTTAGAACATTTAGAACATTCGAGAACATTTAGAGTTTATGACTAAATTCAAGTTGCCTTGCTTTGAACATTGCTTTGAACATTGCTTTGAACATTGCTTTGAACATTGCTTTGAACATTGCTTTGAACATTGCTTTGAACATTGCTTTGAACATTGCTTTGAACATTGCTTTGAACATTGCTTTGAACATTGCTTTGAACATTGCTTTGAACATTGCTTTGAACATTGCTTTGAACATTGCTTTGAACATTGCTTTGAACATTGCTTTGAACATTGCTTTGAACATTGCTTTGAACATTGCTTTGAACATTGCTTAGGACACTTAGAATTTTGATTACAGAATTACGTTATCAAATATACGCATTTAAAAATAATAATAGGCGCCCTTGTAGCGGTATGGCCGCGTTACGGCGCCATATAGATTGTCGTTATTATTATTATTACTATTATTTTAATGCCCCGAAGTATTTAGGATCCCTCAGGGACTTAAATATTAATTAAGAACATAATAATATTTATTATTAATTATTTTTTAAATTTTTTACTCGAGGTATCTCAGATCTCTCGGGATTTCAAAAAATTATCCGGAGACTTAATAAAATTGTATTCTGGAATTATTATTATTAATATTATTAATATTATTAATATTATTAATATTATTATTATTATTATTATTATTATTATTATCATCATCATCATCATCATCATCATCATCATCATCATCATCATCATTAACGTCTTCATTTAGCTGCTAATCTCGCTCTTAAAGCGTTGCCTCTTACCTACAGTTCCTGCTTACGCCAATTTCCACTTAGACTATCCGTTCGTCAGTTTTAGGCCGTATAGACCCATGGACTATAGGTCTACATCGACCATAACCCACTGCACAATGGCGGCGCTACAGCAGAGCATTCAGCGCAAAATTAATGTCTTTGGGGGAAAAACCTTAGCCTTGGTTGTTGAACTGTTAGAATTTGCCCTGTCGATAATTTATGTGGAGTGTAAATTTGGTTACTTGCATGACTGCCCCGGCATGGTCAAAAAATGTCTGGCACCGCCTCTTCTACTGCTTGCATTCAGGCCTGGAGGAGACATGTACGAACTTCACAGGCAAGCACAAATAAAAAAAGGCACTGGGTGAATAAACAGAGAATTTGAAAACACATGCGGTTAGGTTTGAATATGTAGACCTACGTATAGTGTAGCCTATGTGTACGTGTAGGTCTATTTATTATAGACTATGTGCGTGCGACTGTATATGCATATTATGTAGCCTGAGTGTAGGTCTATGTAGACTATAATACGCTAGGCCTAGACCTATAAGCATCGTTGGAGAAACAAGAAGAGATTGGAGAGATAGTTGTAGGCCTACGTGCGAGTGGGAAAAGGCTCACAGTCTATTTATCTGCGAATCTTTTTTGTAGGCCTATTCCACGAGTACAATGCAATTCATAAGAAAAAGTACACCGATAAAATACACTGTAGTTTGGCCTATGGAAAGTAAGCAGTATAGAACAATAAGTGAATTCACGCATATAATAATATATGATCCAATGTGAAAATGGTTTAAGGTAGCTATAGAACAATATATAGATATATAAACTAAATAGTATATATTACATATATAAACAATATATAAACTAGCTATAGAACAATATATAGTATAGAACAATATGGCCTTATTATTATTATTATTTATTTTTATTATTATTATTATTATTATTATTATTATTATTATTATTATTATTTAGTCTATGTTATTTTTTATGTGCAGCAGATTCCTAAAATTAAGTAAAAATTTAGGATTCATTTTATGGGCCAAGTTTGGCCTGGGGACCTCGCATAATAGAAATGACAATTGACTTAAAATGGCTCCCGTCCAAAAGCCTTAGGGCCTACTTGACTTTTGGCTTTTAACATAATAATTATTATAGGCAACCTCTGTGAAGCCCTTCGGCGTCTGTATACGAGTAGACTCAGTAAAGCCTATATCATTTCAGCTTGTGAAGTTAAGTATTTAATAGCCTAAGTAGGATTTGAGTTTGCCAGTTATGCTAGCGAACCTTATTATTTAGGAGCCCGAAGTAGGCCAACAATGCAATTAATTATATGGGAAGTTTCGATGGTTGTGGCGGATATGCGAGGAAAGTTACACAATTTAGTCTGTCACAGTGGTGATTGAGGCTGATTGACCAATAGCGCTTTCATGTGTGTATGCATTCATTAATTCATTACGCGGATTTATATAGCGCCCCTTCAAGATTGCTACTCAGGAGCGCTCTCGAATCAACCTCGGATAAAGTGCACAGTTTTAGGATTGCGAAAGAGCGTCTCAGACGGGACCCATGGCAGCAGGCGGAGGTATGAAGGTAACCTATTCTGTAGAAGTTGGGCTCACTTAAAAGTGGGGTTCGAATATTATACTTATGTATAAATTATGTGGATGTGAGTGTATGTCTGATGTACAACATTGTACATAGCTACACAGATTCAATGACAGCTGCGTCTGCACCGAACCATGGAAGCCATACCAGTTTTTGTACTGTCTGCTGTTTGATGGACGCATGTAGGCCTACAGCAATAACATAACATAACATAACATAACATGGGTTTTAAGTGGTTCAGAAGACACTAGGCCTGTGTTAGAACCACTGCAATATTGACCTGGAACTTTTAATACCCCAATTTTCCTAGGCTCCTTTTAAATGCTGTGACCGTGTCCACCGACACAGTGCTGTCCCCCAATCCGTTCCACATGTCCACAACTCTAGCACTGAAAAATTTCTGCCCTAATGATCCTTTCGGCTTCTTAAATAATTTGTACCTATGTCCCCGAGTTGCTTTGTTTGGTGCTAATACAAAGAACTTCTCCCAACATAGTGCTTCCTTTCCAGTAATGATCTTGTATGCTTCAATTAGGTCTCCTCTGCAATGTACAGCATGACTGGACTCACTGGGGCCTCTTATTATGTTCAGTAGGCAAAGACAAAACAACAAAAACACGTTCCCCGGGTAACTTAGACCTTGGACTCTAAAGGCTGTCAGTTATAGCAAACAGAGCTGTAGACGGAATTTCACACTACAGCTATTAAAGTCGTTCTGTTCGGCGAGTCGCATCAAGAACGTACCGGTAGTCGATAAAGAAACCCACAGTAAGATTACCGTATAATATTATATTTATGCCTATGATATCATTGAGAGTTAAGTCACCTTGCCACACAATGGTTCAAATCAGAATCAAATCAAATTTTATTGAAAATTGCTGGAATACTCGTGGAGCTAATGGAGTAAAGTTATATTATATTATATTATACCCAATATTACTGCGTACATGAATTTCTGTTTAGAGTAGGCCTAGGCCTATATACAGAAACCAATTAGAGGTTTCAATGGGTATAGAGCAATTCGTAGCCTGAGAATTAGGAGCGGATGAACCGGAACAGACATTTGGGGCGGACATTTTCGGAGCGAATGATTCTGAGTGGTCAATAATAAGGACAACTGCAGTTGGGATAGGTTTACTCGGAGCGACCAATAAAATAATTGCTCTTACAAATCCAATTTCAATTATTTTAAGCCACAACTATTTCATCAATCTGACTTCAGTTCAACCAAGAATTTTTATAATCCAACTTCTCATTAAATAAGCATTATATTAATCAATCCAACAAGAATGATTTCATCAATGCATAGAGACCATAGTTTTGCAGGAGGGAGCGAAACGCAACGGTCTTGGCAAAAAATTTACGAATAGAAAAGCACGAAGCGCGAAATTAAGAACACAGGTATTTTCACAGTAGATTCTAAATGTGAAATTTTCCGTTTCACTTTGTTTATCAACAGGCTATCTGTGTGTGAATAGGTCTACGGTCCTGTTTATTATTTCGTTCAACTTTATTCCCCGATAGACTACGTCTCTGCGCGAGATAATTGGTCTCACGTGCATACGCAATTACGCATGCTTAGTTACTTTGTTACAGAATGAAGGTGGCGGTGATTGGAGCGGGGCCAAGTGGCTTACCTGCCATTAAGCAATGTCTGGATGAAGGTCTACATCCTGTATGCTTTGAAAAGAGAAATTCCGTCGGCGGTATGTGGAATTACGAGGGAACTCCAACAAAGGGGCAAACGAGCGTCATGTTATCAACTATCACGAACACCTGCAAAGTTAGGACACAGTTAACTTCTAATGTTTTCACCATAACCTTTATTCCTTTTAAAATCTCTATTGTGTGCGGTGTGGTAACTTTAGAGCCGTGTCTCGTGCAGTCGTGCAAATAGGCTCAAAACGAATCAGGTTCTGAGCAAGTTCCTTTTGGCAGATTTTTCTCTCTTGTGCCTGAGAGCCTTTGTAACGTAATGTAGGCTACAGTAGGCCTACTACAGATTTTCAAAATGTCTCAGCGCCATGCAAAACAAAACACGTCAGGAGATCAGATAATTATTCGCTGGTGTTATGTAGAAACAAGTCCACTGTGGCCAAGTTGTTTTCATTCATTAACTCATTTCGAGAATTTATAGAGCGATTCTTCAAGAGACCTACTCGGAGGCGCTCCTAGTCCAGCCGCAGCTATAAAAAAGTCAGATTTAAACGGTTTATGAAAAGGCGAGTTTAGTATAGACGTCAATCGCAAGGCCATTACAGATGGCGGAACTCACAATTGAAAAGGCTCAGCGCTGTCTAAAAGAAGTGCGAGCTCGTGCACGAACCAAGAGCTTCCCCGTTTGCCGAAAACGGAAGAGTTCGTCGGGTTGAGAGGTCAGACCGTCAGAGAATAAGATCAGACAAGTACATGTATGATGGAGCGCAACCAAGCAGAAAGGAACCGCCAAACAAGTAGGCTACCGGAAGGCATGCACAATTGCCACAGCAGCATGGAGATAGAGTTATCTCAAGACAACTTGGAGTTTACGATGCTGTAGCAGCAACTACGATTGACCGAATGAATATGCTGTGAAAAATTAATATCTCTTGATCCACAGTGATTACGACGTCTCGCACAGTGAGAAAGAGATATCTGGTAAAGTCACTGCTAGTAGTATTAGGTGTCGGTCAATAACTCAATTGTCTGCGAATGCTGGGCCAGATGGATTGAGTTTAGAGACGTTTAGCAGCAAACGATGTGAGGCCATCCACGATGACATTGACGAGAGAGCATCAATAGCATGGAACAACAAAGACAGCGAGGACACTGCATCAGCGACAAAGTAGTGAGCATAAGCCTGCACATTATCAGCAACACCAAGAGGAGCTGGAACCCATCGGGACCTAGAGGCATCTGCAACCACACAGCTGGTGCGCTCAGACAAAAGGTAGCGAAGCAATTCTAATTTCTAAGGGTGCATTAGCCAATCCAAAGAAAATTGAGAGACGTTGAAACAATTTGCTTGGACCATTATGGTGTCAGATTAAAATCACACACACACAGTGGCGGATCCAGAACTGTTTCAAGGGGGGGGGCCAAAATCTTAGATCTTGGACGGCAAAAAGGAACAATTTTTCGAAAGTTCGAAAAATAGTGATCGGTCGTTGAGGAAAAAAGTACTTTTCATCTGCCAAAAAAGTTGATGACCTTTTTTTTAGTCATCTGGCAAATTTTTCGGGAAAATCATACCAACCACACACAACACACACACACACACACACACACACACTCTTTCTCTCTCTCACACACACTCACACACACATTTAAATCTATATTAAAGAGTATAGGCCTATTCTTCTCCTCCAGGAAACACTTTGCTACAGCGATTTTCCGTGTCCTGACGACTTCCCTAGTTTCCTTTACCACGCGAAATTGCTGGAATATATGAAACTGTACGCCAAACACTTTGACCTGGAGAAGTACATTCGTTTCGGTACGGAAGTCGTGGAGGTCATCCAGTCAGACGACTTCAAGGTGACAGGACAATGGATCGTCCGGGTGAAAGATTCTGTGTCCGGTATGCGTTCTTATTCAGTAGGAAAATACATGTATATAGAGGTCACAATTTATAACCCTGCCGCAGAAGAGTCGTTCAAAGATAACAAGGGAGAATTAGGGGATGCAAGTCCGTTTGCTAGAAGACTATGGGAGAGTAGCAATATTGTATATAGGCTACATGTATGTATGTATGTATGTATGTATGTATGTATGTATGTATGTATGTATGTATGTATGTATGTATGTATGTATGTATGTATGTATGTATGTATGTATGTATGTATGTATGTATGTATGTATGTATGTATGTATGTATGTATGTATGTATGTATGTATGTATGTATGTATGTATGTATGTATGTATGTATGTATGTATGTATGTATGTATGTATGTATGTATGTATGTATGTATGTATGTATGTATGTATGTATGTATGTATGTATGTATGTATGTATGTATGTATGTATGTATGTATGTATGTATGTATGTATGTATGTATGTATGCATGTATGTATGTATGTGAGTATGTATGTATGCATGTATGCATGCATGCATGCATGCATGTATGCATGTATGCATGTATGCATGTATGATTGCACGAATGTATGTATGTATGTATGTATGTATGTATGCATGCATGCATGTATGTATGTATGTATGATTGCACGAATGTATGTATGCATGTATAATTGTATGTATCATGATGCATGTAAGTGCGTAGTCATGTGCTCAGTGCCAAAGTACACAGACAACTGTTTATTATGTAACAAAAAGGCGGCATCCAGCGAAAGGAAAAAGTTATTGCAGTTTAACTAAATCCAGATGGCGCTTCTCTTGGATTACATGCTGCCAAAAGCCAAACTCAAACCAGGACATGTGCACAAGCTGACGTAAATAGTTTACTCAGACACAACATAATTTTTGAATTCTTAAATGTCAGGCAAAGTCCAACTGATGGAGAGGCGTTAGCAACAACCACAAAGGGGAACTCTGTTTTGGGACACCGGGCTCATGCTGATATAACTTCGTATGCCAGACTACAGCTGGGTTGGGCCAAAAAAGTTATCCCCGATCTCATTTGCTAATAGTTTGGCCAAAAGTATGAATTTATAACTCAAATTTTACAGGCTAAAGGACAATTAACATTTACCTCAGCCAAATTTAATCAAACAATTCCAAATAGAACGAAAGTTATACCAGTTTTTGTGAGTCCACCCCAGGGACGTAACTAGGATTTTTCGTTTGGGGGGGCTTAAGCCTTAAGTATGACCAGTGCTTAAAGTGTAAAAAAGAAGTGCCAGGACGCTGTATTGTAATTGGTCGTGAGTGGCGGCGCCAAAGGCGCGAAGTTGCGAGTGCCTAAGGCGCGAAGTTGCGAGTGCCGAAGGCACGAAGCCCGTCCCGACTAGGGGGTCTGGGGGAGCGTCGTCAGCGGGGTCTGGGGCGAAGCCAAAGCGACCAGCGCATTTTTGGCTGTGTCGACATCAAATGGAGCCATTTTTAGGCTCTTGTTTGCCAGCTATTTGTGAAAGGAAAAGTCGCGAAAACTTTAAGAATAAGTCGTTTCTCATTGTCGCAAGGCTCAAGCCACCAGGATAACAATAAAAATAAAACTGCTACTGTAAAAGATAAAGGTTTTGTCTTTACCGTAAGCTCCCCAGCGGGGTCTGGGGCGGAGCCCCAGCGATCAGAGCATTTTTGGCTGTGTCGACCTCAAATGGAGCCATTTTTAGGCTCTTGTTTGCCAGCTATTTGTGAACGGAAAAGTCGCGAAAACTTTAAGAATAAGTCGTTTTTCATTGTCGCAAGGCTCAAGCCACCAGGATAACAATAAAAATAAAACTGCTACTGTAAAAGAGAAAGGTTTTGTCTTTACCGTAAGCTCCCCAGCGGGGTCTGGGGCGGAGCCCCAGCGATCAGAGCATTTTTGGCTGTGTCGACCTCAAATGGAGCCATTTTTAGGCAGTCATGGCCGGTCGTCCGTAACTGCATGTACGCCGTCCATGCGGTAGTCTATTTAAATTAGCCGTAAGCATACAACGGCTTGATTTCATTTGGGCGGGCTTCAGCTTCGTTTGGGGGGGCTTAAGCCCCCCCCCAAGCCCAACGCTAGTTACGTCACTGGTCCACCCACTGCTTTTGATGATCGAAAAAAATAAGGAATGTTGTACGTTGCAATGGGACGCGGTGGTGTAGCGGTATGCTCTGAGCCTTGTAAGCGGTAAGCGAATGGTTGCATATTCGAAAATAACCCAAGCCACTGCGTAGCAGCCTTGGACAAGTTGCTCACCCATAATGGTCTGCAAGAAATGGAACAGAAAACCAGCTCACTCATCTAATCCCAGTGGCATCAAAGCCAACGAACCTGCCTTCGGGCAGAGAACTCATCGTCAAGGGCTATCTAGCAAGATCAAGTCTATTTTATAACAATTATTTAAGATGTGACTTAATACAAGCTTTTTTTTGTTGCGTTATGTTTTTGACGATCCAAAAACAAAACGCAGTAAATAATTGTTCAAATAAACTTTATTTGGCAAGATGACCCTTATTATTATATCGCAATGCGCATTTATTGCGTTTGGAAAACAAATGGACGGTGCACTTTATCCATCCTTAGGTCTATTTCCCAGATTTTTTAGAGTCATTGTCATGAGCTCGACCGTGAGGTCTGTGAGTCGCTTACTATAGAATATATGCTCTAATTTTATTTTATTGAGAAGCGAAATTCCACTAGATCCCTGTTAAAGTATTAGCATGATGGCTACTCTGCAGGCCTGCGATCGGTAATGTAAACGTCAACCCTTTCTTTGACTGTATATCGCAAGCGGTTACAGTCCATTATAATTTATCTGGTGTGTTCTAAGCTGGTCTTTTGCTGTCAGTTTGTAATCATCTCTTCAAGTTCTGAGTTTTCTTGAAGATACAATTTACAAAATGCAGTCCATATAGGCCTACGCACTTAAGGACCACGATAAGTTGACATAAGTTTGGCATCAATATGACCCTGCAGACAGTTTTCTTCTAGACTAGATTGATTCAGATACATGATAGACTAGGGAATAGTTGTTTTGTTAAAGGTTCCGTATCGTCAGAAGTGTTTGACGCTGTTCTTGTGTGTAACGGTCATTTCTCCGAACCTTTGATGCCTCAGTTCGAAGGCGCTTCAACATTCAAAGGGAAGCAGATTCATGCGCAGATGTACAAGACTTCGGCCGGATTCGAAAATAAGCGGGTCGTTATCGTTGGATTCGGGAATACTGGTGGAGACATCGCTTCAGATTTAGCACACGTCTGCAGCCAGGTTAGCCTGCAGATATGTTGCAACTTAATCTTTAACCTAACATGAAGTCGTTTTTGAGTCGTATTTTGGTGTTAAACTGGGGCAACTTTAAGCCACGCGGTACGAGACAATAGTATCACAAACTGAAATTTCTGGATTGCTGTAGAAATATTTTGGTGCAAATTGGCTTTTTTACGAATAATGAATTGCTCTTAAAAAGCCTGTAAAATGTTTTTTGCAAATTCATATCTTTAACCAAGATACTAGCAGAAAACCATAGCGGTACATTTGTGGCCCATCTATGCTACACGAAAAACGTCTTGATTTCATGTGGTTTTTGTGTTAGGTTTATGTAAGCCGGAGAGGAGAGTCGTGGATTTGTCCGAGGCTGACAGCTGGTGGACTGACTTTGGAATACGTGGCCTTCAATCGGTACATCAATTCTTTCCCTCGCTTTCTCAGAAACTACCTATCTGTTCAACTGCTGTATACCAATTTCAACCACTCATTGTATGGTGTAGAGCCCAACCACCCTTTTGACGCGCAACAGCTGTTTGTGAATGACGAAATACCTAAGCTACTCGCGTCCGGTCGTGTGATTTTCAAGGACAACATAAAGGTCATCTCCGAGACGTCAATCACTTTTGAAGACGGTTCCACGGAAGACAAAATCGATGCCATAATCTACGCCACTGGATACAAGATCGACTTTCCTTTCCTGAAGCATCCGAGTTACAAGGTTCAAGATAACCTTGTCAATCTGTACAAGCTGGTCTTTGCACCAGATGTGAAGCCACACACCTTGGCGATAATCGGTACTATTCAACCAGGCGGTAGCATGTTTCCGGTTTTTGAGCTACAGTCACGTTGGGCTATTAAAGTTTTTAAGGTAAGCTTAATAGCTCTCCAAATGTACCAATATAACTTACAATAATTATTCATAGGCCTCTATGAAAATGTGGTAATTTTATGATACAATCACACGTTTTTTGTCGAAGCAAGCAAAGATGACAATTTACGATGCCTACAGGAAGTCAGGAACGCACCCGCAGCGTTCATTAAAAAAGCTAAGACCATGCGTTTCGACTTGCAGAGACGGTTTATAAATATTGCTGACTTCACGCATGTGAACAACACTTTGACCGTTAGTAGCTTGTGATGATCAGCGTATATAGTTAAGCAGTCTTAGAACCGATAGATGTGAATTCCCATGCGATTCTGTATACATCGTCTAGCCTTATACGTAGCTTGTATCGTACCATACAAAGTTAGTGCCACTGTGAATTCCTGTTCGAGATATTTTTGCAAGACTTCAGGTTACGGTGTCTGCAACCAAGTAAAGAAAACTAGGATATATGTGACCTAATCGAGTGGTAAACTAGTTACGATTATGAATGTTTAGGGTGAAAAAACCCTTCCGGATAAGGAACGAATGCAAAAAGAGATCAAGGACAAGAGAATGGAGAGGCAGAAACGCTATTTACACAGCTACCGACACACAACCCAAGTCGATTGGATCAATTTCATGGATGATTTTGCGAGCATGATCGGATGCAAACCAAACTGTGGTAATAAAACGATTAATTAAGTTAGCAGTCTAATTTCATTTCGAAATTAATTTATTTCTAAAGTTTATATATCGCCCCTTCAATAGACTACTCAGAGGCGCTCCATGCCAACATCGGCTACAAATATAGGTCTTGAGCAACTGGTGGAAAGCAGGAAAATAACTCCGAGGTATACAGTATGAGCAGTGCAAGCGTGAGCCCATTCCACGTGGACGGGCTAATATTATAACCGAGAGGCTCGACGCTGTTTGGTAGAATAGGGGGCTCGAGGAACCAGAAGCTCAAAAATTGGACGAAGAGCGTAAAACTCGACGGGAGGCTAAGTCGGAGAGAGAGAGAGAGAGAGAGAGAGAGAGAGAGAGAGAGAGAGAGAGAGAGAGAGAGAGAGAGAGAGATAGGGTGACAGAGACCAGACAAGAAGGACGGAGCACAGACAAGACGTGCTGCTGTCCTGTACGGGATGCGTTGCGAGGCTGGAAGCCAGTGCAAAACATCACGCATGTAAGCGGACGAATTGAATTGGTTTCGCAGTCGCTTTCATGAGTGGCTGACCCCTCCCCAGCGAGGGACTAATTCAAGTCCGACGGAAAAGAAGCGTTCAGGCATGCTTATGCATGTATTTGTCAATCAAGCAATCGGACATCTTATAGAGCCATTCAACTTAAGATCCCTATTCTGAGGACCCACGATACAGGCCAAGCAGAAAAACCTAGTCATAAGGAACAGAGGGAACTGAGAGAAGATATTATGCGTGTGTGCGTGCGTGTGTGTGCAGAGTAAGTGGTGTGTGTAAATTTATATAGGCCTACCTACATTGTATATATACAATATATATATATATATAACAAAGCCTGTTCTACATTACGTTTTAAATATGTATTTACTGGGTGTTTGTAGTGAAGCTGTGTTTAACGGATCCTCGACTGGCCAAAGCGGTTATCTTTGGGCTTGTAATTCCAAGCCAATACCGACTTACGGGCAGTGGAGCATGGCCAGGAGCCCGCAATCACATTCTCACCATTTGGGATAGACTGAACCCTCTCAATCAGAAAGGAAAGCAAACAAAGAAAAGTCAAAAGGAAAGCCAGAAGTCTTCATGGCCAGTTATATTGTGTGGGTTTGTGTCGATTTCAGCTTTGGTTGCCCTGTACGTTGCTAGGGATCAGGCTATTCACCAAATTTCATTTCTTAAGCAGTACATAAGTTTCCGTTAATGGCTTCCTGGCTCCTACCGGTTAACGTCCGTACAATTGACCGGTGAAAGTTCACTGTCCACGCTAACGAAGACTGAACATTCAGGATTTCTGTATTAATAATACATTCAATTATAGCCTATGAATGTGATTGCATTTAATCCTACAAACTGTTTTCATATATACGAAGACTAAAACTGAATCCAATGTTTGTTGAGTCTAACTTCCAGTTTTATTACATTACATGTAAGTAAAAAAAGTAAAGACATCCCAGGGCCGAAGGCCCGTTGGGAAGGCGCTCATCTCCTTTTCTAGGCCCTTGAGCCGGCAATGGACGAATCCCAAGGTCCTGGACACGGAGCCAGTGATTTTCCAGGACTTGCCGTTTACTTCCCAGCTTACGCTGGTACCAAAATAATTATACTGCTTGGTGACAGAGGCACGTGTGCGTAAACAACTTGCCCAAGGTCGTTACCCGGATTCGAACCGCAACCGCCCGCTCTGTGAGCGAACGCGTTACCGCTCAGCCACCAGGTCGCCTACACGAAAACGCCTCTATGCGGGCGTGTCCAGGTTAAGATATTTCAGAGATATGAATTTCGAGCTGGCATGGTCCTTAACTGTCAAACGTGTACCTTGCACACCTTACACCCTTTCAAGCGGGCAGTGGCGGTGGAACATCTTCTCCAATACGTTAATTAAAAGAAGAACAGCTTAGTTCTTTTCCTTGCGTTTACTATGGAGAATGTTTACATTTATATTTAGTGGTAGGATAACCTTGTCTGTGTATCCGAAGGAGGCAGTGGCGTAACTAGGAACTCGGGGGCCCCTAGACAAAATATGAAGGTGGGGCCCTCTCCCTACGGCACTTATTGAAATGTATTATTACATATTAATTTACTGAAATGCTGATGTATATGAACAAGATACAAGTACAAATTACAGTAAGGCCTAAAAAAATTTGTGTTTCCGGTAACCCGATCGACCCTCTTTTATTGCCGCGACTCAAATAATTTTGTAAAAAGATTTTTTTAAAAGTTTTATAAAAAAAGTTTTTATAAAAAAAATTAAATTAAAATTTTTGGGGGGTTATTTTCTATAATGGCTCGGTAGCAAGTAAACATTATGGCCGCCGCAGATACATTGTAGGTGCAGAATAATTAGAGCGGCCTGACATACGGCGATCGATAGTCCAATATTTCCGCGACCTACGGCGATCTATAGGCCAATGTTTTCGCGAAAGTAAGTAAGCACAAATACCATGAAAAGGTGCATTTTCATAATTATTAATACGCTTAAATAAGCTAAATAAGCTAAGTAATTGGTTTTCCTCGAGATCTCGCGGTTTAAAACCGCGATATCCCGCGAGATCTCGCGGAAAACCGGCCATGTGTGAAGGTGAAATGATTTTGTTAAAATCTTTGGTTATCGCTAATTAAACATTAGTGCTGTGCACTGCTGGAGCTGGGCGTCTCCGAGTCCGACTCGTCGCGTCGTGTTGACGGAACTTGACGGGTTATCTGGTAGCCGTACTGACTACTGAGAGTCTGACACAGTATCGTCTACTAACTCTACTTAGTTTACTACAATATTTATTTAACATATTTTTTCTGAGTCTTGCAGACTCGGGGGCCCCTCTGGGGCCTCTACACTCGGGGGCCCTTAGACTTTGTCTACCCAGTCTACCCTATTGTTACGCCACTGGAAGGAGGTAGCCTAGTAGAGACAAATTAGTGAATTCGCGCTACAGGATCCAATGTGAAAATGATTTACCCTGGCTTTCATAATTTTATTCATGGATGTTGCAATATTGTTATTGCCATTGCAACCTTAACCGGTGGGTCTTTCAAATATCGTATTTTGCAGACGTCTATAGGTCTTTTCAGTTGGCTACTTTTCAATATTTCACACAACGCAGTATAGGCCGAGCCTACCAGTGACCGACTGGGCATTGTGTCCGCGCATCGGGGCACATGGGTCTCTTTGGTCTAGTGCGTGTGGAAATTCTGAAATGTAGCCTACATGGCATTGTAGTCTCTATAGTTAATTTATGTTTGTCATGTGGCCCGTATGACAGAAATTAATTAATTACAGGGATTCAGCTCTACATGTAGGCCTACGTTTATTTAAGGCATTTCCATAAAACAATAATATTATATCTACTTCTTACGACTTATTCGGAAACAATGTATTTCAACTATCAATAATTTATTAGACTTAGGCCTAAGTCAAAACTTACTGTTAAATAGCACTTTAGAGAAAGAAACTACAGGCTGCGTATTAGGGTAATTATTATGCCTGTGCTATTAATATTCATTCATTCGTAGCATTTATATAGCGCCTTTTCAAGGAGCTACTCAGAGATGCTCCCAGCCCAACTACTATTGTTATCGTTACTTATATTACTTTTTATTATGCGTAGCAGATGCCCAAAATAAAGTAACAAGTTTAGTGAAGCATTAGACTATATGGGTCAAGTTTGACTTGGACCCACGCATAATAGAAATGGCAATAATTGACTAAGAATGGCTGCTGATCCAATCTGCGCTGTACAACGTTGGCCTAAGATGCAGGCGCTGAGATGTGAGTGAGTGGCACGGATTAATTCTTCAGTGGCACACTTGATAGTCGTCCTGGTGAATGACATGCTCCGTGAAGCGCTTAGCCGTCTATAAGACCAGTTGCGGATCCAGAACTGTTTTAAGGGGGGGGGGGGGCAAAATCTTGGGAAAAACCAAGAAAATTTCAAAGAAAAAGGTTTTTTCGGGAAAATCATACCATTTCATCCGCCCAAAAAGTTGATGACCTTTTTAGTCATCTGCCAAAATTTTCGGGAAAATCATACCATTTCATCCGCCAAATCATACCATTTCATCCGCCAAAAAAGTTGATGACCTTTTTTCACCATTTCATCCGCCAAAAAAGTTGATGACCTTTTTTTAGTCCTCAAGTTGAAAACCTAGCGGGGGGCCACGTCCCATACAATTTTCCGAATAGGGGGCAATATCCATTGTACCCATATTCGTATTGCTAATTTCGGACCAAATGGGGGCCACGTCCCATGGCAGTTTTCAATGGGGGGGCCATGGCCGGATTGGCCCCCCTGGATCCGCCCCTGTATAAGACGAGCATGTAATTTCAGCCGTTTATTGACTTAGCAACCACATAAATCTCAAAAGCTTAGAAATGAAACCCAAACAAAAAAGGTCGAGATAATCCGCAGATGTCGTCAACCGTATGCATAAATTATATAACCAGGTATAAGCTGATCGAAGTTTAGAGCCTATTCCCGACATAACTATTCCAGACATAGCCCTTGGCCTTCCCCTATTATCAATCAATCAATCAATCAATCAATCAATCAATCAATCAATCAATCAATCAATATATCAATCAATCAATCAATATATCTATGTATATATCTATCTATCAATCTATCTATCAATCAGAATTTATATAGAGCCCTTCAAGGCACCTACTCAGAGGCGCTCCCGACCGAGATCAAAGGTTCCACTAAAACTGGTATATACCACGACAACTGGTATACAGACAACTCGTGTAACGACAACTGGTCTACATACAACTGGTCTAACGACCACTAGTCTACAGACAACTGGTCTAACGACAACTGGTCTACAGACAACTCGTATTGATGAAAGAGAAGCTGGATCTATGGAAAAACGTTAAATGGTTTTCTAGCTTAAATGGAAGCTGGATTGATGATTTTCTTTCATAGGCCCTATATATTTCAACATGCATCCAGCTTCTATTTCAGATCTAAAAATATCTTCATCCATCTTCTATTTCTCATTTTGTTATTTATCCATCAAGCTTCTATTTCAGATATAAAAATACCTTCATCCAGCTTCCATTTCTTAAGCGTTCTTTCATCAATCCAGCTTCTACATGTATTTCAGATCAAAAATACATTCATCCAGCTTCTATTTCTCATGCTTTATTTTCGTCAATCCAGCTTATATTTCTCAAGCGCTGGACCAGTTGTCTGTAGACCAGTTGTCATTAGACGAGTTGTCTGACACCAGATCAAGTGAGAAAAATAGTCTTCAGCAGTTTGTAAAACTGAGAAGAGTTTTGAAGGTGTCGCCTAGTCAAGGGAAGTCCATTCCAGGTTGTTGGACCAACCACAAAGAACGAACGGTTTTGCATTGTCGCAAAGCGAGTGAAAGGAACATGGAGACACTGCAGCAAGCGGCATAGTTAATCCTAGGCGTAACTTGCGCCCGACGATGCATGACGCTGAGCTCCCCCAAATTTTATCGGCCATAGCTGAGCGCGCATGTGTAAAATATATTTATGTGCGGCCGCTGTCAGAGTGAGGTAAACAGATTAAGACCAAAAGACGGACCAGAGGGGGCTATAACGACGGCCGCCTACAGTACTGTTGACGCTGTCCAGCTATAGACGACTGCCTTTTGTTCACGATGGAGAGAGCCCAAGATATCAACGTGTCAAACGGGACCCTTGGCGGTATGGAGGTAGCCCATTCGGTTCAGTTTAGGTTTGCTTGAATGTGGGTTTCGGATATTAATGTGATAATCACGTAGATGTGAGCGTGGGCCTATATATGTCTAGCATACAAAGCCGCCCAGGTTCAACGACACAGCCGCACCGAACCGTGCAAGCCATACCTTTTCTTTGACATCCTGCTGTTTGATTAACCCTGCTCGGTCGGTGAAGACAAAGCAACAAAAAACCCACGTTACCCGGTTGCCTAGACCTCGTACTCTAAGAACCCTGCTATATCAAACGGGGCTGCTAGACGGAATGTCACACTGTTGCTATTAAAGTTCATCGAGTTGCACCGAGAGCGTATTCAACAAAGACACATACAGTGAGATATGTATTATTAGGCCTATAATAGTAGGCTATGCATGTATTGTATGTATGTATGTATGTATGTATGTATGTATGTATGTATGTATGTATGTATGTATGTATGTATGTATGTATGTATGTTAGGGTGACACTTAAATTTTTTTTGGTGAATTTCACAGGTCTCACCCTTTTCAATGGTTATGTAGGCTACCATGCAATAACTATGCATGATTTTTTTAAAATTAATTCATTAATGTTTAGTGGTGGTCCAACGCATCAGAAGTTTTACTTGATGGTCACTGTTTAACACAATGCAAATACACACGTATCTCGAAAGTTGTATGTGATACAAGTACTGTTTATCAAGTCCATTTATGGCTGGTTTTTTTTAGTCTGGCCATTCCTTCCTGTATTTTATAAAAACCCACTATAATACTCTTGGTTTTTCTTGGTTTGTAAGTACTTCAAGGAATTTCCTACCTTTAAGCTTAGATAAGCTCACAGCCTGGCGACGACCAAGAGAACACTGTCGTTTATCTCCCTATGTGCTTGGGTGTAGTTGTAGGAAATTTACAAGAATATCTAGTGCGGACTAGTGCAATGAAGAGCGTCTTAGTGTTTATAGCTGCAAAAATCAGCTCTTGCAGTGGTATAGTGGCTTCACATAGCCTACACTTTGAGATGTCAAAGAGGCTCATCGTATCCCGGACAAAATTCCACAACTGCAATCACGCGGCCGTCGCAAACAGCCGAATCAAACAGCACCATGCCAACCAACATTTCACTCAGGTATCTAAAATTGTTCGATATAGGACGTGTATTTCTGCTGTAACGGCGGTCAAACTTATTGCCTTGTAAGCAATGAGCTGCTTCAACAGTTGCAAGTCATGCCAGGGAGCTGACGTTGGACATTGGCATGTGTACCA
The DNA here is from genome assembly GCA_945859605.1 of Lumbricus rubellus. NCBI lineage: Eukaryota > Metazoa > Annelida > Clitellata > Crassiclitellata > Lumbricidae > Lumbricus > Lumbricus rubellus. The sequence continues at coordinate 13,233,846 of OX243815.1, read as the reverse complement.
ATGTCTTGAGATCCACCTGAAGAACAAATACATTGTGCTCACGGAGGCTGCAGCTCAAATGCAGTCAGATGCCAGAGAGATGGAAGAGGTAGATTGCAATGTATCATTTTTTTTATCCAAACCTTTCAAACAGTGTTTTCGTAGGTCTGCGAGAGTTTGTCATCAGAGATTCGAAGACTATCCCCACTATCACCAAGCTGAGGATATCTACCGTATATGAGACTTGTGTTCCAACAGAACACATGCTCTTGATTGAAGACCAGCATTGCTGTAGAGGATAGAAGTTGTGTGAAAAGATATAGATCGTTTGCGGCCAGCCATATTCCACTCTTTAAAGCAAGTTAAAACGGCTGAAGCTTGTGTCTCACCCCTTCCATTAGGCAGTAAAGGAACCCCTAAGATTTTCATTGTTTCTTTATCTGATGCCAGCACAGCAGGGCAACGTAAAAGCCTTGAACAACCTGCCATCCCAATTAAGTTTATGCGGAATTTCAATCCCTAATGATGCATGGATTTCTTTGACAATAGCCTTATAATGATGGAGCCGAAAATGTCTAATGGAATTCGAACAGATAACAATTATTTCAGCAGGATCATGGCCCAGTGATTGTCCTTTGGCTGCTGGGATGTGTGCCACATGTAGGCCTATGTTACTAATTTTTCCCCGTCAAATGCTGCAGTAACACTTGTAGGCCTATTGTATTCCAAATGACATTAGACCTCCTTAACTTCTTTTCAGTAGGCGCAAAAGTCAATTTAAAATAACTAACTCCCCGCGACTTTCTTGTATAATTTTCAAATTGACTTATTGGTTTTTAATTATATAATAGCTGTACCCTATGCATGTCATTCTTGATAACAGAGGACATTGAAATAAGCACTAGAAATGTAATTGGTAGAGCATAAAAATATTTAGCACATTTCATATTCAACGTTGTTTCTCATTTCATACTCAACGTTGTTTGTAGGCATATCTATTGAAAGTTCAAGGTCCTTGGACCACCTCTAAACGTTTTCGTATTTCCCTAAAAATTTTCACCTGTGGTACTGATGTTATAGGGAACACCTTTGAGGGGTGAGACTTCAAAAATTCTCAAATTTATTTTTGTCTGTGGTTGACATTGTCACCCTAATGTATGTATGTATGTATGTATGTATGTATGTATGTATGTATGTATGTATGTATGTATGTATGTATGTATGTATGTATGTATGTATGTATGTATGTATGTATGTATGTATGTATGTATGTATGTATGTATGTATGTATGTATGTATGTATGTATGTATGTATGTATGTATGTATGTATGTATGTATGTATGTATGTATGTATGTATGTATGTATGTATGTATGTATGTATGTATGTATGTATGTATGTATGTATGTATGTATGTATGTATGTATGTATGTATGTATGTATGTATGTATGTATGTATGTATGTATGTATGTATGTATGTATGTATGTATGTATGTATGTATGTATGTATGTATGTATGTATGCATGTATGTATGTATGTATGTACATGTATGTATGAGCACTTGTCATAACGCCCGCAGCCCGTCAGAAATTACTACTCAGAGTCACTCCCTACGCAGTGCGGACACTGAATCGGAGTTTCACGCCGAATGGCACGAGCAATTTCGAGCAAAGGTCTTGCTCAGGGTTCCTACACGGCGGCTTGAGGTGGATTCGAACCCACAACCTTACAGCTCCAAGGCACTGAACATACTTCTACATCATCGCGTCCCCCATCATAAAATTTCATATTTATATGCGGCCGCTGTCAGAGTGAGGTAAACAAATTTCGAGCCGGGTCAATCATATGTTGGAGTTAATTTAGTTTGCCATAAAGGGTTACTGAAATCCTAATGGAGCTAATAGAGTAAAGTTATATTATATTACACCAATTTTTACTGCAAATTCGTCTCGTCATGATTTAGGCGTACCAGGTAGTTGGTCTCCCGTTTATAGGCCTAAGCATGTTTAATTACTTCGTTGCAGAATGAAGGTGGCGGTGATTGGAGCTGGGCCAAGTGGCTTACCAGCCATCAAGCAATGTCTGGATGAAGGTCTTCATCCTGTATGCTTTGAAAAGAGAAATTCCGTCGGCGGTATGTGGAATTACGATGAAACTCCAACAAAGGGACTAACGAGCGTCATGTTATCAACTATCACAAGCACCTGCAAAGTAAGGACATGCTTAACGTCTAATGCTTTGACCATAAATTTTCATTCATTTTCAAATCTCCATTGTGCGCCGTGTGGTAACTTCAAAGCCGCGTCTCGTACAGTCTTGCAAATTGGCCCAAGCTTTTATTGAATGAGGGTCTGATCACGTTTCTTTTGGCAGATTTTGTTCTTGGCAACTGAGAGCTTTTTGCAGCGTAATGTGAAGTAAATTTCAAATTGTCTCAGCGTCATGCCAAAACAACGCCAGAAAATGAGCTTATTTGCCGGTGTCACAAAATACTTTATTCTGCCCTAAGAATCGTATTCCCAGATGAAGATAATTTGAAAAAGTCATTTCGCGTGTGTTTATTTTTGCAAATTAGCGTTCATTAAAATACAGGGTGGGTAAAAAAGACCAAACACTAGGTTTTTATCATTATCTTGGCAAGAAGTTTGAATTTCCAAATGAAATTTTACAGGCTTAAAGACAATTCATATTTACCCATGATGGCCAGATTTCAGCAAAGCATTTTAAAAAGAACAAACGTTATATCACTTTTAGTGAGATCATCCACTGTTTTTTGACGAATCAAAAACTGGTTACGAAGATTACAACAATTATAACTGAAAGCTTAGTATATTATTCTTTCATAGCACTGACTTTTGGCATAAGCTTATTTTTTCTCTTCCGTAGGAAACTATTTGCTACAGTGACTTTCCATGTCCTGGCGATTTTCCTAGTTTTCTTTACCACGCAAAATTTCTGGAGTATCTGAAACTGTACGCCAAACACTTTGACCTGGAGAAGTACATTCGTTTCGGTACGGAAGTCGTGGAGGTCATTCAGTCAGACGACTTCAAAGTGACAGGACAATGGATCGTCCGGGTGAAAGATTCTGCGTCCGGTAAACGTTCTCATTCAGTAGGAAAAGATATAATAAAGGTCACAATTTACAGCCATGCGTCTGATTTGTACAAAGATATCACGAGCCAGAGGAGATGCAAGCCCGAGTACTAGATGAATGTGGGAGAGTAGCAATATTGATTATAATATGTATGTATGTATGTATGTATGTATGTATGTATGTATGTATGTATGTATGTATGTATGTATGTATGTATGTATGTATGTATATATGTATGTATGTATGTATGTATGTATGTTTGTATGTATGTATGTATGTATGTATGTATGTATGTATGTATGTATGTATGTATGTATGTATGTATGTATGTATGTATGTATGTATGTATGTATGTATGTATGTATGTATGTATGTATGTATGTATGTGTGTGTGTATGTGTGTATGTATGTATGTATGTATGTGCTGTCAGTTGGGAATCACGTCGTCTGAGTTTTGTTTAAGAAGCATTTTTGAGACATAAACCTACACAGTTAAGAAATAGGTCTACGATGAGTTTATATTGATATCCAGATTTGCGATAGCAAATTGTTGCTTTTGTTCAAGGTTCTGTATCATCAGAAGTGTTTGACGCTGTTCTTGTGTGTAACGGTCATTTATCCGAACCTTTGATGCCTCAGTTCGAAGGCGCCTCAACATTCAAAGAAAAGCAGATCCATGCGCAGATGTACAAGACTTCGGCCGGATTCGAAAATAAACGAGTCGTGATCGTTGGATTCGGGATTACTGGCGGAGACATAGCTTCGGATTTAGCACATGTCTGCAGCCAGGTCAGCCTGCAGTTATACACGATTTAAGCACTATCCTTACCTGAAGTAATATAACATGTGCTCTTTTTGAAATATTTTGATGAAATTGGACCTTTGTACGCAAATATGAGTTGCCTTCAAGCCGGTAAAACATGATGTGCAAATTTCTATTTTTTAAAGGATATTAGCAAAAAACCATAGGGGCATTTTCCCCTCCCCAATACAATGTTACATCGATCTATATAAATAAAAATGAACTTTCCAATAGTTCGTAACATCACCACGCTGAAAGTTACGCACCGATTGTTTTGAAAATTTACAACACCTTCCTTTCCCATACAACCGTGTGTTAAGATTTTTCACCCGAAAAAACGCAACCTTTTCCACAAAGAGTGAACTTTGCAATCCGTTCGCCCGCCATTTGCAAATTCAACACGTCCCACACGGCTGCCAGATTTCATAAACGCGGTCTTCAAACACAGCAGACGAAACATGAATGAGGTCACGTGCTGTGACGTCATAAGCGAGTCGCGATTAATTTACCAAAGAGGCCTTTTCCCAAAGCGGCCTTTCATCATTATTGGGCTTGGAATGGACGGTGCGACGGAGAAAAGGAGCGGAGGGAGCGGGACGAAGACGGTGGGGAGGGAGCGGAGGGGGAGGGGGAGGGGAGGTGGAGGTCAAGGGGGAGGGGAAGAGGAGGGGGACGGAGGGGGAAGGAAAGGGGAAGGGGAGGGGAAGGGGAAGGGGAGTGGAGGGGGAGGGGAGGGGGAGGGAGGAGGGGAGGGGGAAAGGGAGGGGAGGGGAGGGGGAGTGGAAGGGGGAGTGGGAGAAGGAAGCGGAGAAGGAGGGGGAGGAGAAGAGAAGGGGAGGGGAAGGGAGGGAGGGAGAGGGGAGCCTCTTTTCAGCCACAGCAACGCGTGGCCGGGTTCAGCTAGTTATTTATAATAATGATGATTTTAATATGTTGCTCGTAAAACGACCATAGATCATGTGGTTTTTGTGTTAGGTTTATGTAAGCAGGAAAGGAGATTCATGGATTTGTCCCAGAGTGCTACCTGGTGGACTGACCTTTGAATCTGTGGCCTTCACACGGTGGCTCAATTCTTATCCTCGCTTTCTCAGAAACCACCTGTCTGCACAACTGGTGAATACAAATTTCAACCACTCATTGTATGGAGTGAAGCCCAACCACCTTTTTGACGCACAACAGATATTCATAAATGACGAAATTCCCAAGCTACTTGCGTCTGGTCGTGTGATTTTCAAGAACAACATAAAGGTCAACTCCGAGACGTCAATCACTTTCGAAGACGGTTCCACGGAAGACAATATCGATGCCATAATCTACGCCACTGGATACAAGATCGACTTTCCTTTCCTCAAGCATCCGAGTTACAAGGTTCAAGATAACCTTGTCTATCTGTACAAGCTGGTGTTTGCACCTGATGTGAAACCACATACCCTGGCGATAATCGGTACTATTCAGCCAAACGGTAGTCTGTTTCCGATTTTTGAGCTGCAATCACGTTGGGCTATCAAAGTTTCTAAGGTAGGCCTAAGTTTAATAGCTTTCCAAATGTACCAGAGGTGCTTTCTTACAACTTAACTTACTTACATAGGACTTTATTTAAAGTGAGGTACTTTTATGATACAATCACATGCCTTTTGTCGAAGCAAGCTACGAGGACAGGTTACGATGCCTATACGAAGTTTGGAGTGAGGATGAAGAACTCGTGAAAAAAGCTATAACCAAGTTTTGGCCTAAAGTGGCGTTTTATTCTTGATTTTACGCGTGTGAACAACACGTCGACCTGCTGCAACTTATATATTTATAAAAAAGGTTGTGATGATCAGCGCAGTTGAGAAGTCTTATAACCGATTGGTGTGAATTGCTATGCGATTCTGTATCACTATCATCTAGCCTTATAACGCCGCTTGTATTGTCCCTGTCCCATACAAATTTAGTGCCACTGTGAATTTCTGCACTAGTATTTTTGCCAGACTTCAAGTTACGCTGTCTGCATCAAAGTGAGATTTTTTGGAATGTGATCTAATCGAGTTGTAAACTAGTTACGCTTATGAATGTTTAGGGCGAAAAGACACTTCCGGATAAGGAACGAATGCAAAAAGAAATCATGGATAAGAGAACGGAAAGGGAGAAACGCTATTTACACAGCTACCGACACACCACCCACGTCGATTGGATCAATTTCATGGATGATTTTGCCAGCATGATCGGATGCAAACCAAACTGTGGTAATAAAACCATTAACTAAATTAGCATTCATTCATTTCAAGAATTTATGTAGCGCCCCTTCAAGAAGTCCACTCGGAGGCGCTTCAAGTCCAACCACGGTAAAACACAAAGTTTTAAAGAGCCTGTAAAAACTGAGTGTGGCAATACATTATTTTTTGAATTTGTATACACTTGATGGGAATCTGTGTATACTGTATTTTTGCAGTGAAGCTGTGTCTAACGGATCCTCGACTTGCCAAAGCGGTTATCTTTGGGCTTGTGATTCCAAGCCAATACCGACTGACGGGCAGTGGAGCATGGTCAGAAGCCCGCAATCACATCCTCACCATTTGGGATAGACTGAATCCTCTAAATCAGAATGGAAAACAAACAAAGAAAAACCAGAAGTCTACATGGCCAATTATATTGTGTGGTTTTGTGTCGATTTCAGCTTTGGTTGCCCTGTACATTGCTAAGGAAAAGACTATTCCCTCGTTTTCATTTCTTAGGCAGTAGATATATAGTTTCAGTTAATATCATCATGTAGCATTGTAGCTATTACCGACGTTACCGTTCAACGTTCGAGCAATCAATCGGTGGAAGGTCATGATCCAAGCTAACGTAGACTGAACATTGAAGAATTATTAATAATACAGGGTGTAGGCTAACCTTTGTCTGTGTAGTGTGCATCCTATTCTCGCTTCTTAAAATCTAGCTTAGAACCGGATATTGTGATAGATATTATAATAATAGGCTACTGTCATTAACTCAATTTAGATATTGTAGGGTAGAAATTTTTATATTAAACGCTACTATTGTGATCGTGCAAATATTTTTTGTTATTGTGTAGACCTTATTGTTTTGACATAGGCCTAAAAAAGACATGTACGTTTTTTTCAGTAAGCTTATAATTTCCGTTAGATAGGAATATCTCCTGTACATAGTCCTGCATCTAAATCTTGCGTAAGCCTATGGTTTGCTTATAGTTAAGTGCAAAGAATTTTTAGATAACTAATATTGTTAATCCTTTATATATTTCTGATCGGATTGAACATAGAGTAGGTTTTTATAGGCCTAAATGTTGGGGTGCGTTAAGCGTAGGCCCCGCGTATGGAGGTGGGAGCAGTGAGTAGTGACACAAACCCGAGGTCGTCTTACCTCCTCACAGGTGCCGAGTAATGCCCTCTGTATACCAGGACTCCATGCAGAAACCACCGATTTCAACAAAGGGTTCTCAATGCGTCTCCAACGGAAGAAGAAAGCTCTATTCGTTCTTCGCCGACAATCGACAGCGTTCACACGAACGTACATGCATGTAGCCTACATCACTTGACATCGAAAAAACTGTTCCCCGTCCTACAGTCGAGTCGCATGTAGGCCTAATATAATGAGTTGAAAAGAGAGATTAATGTCACATCAACTCGCGAAATTTAGAACGGTACCGGTATTTAATGTCAGGCCCACGCGTCATTTCAGGTCGCGAACTTCAAAATTTTACACTGCCTAACTTGTTAGGCCTACCGTTTAACGACACCGTGCATTTCAAAGATAATTAATCATTGCCACTCTCCTCCTTTTCACAGGCTTGGGACTGGCACTTAAAAGTACGAGCAGTGATGGAATTAATACCGTTATAAAGTACAATGCGATACAATGGGAAGTTTCGAGGGCTGCGATGATTTGCAAGTAATGTAACCGATTGATGACTGACCTATTTGGTAGACCTGTAAATGTGGAGGCTGTGTGTGCAGTGTGCATGTATCGTATGGTGCTCCCAAGTCTGCAAAGATTACTTACAAGTTGGTTTCCAATAGGCTTATGAATGTGTAAATTATGCTGATGCTACCGGTACTGCTTATATGTAACCAAACATTAAGTTTTGCCTACGTAACTGTTCGAGTTCATTGACCTAGATGTATCGCAGGGCTTTTTTACGTGTAGTTGTGCACAAAATGTGCAGTTGCGCGTGAATTTGTGCCGTTGTAGAAGTAGCCAACTCTTGTGCGCAGAAAAATTGCAAAAAAGGCAATTGTTAGTAGGCCTACATCGGATTGGAAATAATTCAGCACGGAGGATGGGGGAAAAAAGAAGGGATTGTGCAGTGCAAAAAATGGATCACTCTGATAGCAGAATATAATTTCCAGCAAACCAATCAAACAAACAAAATGTCCACAACATGGCGAGAGGCACGCTTAAAAGTCACGTGACCAACATAGAGGGATCGTTCGATAACTAATAGCCTACTGTCGTTTCTCCAACACCCCCACTCGACAGTACCCCCATCTAACATTAGTTATCATTATTATCAAGGCACAAGCCAATCTTATCTCTTAAGTTACACAGCTTGTCCCTTGTTAGTGGTTTGGTCATAATGTCTGCAAGCATTTGGTTACTAGGGCAATACTCCAAGTGAATTATCCCACGAAACTGTAAGTCTCGAAGATGATGATGTCGAACATCTATGTGCTTGGTTCTTGCACTGATTTTCTCGTTGCTTGCAATCTTGATGCATCCTTGGTTGTCCTCATACAGATTCGTTGATTCAATGCACTGTATATGTAGATCAGATAACAACTGTCTCAACCAAACCAATTCTTGACTTGCCAAAGAAGCAGCAATATATTCTGCTTCTGTAGATGACAGAGCTACGGATATTTGCTTCTTCGATATCCATGAAATTACTCCTTCTCCGAGCATAAACAGGTATCCACTGGTTGACTTGCGATCGGATCTGTCGCCTGCCCAGTCTGCATCAACATACCCAATCAGTTTCAGATCTCCAACAGCTTCAAGCTTTAACTTCCAGTTAATTGTTTCCTTGAGATATCTGATAACTCTTTTTACTGCAGTCCAGTCACACTGACGTGGTGAATTGACTTTCCGACATAAAATAGACACTGCGGCTGCAATATCTGGTCTTGTTGTAGTAGATATGTACAACAAAGCCCCCACTGCTTGTCGATATTGTTCATTTGAGCTGAGCAAATTCTCTTCTCCTGTTATATTTAAATAGTCCACATGCATTGGTGTGGCACATCCATTTGCATTCGCTAAACCATATTCAGAAATAACTTCTTGAATTTTATTGATTTCAGAAATCAAGTAATTGCCTTGTTTGTCCTTTTCAATTTGAATTCCCATGTATAAACTGACTTCACCTAAATCCTTGATTTCAAATTGCTGACTTAACATGCTTGCTGTTTTCTTGATCATCTCTGCATTTCCACAGATCAGCAGATCATCAACATATAACAATATGTAAACAATCACGTTGTTGCACTTCTTTGTATACAGACACAGATCAGCTTCACTCTGCTGGAATCCATTTGATTTCAGAATAGAGTCTATTTTCTGATTCCAACTTCTGGCTGATTGTTTAAGTCCATAAATGGCTTTCTTTATTTTGCAAACCTTTTGCTCTTGACCAATTTCTGTAAAACCTTCTGGTTGATTCATGTAGAGTTCTTCTTTGATTTCTCCATTCAGAAAAGCTGTTTTGACATCAAAATGATTCACTTTCAAATTCTTTGATGCAGCAACTGTCAACAACGTTCTCAGAGTTGTATGTCCTGCTACTGGTGCGAACGTATCTTCATAGTCCTCACCAAATTTCTGAGAGAAACCTTTAGCTACAAGACGTGCTTTATGTCTTACATTTCCTTCGGCATCGTGTTTCAGCTTAAACACCCATTTGCAGTCTATTGCCTTCTTTTCTGCAGGTAGATCACACAATATCCAAGTTTCATTCTCCTTGTGTGAATTCATTTCTTCTTGTGCTGCTCTCATCCAGTTTTTCTGTTCATCTTCTGTTAACATTTTCATCTCATTCCATGATGAAGGTTCCTTTCTGATTTCATTTTGAACCATTAATGATAGTCTTTCTGCTGGTATGCCTTTGTTACTTCTGGTAGATCTTCTGGGTTGACTGGTATTTTCATCTGTTATTTCAGCGTCAGCTGTTTCAGTTTTGTCATATTCATTGACTTGATTAACATTTTCTGTAGGCATCTGTGTTTTGACTTCATTTTCATTTTTAACAGGCTCTGATTTTAATTCTGTGTTCTCTGGATTTATCATAACTTCTGTAATTGTCATTCCATCTGATTCATGTTCATCAAATGTTACACTGCGACTGATTATGATTCTGTTTGAATCTTTCAACAGCAACCTGTATCCTTTTGATTGCTCACTGTATCCTACTAGGATTGTTTCAATTGCTCGATCATCGAATTTAGTTCTTTTCTCTTTTGGAATGTATGCATATGCCTTGCATCCAAATATTCTGATATGTGAAAGATCTGGCTTTTCTCCATTCCACAATTCAAAAGGTGTTTTATCTGTAGCCTTCGTTGGCAGTCTGTTTTGCAAGTACACCGCTGTTATAACTGCTTCTCCCCAGTACTTCAGTGGTAGTGCTGCATCGAGTAGCATACATTTTGCCATTTCGATTATTGATCTAGTCTTTCTTTCAGCTACTCCATTCTGCGATGGTGAGTATGGTACACTTGTTTGAAGTTGAATTCCTTCTTGCTTCAAATAGTTTCTCAGCTTATTTCCAGTGTATTCACCACCATTGTCCGATCTTAGGATTTTCGGTTTTCTTTGAAACTTATTACTGACTTCTGCAATGAATTCTTGAAATTTCCCGAATACTTCATCCTTCCTTTGAATAAGATAGCATTTTGTATATCGTGAAAAATCATCAATAAATGTCACAAGATATTTTCTTCCTCCTGATGACATTGTTTTCATTGGACCACAAACATCACTGTGGATCAAGTCCAACGGATGTTCTGTGCGATGTGTACTGGCTTCAGGATATGGTTTCTGTGTGGCTTTTCCTCTAATGCAATGTTCACATTTCACCTTTACATTACATTCTTTGATTTGAATTCCTGTGGCAATTCCTTGCTTGTTAATATCTTTAACAGCGTTTGGATCTCTATGCCCTAAACGTCTGTGCCACACATGAATACAATTTTCATGTTTAGTTTCGAACTTGGCCATGTTTGCAACTTCAGGAATATTCTTACATGACAACTTGTATAAATTGTTTTCAGATTTTCCCACAGCCAACAACTTTCCATTGTATTTTATCGAACACTGGTTACCTGAAAATTCAATTTCCTTTCCTTTGCTTGCCAGTTGCTTTACTGATAACAAACTTCCTGTTAATCCTTGTGAATATAAAACATTTGTGACTTTAATTCTATTCACTGTACCATTGTCTAAAATGCATTCCAGAAAACCATTTCCAATTCCATCTGCAATTAGACATGTTCCATTAGCAATGTAAATTTTGTCAGACTTCGTTTGGTCCAGTTCTGTAAAGAAATTCAGATTGTTTGTCATATGGGTTGTGGCTCCGGAGTCTATAAACCAGTCACTTGTTCTCTGACCAATGCCAATTGTAAAACTGCTATGATTAGTGTCATCGTTGCCTAGATCACTCAATCTTTCTGTGACGAAATTTTTGGCTTTGTGTTTTAATTTTGGCTGTTTATTTTCTTGCTCCATTCTTGCCTTCCATACTCTACAGTCCACTTTTAAATGACCTGCCTTTTTGCACACAAAACAAGTTCTTGTTTCTCTGTCTTTATGCTGTTTATCATGACGATAGTTAGTGCGATTGCTGGGTCTCGAATTGCTTGAGTACATTGCTGATTCATTTTTTTGCTTCTGTTGAATCATTTTCTGAATCTTTCTTGCGCTTGTATGCATCAACAAGCTTGTTTTTAACATATTCTAGAGTAAGCTCATCTTCCTCTCTGGCTTCTAAAGCTGTTATCAATGTTTCGTACTCATCTGGTAGACCACAGAGCAATAGAGTCGCCACCTGTTGATCAGTTACTTCTTCACCAACACCACGCAATTGCTAAACGAGTTGCAAGGCTGCACTTATGTATTCCTGCATGTTCTGATTAATCTGTAGCTTTATCTTGTATAGCTTTTTACGCAGATACATCTTACTGCTTAGATTCGACCTTTCATGCACCTTTTGTAGCTCCCTCCACATTTCTTTTGCACTATTACAATTGCAAATGTGAATTAACTGGCTATCTTCAACTGATAATGATATTGTGCATTGCGCCTTCTCGTTCTTTCTTTGCCAACCGTCTGGAACTGGATCAGGCGTGTCGTCATTCACAACTGTCCATAAATCATCTTTAATTAGCAACATCTTTACCTTGAATTTCCAGACTTGATAATTGCTGTTGTTTAACTTCGTTATCGTGAACCTTGTTTCGTTTGATTCCGCCATTTTGTGCTTCTTTTTGACAAGCTGACTCACACGACTTGTTAGCGATTTTTACCAACGCTCGAACATAGGTTTACTATCGAAACGTTCCGATTACTTTTAAACCTACAAAGTCGCAGTTCCGAGTCACTGTCTTATTTCTAAACCTTTAAGCATTACTTGGTAACTGGCCGGTAGCTGGGCCCATAACCTGATAGCAGAATATAATTTCCAGCAAACCAATCAAACAAACAAAATGTCCACAACATGGCGAGAGGCACGCTTAAAAGTCACGTGACCAACATAGAGGGATCGTTCGATAACTAATAGCCTACTGTCGTTTCTCCAACACACTCGAGATGATATTTTAACATTTTTGCGTAAATTTGAGAGAAAGGCTTAAAACAAGGTCGTCATATTTTAGTATGCTTTCTCGGACAATTTGACTGAACGACTAAAAACAAGGTCATCAGAAAAAATCGACCCGACAAAGACGCTGCATGCATGGTGGATATAGGTCTACAGTAAGTTTAAAACATTCTTTTAAAAAGCCCTGACCTATCGTACTTGGCAAGCTATAGATCTATAGAGTTGCAGGTCTATTTTGTATGCATTGGCCGCAAACTAGGCCTATCTATAGAGTAGTATTTTGTATGCGTTGGCTTAGATCGCTGTAGGCCTATCTATTTTTTTGGTTGACGGTGTTGCATGACTGCATCCCATACAGGTAGGCCTACAGCCATATATCTGTCGGCAAGAAAGACGTCAACAAAAACATAAGGGCTTTGAACTTTATGAGCCATTACTTACAGCAAGCAGAGCTGCTATGGTCCATAGCCTACTCCAAGCAAAACATTGCTGCTGTTTAAGTCGCTCGGTTCCGCAAGTTGCACGGAAAAGCATTCGAAAATACAGTGAGATATCTATATTATTATGCCCATGATATGTGGGAGTGAAGTTAGTTTACTACAAGGGGGAAGGCCCGGAAGGGGTTGCTGGAATCGTGGTGGAAGCTATTATAGTAAAACTATACTGAATTATTGTAGGCCTACCAATAGTATACAATGAGGTTTATAGGGTGGACGCCGTTGTTGTCTGCCAGCTTTGCTCCTTTTAGGCCTACTACTCATTTCATATTCATGCAAACCAGAGTGCGATTAGGCTGCCGCGCAATAATGAATATAGCCTAACAGCAATAATAATAGCAATGACGATCTCTATGGCGCCGTAACAAAGCCATGCCGTTACAATTAAGGGCGCCTCACAAACTATACTAACAGCAGGACAGGCCTTGAGAAATAAGTAAGTCTTGAGTCCAGATTTCAAAGAGCCAACTGAGTCCGCCGCTCGCAGGGCGGTAGGAAGACTGTTCCAGCATCTGGAGCCGGTGTCGCTTAACAGAGTCTTCCTCCTAAAAGTTTCCCCCGTAGACTTTATTTCGAAACAGATTCCCCCGGCGGATCTGTTCCAAAATAAATTCGCCCCTGGAGAGTATATTATAAAATAAAGTCTCCCTGGGGAGAGAATAGACTTTGACGAGTTTGCTAGATGGCCGTATAAACCGGGGGTCGCTAGGCCTACTGGTATGTAAAGATTTACGTTACATTACACGTAAGGCGCAATTCTTGGCTTCTTTGTTTTATAATGCCATGTCCTGTTTAACAATTTCTTTCTTGCCACAATCCCATTTTGTCCGTTCATTCGTCTCTGCACGATTTAGTTGGTCTTTCGTTTATACACATGTTTAATAATTACACTGTCACAGAATGAAGGTTGCGGTGATTGGAGCTGGGCCAAGTGGCTTACCGGCCATCAAGCAATGTCTGGATGAAGGTCTACGTCCTGTGTGCTTTGAAAAGAGAAATTCCGTCGGTGGTGTTTGGAATCAGGGGCGCAACCAGAAAATTTTCATGGGGGGTGCTCAGAATTATTATTGTAAGCGCCGATGGTGCGAATTAGCGAGTGCCAAAGGAACTTGCTTGATTGTGTAATCTTAAAGACCGAATGACCCCTACCCCCCCCCACGCACCAAAAAACTCATCGGATTTGGAAAAATTGCGTGGGTCACCCTTTTAGCCTGGGGGGTGCTCAAGCACCCCCCAGCACCCCCCTAGGTGCGCCACTGTTTGGAATTACGATGAAACTCCAACAGAAGGGAAAACGAGCGTCATGCTATCAACTATTACAAATTCCAGTAAAGTAGGAACACTCTTAACTTCCCATAATAGGAGCCTTGGAGGCTTGGATGGTTGCCAACAGTTAAATTTGACTCCTGTAATAATGAAATTTAATCACTCAGCGCTATCAGTTTGAAAACTATAAACTAAGATTTTATATTAGGCTATTATATTATACGGTAGTGCATAATATGCACTCTACATATTATGTATTGTCACGCTATTCTTTTAATAGCACTGATAACTAAAATTTGAACTTTCCGTCTATTTAAATTTATACTCAAGTACATAAGCTTGTTCTTCTTCTTCAGGAAACCAGTTGCTATAGCGATTTTCCATATCCTGAAGACTTTCCTAATTTCCTTCATCATACGAAAGTGCTGGAGTATCAGAAGCAATACGCCAAACACTTTGATCTGGAGAAGTACATTCGTTTTCGTACGGAAGTCGTGGAGGTAATTCAGTCCGAGGACTTCAAAGTGACAAGACAATGGATCGTCCGTGTGAAAGATTCTGTGTCCGGTAAACGTTCTCATTGAGTAGGAAAATAACAAACGGTCGTTTGTTCAATTATCCTGTGTTTAATTAATAAACCCGCATCAGATATTTTCTGTTGGTCCGATCGTCCACTTAACTGTCCGGCCACTGCAGTTGCCGCCGTTTCTTGTCTTCTCTTCTCCTGTATGAAAGGCCGTATTTAGGGTGAGCGTTTTTTTCCCCATGCATAATGTGCTTGTAACTGAATTTAATATAGATAATTATGTGACAATCAGAGGGAGGAAAATAAAGAGAGGATATTGCCCCCTCCAGTTTCGAAATAATTGCCCGGCTGTTAAAAACAGTTTGCAAATTTTTAAACATGTAGGCCTATCTATAATTAATATTAATTATCTCTACAATATACGACGGCAAATAGCTGTTTCTGTTCAAGGTTCCGTATCTTCGGAAGTATTTGACGCTGTTCTTGTGTGTAACGGTCATATGTCCGAACCTTTGATGCTTCAGTTCGAAGGCGCTGCAACATTCAAAGGAAAGCAGATCCACGCGCAGATGTACAAGACTTCGGCCGGATTCGAAAATAAACGAGTCGTGGTCGTTGGACTTGGGAATACTGCAGGAGACATCGCTTCAGATTTGGCACACGTTTGCAGCCAGGTCAGCATGCAGAAATGTTGCTACTTAATCACTATTCACTAACCTAATACGAAGTCTTTAATGTATTATGATGCTAAACTGTAGCACTGAGTCTTTTAGACCAACGTCAGACTCTGTTTATAAGAAAATCACACATTTCAGGTTTGGGTTTCCCGTGATCTGTGGCTTTGTATTGTCGTTTTGATGTCCTTCAGCTTCCATTGTCTCGATGTTGTAATGTGACAGCAGAATTAGGCTATTATGTAAAACTCAATAAATCTTAAACTTTGCTTAGACTAAGTCGCATTATAAGTTGTAGGCTTGGCCTCTGTCCGCAGTCAACATATGAAATTGAATCAATTGGAGATAGGTGACGCTCGAAGCCACAAGATGTGAAAAAGATTTTTTAATTCAGTGTAGCCCGGGCCCCTCCGGGCCCATAAAAGTCACCGGGCCTGTCACAAGTGGACGATGAGGGGATAGAACGTCCCGTTTCATTTATCAGCCAGAAGCTGACAGATACCCAGAGGAGATGGGCGACGATTGAGAAGGAAGCCTATGCAATCATATGGGCTTTAAACAAATTGAAAGAAATCATTATTGGTTCCAAGATTAATGTGTTCACTGATCATAATCCTTTAGTTTATTTGACTGAGTCAATGTCGAAGTCTGCTAAGTTAGTCAGATGGTCTTTATCATTGCAAAATTTTGACATTCTGTTGAACTATAAGAAAGGAAAGTTGAATGTAGTAGCAGACTGCTTATCGAGATTGTAGTATAAGGTATTTTGTGATTGCATTTAGTATAAGAATTGTTTGTATTTAGTTTAAGCATTATACGTTCGCTAATTTTTAAGATTAATTAGCTCTCTTCAAAAGAAAGGAAGGAGGTAATGTCAGCTAATTTAATCAGTGCACGCCGATTGTCGTACAGCGACGTAAGTAGGCCAGGTGCAAATTGCCGCGCGGCGTCTGCACAGGTGAGTGTCTGGACAGCACGTGACGTCTAGACGAGCGTACGTTAATTGTACAAGAAGGGAGTGGAAGTGAAGAAGGAGAGTTGCGTGTTGAGAGTCGTTGAGATAGGCTGTAAGAGTTGTTGTTGAGTTGCGATAGAGTAGACTGATGAAGATAGTAGTCGTGTAGTTGTTATGATAACGCAAGTGTAGTCATTGTTGTGTTGTTGCTGAGCCCCCACAGCAAAATCACTGCTATCACAGTACAAATTAAATGGTTTGCCAACCTCGAACATGTACAGAATAACATTCGATAAAACAATTTCTTTAAGAGAATCAAAAGATTTCTGGTGGTCCTGAGTCCAAATAATGTTCTCAGGTGTCTGCTTGCTAGTTAAATCTGTCAATGGTTTAGCAATCTCAGCAAAATTACAAATAAATTGTCTGTAGAAACCAAAGAATATCAATCAATTAGTTAGCAAATGTTAGGATTCTTCGGGTTCAGCACCACTTCCTGTTCTACCAGTGTACATAATCCAGGTTTGTCCGAAACTCTGTCTGCATAACAGTTCAGTACATCCAGTAGCTGTTTCTGTTGCTCGCTCGTAAGATGTCCGATCTGTTCATAGTCCAATTGCAGCGATTTCTGTGTCGTCTCTGCATGGTCTTCTTTCAATGGTAGCTCTACCACTGATCCGAATTCGTCGTCCTCTTCCACGATGAGACCACACGATAATGTTCTTGCGATGAACTTCCTCATTTTGTTGGCATGGACGATTCGTCGGCCGTTTTCATTCATGTCCACCAGATACGAATACTTGGATCTTCTTTGTAGCACTGTACATGGACCATGCCATCGTGAGATCAATTTATTGGTTGACGTTGGATACAGGACGATGACGTTTTCTCCTGGTTCGAATTCTTTATCCTTGGCCCTCTTGTTGTATTGACTGGCGTATTGTTTTTGCTTTTCCTCTGCACAATTTTCAGCAAATATCAAAGCTTTCTCCATGTCTGCTCTTAAGTTCTTCAGGTACTTTGCTGGTTGTACTCCAATGTTTGGCGGTAGATTTATTTCTTTGGTCCAGCTTTCCTTTAAGATAGTTAATGGTCCTCTTGGCATTTTTCCATACACCAGCAGATATGGTGCCACTCCTGTCGTTGCGTTAGGAACTTCTCTCAATGCCCATACGGTAAACGGAATGATTTTATGCCACTGTCTTGGATTTTCCACAATGACATGATGTACCATCTTCTTGAACGTCTGGTTCCATCTCTCGACTAATCCGGCTGCCTCTGGATGCCCCGGTGAATCGAATCGTGGACAGCATCCCATCAATTTCAAAAATTCTCTTGTAAGACTGGCTGTAAAATTCGTGCCTCTGTCGCTGGTGATCACAGACGGCACCCCCACGTCAATGAAAAGCTTCATCAAAGCTTCGCACACAGCCTTAGCAGTCAATGACTTCAGCAAGAAGATTGTCGGCCATCTTGTACATGAATCCACTATGCACAAGCAATACTTATGCCGAGCTGCTGACTTCGGTTCTATTGGGCCTACCACGTCCATAGTCATCCGTCGGAATGGAACATCTTCCCTTGGAATTGGTGTAATCGGCACTCGATCCATCACCAAACTTCGTGCCTTCAGCTGACACTTCTCACAGGACTTACAAAATTTCACCACGTCTCGACGCATCTTTGGCCAGACAAAGGACAACTTGATTCTCTCTCGTGTCTTCTCTTCTCCCAAGTGTCCGCCAAATACTGACTCGTGAGCTAATTCCATTACTTGAATTCTTCTCTCTTTCGGTAACACCAACTGATACACAAGCTGATCCAGCATTTGGTGCTTCTTATACAGCAATCCATTCACCACGATAAACTCTGATCCTTGGTCTTCAGCGATCCTCCACCACGATTTCAGTGACTCGTCATTTCTCTGCTGCTCCTCGAATTTCTTCGCATCTTCCAGCTGTCTTTCATCGTTCGAATTCTCTGTGAACAAGTCCCTCATACTTGTCTCCAGTTCAGCGTCGCTTCCGGAATCTTCACTATCATTTCGTTCACATGCAGCCATCTCTTCTTCAGTTTCATTGTTCTCAGATGTTGTTCTTTCGTCATCTTGGATGCTGAGTTCATCTTCGCTTTCCGTGTCATCTTCTTGCGAACTTTCGTTTATCGTTTCATCTTCTCCGTCTTCGACTTCTGCTCTCCGACTTTGTGCTCTTGTAGTCACATTCGCTTGTAGCTCTCCTTGCAATATACTGATTGGTGGAACCTCTTTCAGTTCTGCAATTATCTCTGGATGTAGCAGGAACTTTTCTGGATTTTCTTTACACAGTTCTGCTGAAATGCTGGCACACACTAAAGTTAAATATGGCGCGATATTTATTGTCCTGTCCTCTGTAGCTGCTCCTTCGTTACGACCGCTCATCCGCACTTCGATTTTCACCAACTTAGCTGGAATCGGCTCTCCAGCTACACATTGCAAATGAACTCTGCCGATTTCTTCTACTGTCGTTCCTTTCAGTAGTTCCTCGTTGATTACTGGTATCTCGGTCCCCGAGTCAATCAACGCCTCGACTTGCACAGGCTGCCCATCAGTCCCACGTATCTCCACATTTACATGCTGCAACGATATCTTCTTTATGCGTTGACACTCCTCTTTACTTTTTGTTTCTCGACAACTTTCTGCAATGGAAGTAGTCTTTATCGCTTCTTTCAGTATGGTGAACTGCGGCGTACACTTCATCACTGACTTTACTTCTGTTTCTTGGTTGCATTGTTCTTCCCAACCAGGAGGTGCATTTATCACTTGTATCTGGTTTACTCGAAGATTTTCTGCACTTCTGCTAAAGTTCTTCCTCAGATTTGCCGCTCCTGGTGCTTGGCAATGTTTTATTAGGTGTTTATCAGAATTGCAATTGTGGCAACGCTTCTTGATAAAACTTCTTTGCTCCTTGTTCTCCCACTTGTTGTACGGCGTGTAAGATGCATTACTTTCTGTTGGGCGTCCCAGCGGCGGAGTTCGATTGTAGGCTTGTCTGTCCCACGTTGACTGTTGTTTATCTTGCGACCACTGCTTTCCAGAATAATCATCTTTCTTTGCATCATTACTCTTGGCTTGGCTTCCGGTGTCTTTGCTATCCTTGTTCCACTTGGGTTGCTTTGGACTATTGTCCCATGCTTCAAATTTCGGTTTGTCTTTGAACATCACACCAATCCGATTGTTTACATGTATATCTGCGAGATCTGCAACATTACTAGCTTCCAAGCATTCTGTGCCCTCTTTTGCTAAGACAAACTGCAGTGGACCTGGTGGTAAACATTCTTTCAGCTTATCCGCCACTAACAAATCAAACAGCTTCTCGTAGTCTTTGTCCACTCGTCTACTTCGGACATAATAATTCAACAGGTTCTTCAGCCTAGCCGTGAACATCGTATACGTTTCTTCGGCTGTCTTCTTGGCATCTGCAAACCTGGACCTGTACTCACGAGCTGTTAACTTGAATTCCTTCAACAAATGCTCTTTCACTGCATCGTATTTATCTAAATTCTCAAATGACAATCGATTCAATACCGTTCGCGCTCTCGGGGTCATCAATGGCAACAACAATTTCACCCAGTACTGCTTTTCCACAGCGAAGCTATTGAATGCATTCTCCACGGTCTCAAAATATAATGGCACTTCCATCATATCATACGGCATCTTAGGCAATACATGCTTCATGGCATCACCAATCTTCTTAATCTTGGACACCATTGTCTCACTTTCTCTGAGCCTAATCTGTTCTGACACTTCTCGGCTCTTACGATCATCTTCGTCTCTCTTCTTCAGTCGATCTTGATCTTCGATTCTCCGCAGTTCTTCCTGTTCTATCTTCTGTTGTAATAGTTCTAACTGCTTTCTGCGTTCTTCTTTTTCAATGGCCATTTCTTTAAGTTGAGCCTCCTTGATAGCAAGTTTCTTTTGTTCTAACTGCATCTGCTCTTCTCTTTCTCTTTCTGCTTTTTCCAAATTGTCTTTTCCGGCTTGAAATTCTTCCTGACGAATTTCTTCTGCTCTCTCCAGTTCTTGTAAACGCATCTTTTCTTTTTCTTCCTCGCGAGCCTTTTTGTCCTCAATCTGCTGCTTTCGTATTTCTTCATCGCTTTTTCTTGCTTTTTCGTACTCTATCATTAACTCCGTCCGTCTCCGTTCTGATTCATCACGATCGAGTCTCATTTGTTCTAGTTGTATCTGGAACTGCTGCCTCTGCATGTCTATCTCTTGTTGTCGCAATTCTTTCTCTTCTTGCTTACGTTCTTTCTCCTCTTGTCTGCGCTGCTCTTCTTTCTCTTTTTCTTCTTGTTTACGCTCTTTCTCCTCTTGTCTGCGCTGCTCTTCTTTCTGCTTCTCTTCTTGTTTACGCTGCTCCTCTTTCATTATCATGAATTGCAGCAACGCCTCCATAGACATCGGTGCCTCAGGCTTCTCCACTGGCTTCTCCGCAGCGCCTCCGACAGCACCTTCTTCTTCTTCTTCTTTCTTAGCCCAAACCTCGGCTAAATTTCTCATCAATTCTTCCCTCGACATCTGTTCAACTTCTTCTGCGTCTACGCCTGCTTCAATTAATAATTTTACTAGTCTCTCCGAAGACATCTTCTTAATAGCCGCTTGCTTTTGCTCCGTAAGTTTCTCCATCTTACTTCTTTACTTTACAGATGCTCGATAAAATAGTAGGCTACTCTTCAAATGTTTGCAATTGACTGACTTCAATTCTTTAAGCAAACTTCAATAGACAAGCAAGTTTTTCTACCTTGTAGTCGTTGTGTTGTCGTTTCTCACTGACGTACGGATGCTCGATGTATCGTTGCTTCTCCCGTGTGCTCGGCTCCTCGATAAATTCACAGCGTCCGTTCCTCCACAACGTCTGTTGATTGAATAGAATCCCTCCGTTCGTAACTACGATCGTTCTCCTGCAACTTGGATCGTTATCCTGCAACTTGGATCGTTATCTCACCGCAACGACACCAAATGTCACAAGTTTTTTCCCTCTTCTTCTCTACGTGTGACCTTCAGTCTCTTCGGAAGCTTCTTCGTATAAGTTCGTGGTAGCGTAGGCCTATCCCTAGATAACTGTTTCATTAGCTAAATGGCTAGGTTAAAGAATCTACAGTCTTTCACTGTTTTGTTAACCAACAACGACGACGTGTTTAACTCTTCTTATTATACTCCGAAATCCGATATAAAGTAAAACGATCAGCAACAACACAACAATGACTACACTTGCGTTATCATAACAACTACACGACTACTATCTTCATCAGTCTACTCTATCGCAACTCAACAACAACTCTTACAGCCTATCTCAACGACTCTCAACACGCAACTCTCCTTCTTCACTTCCACTCCCTTCTTGTACAATTAACGTACGCTCGTCTAGACGTCACGTGCTGTCCAGACAATCACCTGTGCAGACGCCGCGCGGCAATTTGCACCTGGCCTACTTACGTCGCTGTACGACAATCGGCGTGCACTGATTAAATTAGCTGACAGGGCCCCTGGGCATTTGCCACTCCTGGCCTCCCCTCTAGGCGGGCCTGCGTATAATTATATATATTTCATCTTTATTTAATTTCGTTTCAATTATTGCTAACAAATAATTGCACACAAGATAATTTAAGGGCAGTTGGATATATAATGTAGTTAACATAGTTATAATTATAGATAGCAATAGGCCTATATATTTATAATAAATGCATATATATATATACTTTTTGTGTTAGGTTTACGTAAGCAGGAGAGAATTGTCATGGATTTTTCCCAGGCTGCTAATTGGTGGATTGACCTTTGAATCTGTGGCATTCAGACGTTGCATCAATTCACTTCCTCGCTTCCTCAGAAACTTTGTGGCCGCACAACTGTTGATGAGCAATTTCAACCACTCGTTGTATGGAATTAAACCCAACCACCCAGCTGATGCTCAACAAATAATAGTGAATGACGAAATACCTAAGCTACTCGCAGCCGGCCGTGTCGTTTTCAAGAACAACATAAAGGTCATCTCCGAGACGTCAATCACTTTCGAAGACGGTTCCACGGAAGACAATATCGATGCAATAATCTACGCCACTGGATACAAGATCGACTTTCCTTTCCTGAAGCATCCGAGATACAAGGTTCAAGATAATCATGTCAATCTGTACAAGCTGGTGTTTGCACCTTATGTGAAGCCACACACTCTGGCGATAATCGGTTGCATGCAGCCAAACGGAAGTCTGTTTCCGATTTTTGAGCTGCAATCACGTTGGGCTATCAAAGTGTTTACGGTGAGTATAGTAGCTCTTGAAAAATTTCTAGGATCTGTTAATGTGTGCCTTCTTGCAAACCTAAAAGACGCACATTAAAACGTCATAATGCATAATAGCATTGCATGCATTTTTGCTGAAGAAGATCGTTTACGCCACCTACTTCATGGTTCGCCGACGCAGCGCTCGTGAATAAGCTGGTGCCCTGCGTTTCTATTTAAATTACCGATTTAACAATTTTCACATCACAGTCACCCGCCCGGTTGCAGCCTGTTTTAAACGACATTGGGACGATCAAAGAAGTTAGGTAGGACTTAGACCGGTTGGTGTGAACTGTGATCACCATTCTGTATCGTCTCATCGCCCACGGTTTATCTTCCCATAATTATTTGCAATTACATAGGCCTACTCAGTGGTTAAAGTTGTTTGCGTGAAAAGAAGGAATTAAATGCCGAAAAGAAAACGTTTTTTGTGTGCGTCCTGGGTTCCATGCATGGTGAGAGCAGTGCATGGGAAGGCAAGCAAAGAATTTCTAGAACAGTGTGAACGCCGTTCCAACTTGGTTTAAACCTCATGCCTACTGTGGGTTCTGTAGCAGTTATTTTTGCAAGGCCCTAACCCAGGCTAACCGTTGGGTGCATCCAAGTGATCCAATTTTCTGGGAAAACGATCTAGTTGTAAATTTGTTAAACTGAATGAATGTTCAGGGTGAAAAGACCCTTCCGGACAAAGAGCGAATGCAAGAAGAAATCATGCAGAAGAGAGTGGAGAGACGGAAGCGCTACTTGGTCAGTCCACGACACACCACTCACGTCGATTGGATCGACTTCATGGACGAAATCGCCAGTATGATCGGATGCAAACCGAATTGCGGTAATAAAACTATTAATTTCACTTAAGTTAGCAGTTCAACTACGAAGTGCTTTAGTTTCCAAATTTCCAGTCATTTGTAACGCAAATTAGTCGTTGAAGTCCTATTGCTACTTTGCGTGCATTAAGTGACACACACGCATCCGAGCGAATGAATGTCATATTGAAAGTGTAGAAGCAGCTAAAGGTTTTGCGATTAAGTCTCCGAAGGAGTTGTAGAAACTGAAAATGTAAACCTACATGCTTCTAATAGCGACCACGTGCCGTGGAATCCTAATCTGGTCATTTTCCAATTAAGTTTTCGGGTGATATTCATAACATAGCCTAACATAACATATTTAATCGGTTTACAAACTAACATCATGCAGGCCGTAATTAGACCCTGAATCATGTTTTTGAAGTTGTACCAGTTTCGCAGGAGACCCAAAAGAACCGAGGGTACCGGCGTACCGCTAGTCAAGACCAGGGCCGGATTAAGCAATGTCGGGGCCCTGTTCGGGAATTTTTGTGGGGGCCTTGTTCGGAAATTTTTTGCGGAAAATTTTTCAAAATTTTCAGGAAAATCATAAAATCATACCATTTCATCCGCCAAAAGAGTTGATGACCTTTTTTTTAGTCATTCGCCGAAATTTCTTGGAAAACCATCATACCATTTCATCCGCCAAAAAGTTGATGACCTTTTTTTAGTCATCCGAAATTTCTGGGAAAATAGTCGTGTGACCAAAATTTGCTCAATTTTTTTTACACATTTGTGGGGCCCCTAAAATGTGGGGGCCCCTGTTCCGCCGAACATGTTGAACATGCCTTAATCCGGCCCTGGTCAAGACCATTTGAGAGCAGTAGACCTACTAGTACAACTTAATGTAAATAAAGGTTTCTATGTTTTCAGAAAATCTTTATATCTGTATTTACCGTGTTTTTGTAGCGAAGTTGTGCTTCACGGATCCTCGCCTTGCCAAAGCGGTTATCTTTGGGCCTTGTATTCCAAGCCATTACAGACTCACGGGCAGTGGAGCATGGCCAGGAGCCCGCAACACCATCCTCACTATTTGGAATAGACTGAATCCTCTAAATCAGAATGGAAAGCAAACAACGGAAAGCCAGAAGTCTTCATGGTCAATTATATTGTGTGGTTTTGTGTCGATTTCAGCTTTTGTTGCCCTGTACATTGCTAGGGATAAGACTTCTATTCACCCATTTTCATTTCTTAAGCAGTACACAGTAAGTTTCCTTTAATGACCTCCTACTCCTACCGGTTAACATTTATGCAAGACTGTCAATTCACCGGTGAAGACTGAACATTCAATATTGACAGCATAACTAGTTTCACTTATTATTAATTGGGCCACACATCTGTTGGTGTTGGTAACTGTGTTCCTAATATAATTATGCAAATGTTAAGAAATAAAATCGATATGATTGTCCTTGCTAACTCCTGGCTGTTGTACACTTTGGCCAATGCCCTCTGTGCCTGCGGGTCTCGGTTCGAATATTTCAGGGTTTCATCCCTATGCTAGCATGGCCCGCATTATGGGTTGTCGTGTACTTTGTATTGTGGGGCGGCCTTTCTAAGCGGGCAGCAGTGCCAGTGAATGGTGAAGCATTATCGTCCCTTAAGTTGATTGGAAACATCGCCATAGCATTGGGTTTACTATGGGAAATTTTTCCCACCGTTTAAAATATTTATGAATATCCGCACTGTAAGCCCAAGCCTACACTGTTAGAAATCTCACCGTATTTTTACGGGCATTTCCTGGCAGCTTTGTACAGTGGAAATGACCGTAAAATTACTGTGGACAGTACTTTATTCTAGACTGTAAAAGTTACGATAAAATGACCGTAAATGTTTACGGTCAAAGAAAGTATTCTGACCGTAATTCACCGTAATTTTTTACGGCACATCTCTTATTTTGATGTTTTTGACTGTATTTTACCGTAATTTATACGGTCAGATATTGTACTTTTATGGGTTTTGAATGTATTTCACCGTAATTTATACGGTCATGTCTCGTATAATTTGAAATATTCGAATGTATTTCACCGTAATTTCTACGGTCACGACTCTCATTTCTTGATGTTTTGAATGTATTTTACCGTAATTTATACGGTCAGATATTGTACTTTTATGGGTTTTGAATGTATATCACCGTAATTTCTACGGTCATATCTCGTATAATTTGAAATATTCGAATGTATTTCACCGTAATTTCTACGGTCACGACTCTCATTTCTTGATGTTTTGAATGTATTTTACCGTAGTTTATACGGTCATGTCTCGTACTTTTAGAATCTTTGAATGTATTTTACCTTTATTTATACGGTCATATCTCGCATTCTTTTATATATTCGAATGTATTTCACCGTAGTTACTACGGTCACGACGCTCATTCTTTGATGTTTTGAATGTATTTTACCGTAATTTATACGGTCATGACCCGTACTTTTAGAGTTTCAAAATGTAATTTACCTTTATTTATGCAGTCATATCTCGTATTTTTAATATCTTCTAATGTATTTCACCGTAATCAATAAGGTCATGTCTCGTATCTTTAGTGCAAAAGCACTAAAGATACAAGACATGACTGTATTGATTACGGTGAAATGCATTATAAGATATAGAAAAAATACGAGATATGACTGACTATTGTATTTCACAGTGATTTTCCACGGCCATGTCTTGTATTTTACTGCTTTTCACAGCAATTTATACGGTCAGGCCTGGTATTTTAAATCTTGTAAGATGCATTCACAGGAACCTTTAATTCTTGCAAGGAGACCTTGGCTCAAATTTCTTAAGGTTTGAGGTTCAAATCTTTCATAGACGAATGCCTTACATCACTTCCATGAAATTTACTTGGCGTTAGGAAACATGCAGCTGCAAACTAGTCCTTCGATATACTAGGATAAGCGACATCTTGACTAACCGAGAACAAATACTTATTGAAAGCCTTGAACATTGAATATTCCTTTAAACTTCACCTAACATAAGCTCTTGTTATAATCTAAAATTGCTACACAATCCAGCTTTAAATCATTTTATTTTTTACAAAGTAGCGTATTAAAGTAAAACGATCACCTTAAAAGCCTATAGTCTTAAACCTCTAACACTTGCAATCAACACATAACCACAAACACGAAATTACATGTATGAAATCTAAAGTATTACAGTTTAAAAGATCTCATTAAAAAGCTCATTAACTGAATGCAACCTTAATAATGATCCATTTAAACCATATTTAACATGCAGCAACAGCATGTGAAAGTAGACAATCATCTGAAAATCGTCGAAATAAAACACACCACACAATCCCGAAGCAAAAACACAACATTATAATTTAAGCTGAAGTCATCAAATCTTTACTAACCCAGAACAAGTCCTTATTGAAAGACATGAATATTGAATGTTCCTTTAAGTTTAAACCTTATCTACCAGAGGCTCTTTTTAAAATCTAAAATTGCTATTTTATCCACTTTTCGATACTTTTATTCACAAATCAGCATATTAAAGTAAAACGATCACATTAAATCATGGGATAAACAGCTTAAACACTTGCAATCTATGACTAAGCATAAAACACGAGATAATAAACTCGTAATATTTAGAAGGGAGGACTACAAAAATTAAAGAGACAATATCCTTCAAATAACCTTCAACTCATTAAAATGCTACACAAACATCCCCTAAGCAAAAACACAAAGTTAGCCTATAATCTAGGCTATATTTATTATTTTAGTCCTGGGCACGACATTAAACTGCATCCATCCTCCGCCACAGGGGACCATCAACTTCCCTGTGCCGGTCCTAAGCCCGGATAAAGGTGGAAGGTTTGCCAGATGGGTGGCGATACACTGGCAGGAAAAGACCAAGACGATTGTAATCCGCAAAAACCACGACACAAGTGACAGAGCGACCCAGATGCTTCAAGGTGTCATGATGTGGAGCAGACATTCACAGGCCGGTTAGGACAGACCAGTGATGAGAGTGGGGGAGAGCATGGGACACATACGGGCATTGACCCACGTTGTCCTTCATGCCTCTTTCCAACGATTCTCTTCAATCAGACAAGGTGGTGTAGCTGCTCCAAGATGTTAATAGCATGGAGCAGTCCTGCTGACCGGACTAGTTGAAGCTCAGCAGCAAAAAGAGTAGCATTTATAACGTAATGTTTTTGGGTGCGGTGTCATCCATGTGCTAGAATCTATGATAAAGCGAATATATATATACACAGGGTGTGCCAAAAACCTAGGTTTTTTGCCAATATCTTGGGCAAAAGTACGAATTTCGATATGAAATTTTACAGGCATAAAGACAATTCATATATACACATGATGGCCAGATTTCATCAAAATATTTAAAACAGAACAAAGTTTATGGCACTTTTAGTGAAGCCACCCACCGTGTTTTACGATTCAAAAACGAAACGCTAAAAAGTAACAAAAACTCGATTTTTATTAAGTCTTATATCAAATAACTGTTGTCAAATGAACTTGGTAGTGCTTCACAACTTGTGTTCAATGTGTCTACCACCAGAGCCAAAACTTCTTTTGAGTCTCTTTGCAAAGCTTTTCATGGACCTGTTGATTTATTTGACAGATTTCTTTTTTACCAATTTGATTGTAATCTTGCTAAAGGACTTCTCAGTGACGTGCAGCTGCGCTGGTACCGTACCCCGTTTCTTTTTTAAGTAGTAATACTAATAATCATCTGTCAATATCAAGGCTATTTGATAACAATAATTATTTGATATGAGAAAAATAGTGTTTTTGTAACTTTTTGTTGCATTTCGTTTTTGAATCGTCCAAAAAGCTGGGTGGCTTCACTAAAAGTGATATAACCTTTGTTGTGTTTAAAATATTTTGATGAAATTTGGTCATCATCTGTAGATATGAATTGTCGTTAAGCCTGTAAAATTTAATTTTGATAATCTTACTTCTGGCCAAGGTATTGGCCAGAATAATTAGATAGGTTTTTTGTTACTTTTTGTTGCGTCGCGTTTTTGAATCGTCAAAAACGGTGAGTGGCTTCCCTAAAAGTGGTATAATTTTTCTTCTGTTAGAAATATTTTAACGAAATCTTTCCATCGTGTGTAAATGTGAATTGTTTTAAGGCTGTAAAATTTCATTTCGAAATTGTCACTTTTGGCCAAGATATTGGCAAGAAACCTAGGGGGTCTTTTTGGTGCACCCTGTACAGGTGGGCCGTAAAAGTAACCGCTAAGTTTTTTTACAATATCTTGGCCAGAATTAATATTTATAAATGAAATTTTACAGTGTTAAAGGCAATTCATATCTACATGCAATGGACAATTTGCACCAAAATATTTCGAACAGAATAAAAGTTATATCACTTTTAGTAAGACCAACCGTTGTTTTTGATGATTTAAAAATATAACGCAACATTTGGAAACAAAAAGTTGATTTTATTAAGTCACATCTGACATAATCGCTGTCACAATAACTTTATTTTGCCAGTTAATCCTTATTATTATTATTGTTTTTTTGTTATTGTTGTTATTATTATTATTACTATTATTTGGATTACTAAGGATTACTATTATTATTATTATTATTATTATTATTATTATTATTATTATTATCATTATTATTTAGAGAAGAAAACAGGGAACGAGCGTAGCTGCACATAACTACGAAGTCACTTAACATGATGACTAGTGTGGTTCACAGATACATGGTAAAATATAAAGTTCAAGCCAGAAACCAAGACTACCTCTCAGTTTGTTAGACCTATCAATAGTATCATTGAGACAAAATTTCAGCTTCCTATTCCAACTAGAAGGCGGTGCTAAGCGACTGTGTTACTTTGCATGGGCCAGTGTATAGACGTTAATTGTACAAAAATAATGTGTCGAGCATACATTCCTAAATCGTAGTTTCTTTCAATATAAATCAAATATTGCTGTAATATGACAATATGTGTGGTACTTAAGCAATTGGCCAGTATTAAATCTAAAATTTGAGTTGGTTTGAAAAATTAGAAATGTTAAAAATAATTGTCAAAAAACATCGTTAAGTCCATGAATGTCGATAGTTCTCGTTATTCTTACTTCAACATCCGATAAAGTCTTTATAATGCAGAAGTCTAAGCACTGTAAGCAGGCACTGTGTCAACAGCAGATTTCTTTAATGAGTGAGTGGGGACAGCTTTCCTACTTCCCCCGACCACTTGGCTTTTCAACAACATCAGTGATAAGCCAATTGAATTCCTCAAACAATTTCTCACATCTCTAAGACATGCTGTTCAACACTCTGTTGTTGAATTAAGTCTCTGCCTTTTTTGTAATCCTCTTTCTCGATCTGTTTTTCTGGTGGAAGTGTAAAAAGAAATCACCAATCTTCAGGCGTGATGGTAGCGTCCTCATTTGCTGAGATGCAAAATCACCCATGCAATCTCCTTTTTCAGCGCCAAATCACTAAGCCTCACCATCCTTTCACCAAGCTTCACAGTTATTCTGTGGAATATTTAACCTTGTCTGTTATGGGCAAATAGCCACATAACAGACCTTCAACCTCATCTGAAAGGTATACTGGTGGTTTTCTAGGACCTTCATGGAAGCCAAGCTGATCTCCTGCATGGGCAACTGACTCGTATTTTCTATGTATGTCCATATTGAAAGATCTTGTCCTGCAGCTACAGCAGCAAGTCTTTTAGCTATGCCCTTGTGTGACGAAGGCCACCAAATTACATAGCCTAAGTTGATGAATCCGAGTTTTTTCTTCTTAATTAGATTGATTACATCATGTTGACTTTGTTGAGCACTAAAAGGTATATTTTGATGTCATACAGTAACCTGGCCATCCAATGTGCATTTTTATTATTGGACTCCAGTTTCTTATTGAAGACTGACTTCCAATGTCAACCATTGATATCCGAATGAGTTCTTGTTAATTTATCTAAAACTGACTTTATTTCAGCAAAGTACTTGAGAAAACTTAATACTCTTGCATGGAGGGCTTCAGTACCGGATGTGACTTCCAGTCCTAAGATATTGTCAAGTGTCACACCTTTAATACCAAGCAGCATTAAATCTTTTAAACATTGGAATATATTGTGAATTCGATAAATCACAGGAACTTGCAGAAGGCTTATGGCCAAAATCAATTCCATCACATGAAGGTCAGCCACAGGAACTCTTGACCTATCTTGATTTCATGCAAAATCGTGCACTCTATTGAAAATTCCGGTGCTGGCATAATGATGTATCAAAGTTCTGGGCCTGCATATTATCAGTGAGTTTCCATAACTCCAGAAAATAACGAACTGCTTTGGATTTGAATTGCATCCTGCCACTGAAGCTAATTTGGGCCTAAGAGTTTATACACACCATCACCTGAAACCAGCACTGGCAGGCGGTTAACATTTCCTGCTCTGAAGATCGCGGGTAGGAATTTCCCATTCAGTGTGCTACCACTGGATAATCTGGTGGTACAAAATCAGATCTTTCAACTTCGGCACGCTCCATCTTGGTCTTCTTAAGCATTCCTTGTTAATGGTACTCCTTGAAAGCGCAGGACAGAAGGATAGTAGGCTACACAAGTGCTGCAGAAATTGGCACCAAAAATCTCAATCCTTCATGATCAAATCACCAGAAGTTTCATTTACATAAAATACACTTGTCACTTAATGGCTTAACAACAGTTACTAACTGTGTAGTGTTGATTCTGGTAAGTATGATAACACAACGTGGGGCGCGGTGGTGTAGTGGTGGCGTCATTGCCTTGAAGGCAGAGGTTCGAATCCATCTCAAGTTGCAAGCCCTTCACTCGCAATTGCTAAGCACTTCGGCATGAAACTCCGATGCAGTGTCCGCTCTGCAGTCGGGAGCGCCTCTGAGTAGGGGGCTTGAAGAGGCGCTATAACAAGGGCACAGACAAATAAACAACAGAAACTATTTCAAGCTCATCTACATGACATATGTTGAGTTTTTGACCAAAGAAGAAAGGTATCAAGATTTCTAGCTAATACTACTACGTGGTAATTTTTGTGTGTCATTAAGCACCGCCTTCTAGTCCGAATCTGGGGCTGAAATTTGGTCTCAATAATACTAATAACAAGTCTAACAAACTGGGACTTAGTCTTGGATTCTAGCTTGAATTTCATTTTTTTGGACCACACTAATCATGACTCTCAAGTTGGTAAATAAGGAATGTTTGTCAGATTAATAATTTGCTACTGAAAAAATTAAATTAAAATTTCCAAGGATTAAAATGCCCATTGCACAAGGTGCAGTGACATACAATTAGTATATTCAGACACCTTAATTTTAAGAGTGAGGTTCTGAGGCTGATAATAAAATTATGGATTACGGCTGACTGAGAAACAGCAGGAGCGCAGACATTTAGAGTTAAGTTGAGAGTTTTGAAATAAGCCGTTGAAAAAGAATGTCAATAAATTGTTCTCGTTTCGTTTCCTAAATCTCCGGATGCGAACCCGATTAATCATCCAATGTGGAGACTTATGCTGAAGAAATAGCACAATCCGCAGCAAAAACCAAGAGCTATAATAAAAAATTGTGCAATTGGAGCTGATAATAGGCTATCAGAGTTCACATAATTATTATGGAAAGTTTTAACTCAGGAACACTTCAACAAGGCCACGAAGAACTTTACAAGAATACTCAGAATAAGTGTGGGAACTGGGGTGGACACTTTGAGCACAAGTTGTGAACCACTACCAACTTAATTTGATAACCATTCATTGAGATGTGACTTAGTAAAATTGCGTTTTAATTTTTTGCGTTATGTTTTTTAATCGTCAAAAAACAGTGGATGGTCTCACTAAAAGTGGCATAACTTTTGTCCTGCTTGAAATATTTTAGTGAAATTTGGCCAATGTATGAATTATGAATTGCCTTCAAGGCTGCAAAACATGATTTAAAAATTCACACTTTTGACGAAGATATTGGCTGAAACCCTTGTGGGGTTTCTTTTTGTGGCCCACCCTGTGCATGTATAGAAATGTTTATCTTGCTTACTTACACGACATAAACTTCACAATAGCCACCGAAATAGTCTGCAACACCAGAGTACCAATCGCTGATAAATAAGTTAAAAAATGAAACTGGTAACGTGTAAGGACAAGCCGCATCTAAGGAAATCGCCGCTTAAGCCGAAGTCATCCAACCCGACATCGTCGGTATCGGTCATGAAACCCAGGATGGAACAATCGGTATCGTCCTTCGCGTCCTTGTATGCATTGACCCTGCCTGTGAATATTAACAAAACAGCATTCACTTAACATTACTCCTACAACTGTAAAATCAAGCATACAATGGAAAATGCAAAACATCCTGTATAAAACCTTAGACTCAACTTATGAAGTTGTTTCTACTACATAAAACAGGCATATGAATATGATATCCCCAAAGACACGAATGCCCACTTTGGTACACTGCCAGCACTTCATGTTTTGATTTTGCTGACCTCAAAAGAATTTTGATGCAAATTTTGTTTAAAGCTGCAGTGTTCTCGATGTAAAGTTCATTCACTTTCAAGACAGTTTTAGAGCGCAAGAAATAGAGACTGCTTACGTGAGACTTATGCAGGTCGCTTGGAGAGAGAACAAAGCTTTTGCCTCAAGACAGTTTAAAAAAGTTCGAAAGTGGCCGCGAGACCATGTCTTAGACGAAGACAATAGGCCCAATATCAAGACTGAAACATGAAAACCCTGTCTCGAGATGTCACTAGTTTACTATGTTATGAAAATAACGGTATAGTCCATTGACCCCAGTCAGTGCCACTGAAACAATTCATGTCACTTGACTTGTTACATGTTTATCTATGTGTGCTCAGCACCTCTATTTGTAACGATCAGATTTGCTTGTTCCCATCGCCACATCCACACTATGTAGTTCCATGTAGGCTATATGCACTAATTTGTTCCATAAATTATGCAGGTGTGGTTTTGCTGTTTACAGACAAACTCCGCCATTGTCCGTTAATTTACTCAAGGCTACCTGACGACCTTCAAATTAAATATACTCAAGTAATGATAATTTGACAAAGAGCAAAGTCACTAAGCAGATTACAGGTGGCGTTAGAAAAGCACTACGTTAATCTAACATATAATTACTCAGTGCATATCGAGCGTAGTACTACGTTAGTCAGTACGTTCCATGTAACGTATTAGTTTTTATAGTGTAACCTTTTTCACAACTGCATAAAATTAAGTATTAATACCAATCAGTGTTTAATCTAATCCCCTCCGCTGGGGGGGAATTCAGGTTTCTGGGGGGGAGACAATCGAGCGTCCGAAGGACGCTCGTGAGGCGCGTAGCGCCGAGACCGGTAGGGTAGGGGGAGGGGTATGGGGAGGGGGATGTTCCCCCTCACCATCATAAACTTTTTGAATTTACACATTGCAATGGTAGCATTTTATGGTGTCATCTTAACAAAATACCTGTACTTTTTCAGAGCCTCATCAGAAACTTTTTGAATTTCCATATTGCAATGGTAGCATTTTATGGTGTCATCTTAACAAAATGCCTGTACTTTTTCAGAGCCTCATCAGAAACTTTTTGAATATCCACATTGCAAATGGTAGCATTTTATGGTGTCATCTTAACAAAATACCTGTACTTTTTCAGAGCCTCATCAGAAACTTTTTGAATTTCCACATTGCAATGGTAGCATTTTATGGTGTCATCTTAACAAAATACCTGTACTTTTTCAGAGCCTCATCAGAAACTTTTTGAATATTCACATTGCAATGGTAGCATTTTATGGTGTCATCTTAACAAAATAATTGAACTTTTCAGTGCTTATAAGAGGGGACCAAGACTTCAATAAATATAAGCAAAACTTAACAAATATTTGGGGGGGGCTATTTCCACACTGTAATGGCACCTTTAAGGTTCCATTTTAGCAAAATAACTCCATTAGACTATTCAGTACTGATAAAAAAGTGTGTTAGGATTCAAAATATATAGGCCTTATATGATTATAAATACAATAAAATATCTTTATGTATCGAGTTCAGCAGCTCATTTCTCCTGTTGCTGAGTTATTCTAATGAATAAATGCAGACATGAATATAATAGTAGCCTATATAAGCTGACTTTTCAGCACCATAAGCAGTTTAACTCTGTTTCCCAAGATGGTCCTGAATTGCTGACCAAGACATACTTTCTGAAATCATGTTTAATGGTACACAAACCTACCGGTACCCAGAACTAATAAACTACCCGTACCAAATTCAGGAAGCCATGTGTAATAATGATGTTGTTTTTAGGTTTTACTATAATTATGTGTTCAAATAATAGGCCCACACATTTTGAAATTTTACTGTTTAAAATTTAAAGGATACCACTGGTGAGAAGTCATTCAGTTGTACAAAAGTAGTATTTGTACAAATATTGGCAGTAAGTTTTTCTCATTTTCGCAGGATTGTGTTACATAATATAATAGTAAATAATAACATTTTAACCATTAACCATATAATTAATAATATTACAGTATATAACAGTTCACGTAAAACGATAATGTAAATAGCAACTAAAGCTATTATCATTTTGTCAAATTTTCTGGAGGGGATGTCATGTCTGTTTTTAGTTGTGAAAAATAGTGTTTATACGAATATACAGGGTGGGCCAAAAAAAGTGAGAACACCTCGTAGAATACGAGTTATTTACAAATATAATTCAATTAATTATATTGTTTTCATATATTTTTGTTTGCCAAGTATTTAGCTAATCAGAAATCATGTTCAATGTGTCCTCCTTGCTTCTCAGCGAGTTTTTCTAAGCGTCGACGCCACTCGTTTATGCTACTGCATGTCAATAAAACGCTGTTTTTCTTCATTCTTCGAAGTTCGATTATTGCCAACTTGAGCTGCTCAACTGTGGTAAATTTTCGCCGAAGCCCGAAGGTAGACTTTTTCTTGCAAAGCACCCCATATGGCATAATCTACTGTGTTTAAATCACAACTGTTCGGTGGCCACATGTCTGGCTCGATGAAGTTAACATTCTCCTGCCAAAGAAAGTTGATTGGATTGTAGGCTATTTCTCGCTGTATGAGATGGAGCTCCATCTTGCTGCTGTAATGTCCAGTTATGGCGATCACATATCGCCTTGTCTCAGAACATGTCCACAATAGTAATCACTGTTTACTTTGGCGCCTGGTTCAACGAACACAATATTAGTTTTACCCATTCGAGACACACCAACTGATATAAAGATACCGCGCGGCTGAAATGGTCACGTTCTCGTATGAGTCGACTTTCCTAAACTTACATTTTTCTTTGTTTCAACGGAATGAACAGTTTACTGGAGTGGCATCGGTGAATGTCTTTTCATCTGTAAACCAGATGCTTCGATCGTACACTTCTCTCATTAGGAAACCGCTCAAGTAGCTACCGACTGCGTTGCAAGCGTTTCAAAGTGACATTTTCATTGAGCTTCTGCCCGATTACACGCTCGTACGTTTAGAGTTGTAAATTTTGCTTAAAATGCGTCGAAATAAAGACATCATATAGCTAAATAGGTAAGTAAGTGAATGAGCAAACAATTTAAGCTATTTTGGATACAGTGAAACAAGTTTTGATGCAATTATACTACTTTTTACGCGATGTTCTCACTTTTTTTGGCCCACCCTGTATAGGCTACATTAAGTTATACTCATTGCAACATGATAGTATCATATATAATAATAGTAAATAATATAATTATAATCATATAATAGTAAATAACATCACGGTATATTATAACACTTCATGTAAAACAATGATGAAAACTATAACTAAAAACCAATATCATTTTGTCAAATTTTCCTGGGGGAGGGAATGTCAATCCTGGGGGGATGGGAACTTCCCCCCCCCCAGAGACGTCTAGATTAAACACTGAATACCAATGACAAAATTTTAAGGAGCTTGTAGAACACTGATGAGTCAACTCTAGCTAGCAGGCGCATCTGCAACGGGAGACTATTCCAGACAGATGGACCTACAACCGAGAAAGCACGGCGCTGACAAATTGATGTTTCAACACGCGGGACCAAAAGCTTTCCGCAAGAGGCAGAGCGAAGGGCTCTGCGAGACAGGACAGCAGATATTGGGCAGCA
Organism: Lumbricus rubellus; assembly: GCA_945859605.1. NCBI lineage: Eukaryota > Metazoa > Annelida > Clitellata > Crassiclitellata > Lumbricidae > Lumbricus > Lumbricus rubellus. The sequence continues at coordinate 13,197,018 of OX243815.1, read as the reverse complement.
GAGTTCACATACATAAGTCGGGACACAGCCAAGGAGACAACGCCAAACCAGTGAAGCAATTCTGTATTCGATGCGCTGTGAGATAGGGAGTAGACTGGTCCAAAAAATGAACATTGAAATATTTGAAAGGCATGTTGGTTTTTTTGTACATCTGGTACAAGAAACCCACAGTGCAAAATATTAAAACCCTGTGGCTCTATCTTCAGGTCCCTCAATGCTGTCAAAGTTTTAGCATGCTTACTACATTGCAAACGGTGCAATATAACTGGCAGGCCTCCAGTCAACGAGCATTGAGCCTTCCAGTTTAGCTGTTAGCAATATTATTGAATAGCCAGCTGCAATTAGTGTTTAATTGACTGTCCATGTCCAGTGTCTAATTTCAAAAAACAACTATCTAAGAATGCTGTCAGCATGTCACATTGTTCGTTCAGAAAGTCGAAATTGACCATGAAGATTACGATGAAGCTCCGTCACCTAGAGTAATGCTTAGTGTCTTCGCTCTTCGTCAGCGAGTCATTGAAGGTGCTGATTGTTGCAACTAATCTCATAAATCTCTCTGCCCCATCATTCACGACTTGGTCTGTAGGCCTACTTAGGAGGAAGATCCAACAACGTCTCTTTGATACGAAGAGATTTCAGAAACCTTCGGCTCTCCTATTTCCTCTCCATTTTTAGGAACCTTCCTCTTGCATTCTAAGTTTTTCTTCTTCATTTGTGTATTTTCTGTTTCATTAACTGTGTGTTGGAGAAAAATAAGAAGCCAGCAAGGTCAATTCCTAAATACCAGAAATGAACATATGAAAGTAGTAAATTCCGCCTTGGTGATCTTCTCATTTACAGCGTTGTGTAGGTCATTCAGGAGAGCCAAGTCATTCATAGCAGCATCACAAACTCTTTGAACTACTACGCTGCAGGTAATGGATCAAATCAGGACAATGAAAACAGCCACTTCTCAGATTATAGCTTCCTCGATCCTGGCTTGTTTCATTTGCTCACAAAGCATCAGAAGTTTGAGTATACGTAAATGAACTTTGTTATCTGCCGTGCATGGTGTAGTGTGAAGATCCCCTTTTAGAAAAATACAGAGGCAGTTAACACAGTTCTGGAAGTCTTCATGACCGCGATGGTTGCATCTGGCCACTTCATGCAGTCAGTTATTTTTTAGCCTGAAATGCACGGACTAACGGACTGTTATGATGAAAGACAACTGTTGGTGATAAACGTTTGAATAGCTGGATATCGGGTCCAGAAGATGCAGCCATCACAACTGTGAAGGCTGCTGCCAATATAGACACTGTTGCCAGATGTCTGTACAAGCTATGCAACAGAGGTCAACAAAATGAATACCATTGCAGTGTTGGAGGCAGTAGAGTCAAATAACAGAGGTTCAACTGGTTTTTCTTCAATGATCTTGACAGCTCCAGTACCCGATGGAAGCTTTGGCACAGCAATGAGCTCATCGGATTTGATATTTGGGATTGAAACCAATAACTATTGACAAAAGGTCAACCCAGTGTGAGAATTGTGGAAAAATGACTGGGGGTTGGACCATGATCATCTTTGAATTGGGGTGTGACAAACAGACTTTACTATGGGGCTCTAAGAAAGACTGGGGGCTGAAACCCTAATCCCCGGCAATGCTCACCCTGGGTCAACCTATGTGCCCTGTTCTTTTTCCTGTAAGGTCTGCTGTAGGCCTACAGTTACTTTACTATTCCAGAATGGAACTAAGAGTACATCCTTTCTTCTTGACTTCGTGGATGAAGCAATCTCTCAGACTGACGCTATAATGCATGGTTCGCCTGTCAACCCTGACATGCCAAAGCGAGCTTTAAGAGATAGACCTTTGGCCATGCAGTATTGCACTGCAAATAAGATGTGACTAGAAAGCATGTTAAAAATAATTCTGCGGTCCAGCGTTGAAACAAGCTCAATTTATAGGACATCATGGGGGCACATGCCCCAACTGCTTCCCCCGAGTCTCCTAAGGGTAGGCCTATTTAAGTATACTTATCAATGTTCTTAGAGGGACAACCAACCAATTTATGAAAATTGTTCATGAAAACATCACTTTCCAGTGCTCACATTAAGGTCGTCCAGCAGCCCGATATTCAATGTAAAAATGCACAAAAAACCATTATATTTTGAACCCCATTTTGGGGAGATCCCATGGTCAAGTTTTATCGGATTTTGGATACTTTATTCAGCAGCAAATTCTGAGAATGAAACCTTTTAGAAAGCTTGTGTTACAATTTTTCCCAGGTCAAACTGCAAATTGCCTGAACTATTAACATATAGCCCCAAACTCCCAACTTTGATGCTCGTGAGTGACCCCTTAATATTACATTTTGGGAAAAATTATTTCACACAGATACTTTTTAGATCAAAATGAACAAATGAATCAACATGCCTCAAAAATCCAAAAGAAAATTTTTTTTACATGCGAATTTGGACCAGTCTAATAGGGAGCCAGTGTAGAGTATGTAATGAGATCAGATTCTGACCCTGCCTGGCTTGTAGATGCTTCTCAACAGGGTTGACGCGTGTCATAAAACGACGGGTTTCCTCCGGTCAAATTTGCGATGGGCTGCCACGTGTAAGAGTGCCCGGTATCCATTCAGACCTCGAGTTTTATTATAGGGTGGGCGAAGAATCTATTGTAACTGCAGGTGCGGTATATATGGTTAATAGGCCTAGTTATGCAATTTTATTGCAGTCAGAGCGGCGATCATGCGACCCATGCATTTTTTTAACAAAGCGAGGTAGACGAGCAATGAGTCGGGCTGCTGAGTTCATAACTGACTGAAGGGAGGACAAACGAACTCTGGGAAGCCCAGCAAATAGTGAGTTGAGGATGATGATGATGATGATGATGATGGTGGTGGTGTTGATGATGATGATGATGATGATGATGATGATGATGATGATGATGATGATGACGAGGAGGAGGAGGAGGAGGAGGAGGAGGAGGAGGAAGAGGAGGATGATGACGATGAGGATGAAGCTGATGACGACGATGATAGTGACGATGATGACGACCACGACTAAGACGATTATGATAATGATGATGGCAAGTTGGAATTGTTTAGATGTATGCAATCATGCACATTTATATGTATGCATTTATATATCTATGTAATATATATATATATATATATAATTATATGCATGACAAATCGATAGATAGATTCACCCATATCTTTGGAAACCCAATCTGGTCAATGTTTAATAATCTACATACATGTATACATAGTACACAATGCATGCAAACATACATACATCCGTACAAGCATACATACATGCTATCATCATCATCATCATCATCACCAACGTCATTATCATTTTCATCATAATGATCATCAGCATCGTCGTCGTCTTCATCGCCATAGCTATCGTCAATATCATATATAAATGCATGCATACATACGTACATGCATGCATACATACATATATGCATAGTCTAGATACATACGTACATACAGGATGCTGTTTATGCCGTCCACCCTCATTCCTGAGGGTCGGAGACCAGAGGCAACGACAGCAGCTTTCTCCATTCCTCTCTGTCCTGCGCCCGTCTGGCACAGTCCACAGGTGATAGTCCGGTCCAGTCGCAGACATCATCCATCCAGCACCTCCTTGGTCTTCCCCGTGCTCTGGTTTCCTCGATTCGTCCATGTATTAGCAGCGTCGATATGTTATCCGCCCTCATCAGGTGTCCGAAATATAGCAGTTTCCTTTTCTGCACCCTCTGTACATGTATACGTACACATAATTATTATTCACACATAATATGAGAAATGCAATTTTAATCAGAATCTTTAATTTATTCTCATGTAAACCATAGTGTGGTTATGCAATTGATTATTAAAGAATATACTTTCTTGTTTATTTTGCATACATACGTACGTGCATACATTGTACTTACAGACTACATGTAGGCCTAATAGGCCTAAATGAGAGTAAAGTGTTTACCTTGAGAGGAAGCTCGGAGCGCAATTCAAAGTCGACCGATTTGTAGACGTCGCTGCACCAGTTTGTCGGGCAACTGGTCGAAAGGTCATTAGTGGTGCTGCAGGGGTCCGTTACATCGAGATATACGAAACATCTGAAGGCCCTATACACCAGCTAGCGGGTATAATCTATGCAATTAAGAGCGTGCAAATGGAACCATGTGAGCCCCTTCTGCCAGGATGAATGATTAATTATGGACTACTCGTTTCTGCATCCGCTGCACAGACGCCCCATTGTGCCCTCATGCGGACGGACCCCAGCAGATAAGAATTGGGTAATAAACGGGGTAATTATGGATTTAACGACACAGCATACGCTAAATGTACGTATGTATGCATGTATGTATGTATGTACGTATGTATACGTGTGTATGTATGTATGTATGTATGTATGTACACAGAGGCGCTCCCGAATGCAGAGCGGACACTGCATCGGAGTTTCACGCCGAAGCGGTGAGCCTTTGGGCTCCAAGGCAACGACGCCACCACTACACCACCGCGCCCCAGAATATATGTTCTGCATGAATGTATGACATTGTATGTAGGGCCTATGTATGTTTGTTTGTATGTATGTATACATGTATGTCTGTCTGTGTGTATGTATGTATTTATGTAGGCATGTATGTATCTATGCATGCATGTATGTCTGTATACATGTATGTCTGTTGTTGAGCATGCCATTCTCATCAGTACCGCCGCCACGACTACCACCATCACCATCTCCATCTTCACCACCACTACCATCACCGCCACCGCCAACTACACCACCACCACCGCAACCATCATCAAAACAACCACCATCACCAGTACCGCCATCTCACCACCACAATAACTGCAACCATTGCGACAATGTATAACTTAGTGAGCCAAAAAATATCAGGGCATAGGCGGGAAGATATGTGAATAGATTTAGACTTCAGAAAGACAAAGCACTCTTAGTATAAAGAAAATAGAAACATCAACAAATAGTATTGCGCAAAAATGAGTGCATGTACATGTAAACACATAGAATGTAGTACCATAGGTGCGAATGGAAGCGATATTTACGAATAGAGGCGGCATATACTATATATAATATATAATTCTATGCATACAGTCATAGGCATAGATGATGATGAGGAGGATGAGGATGATGATGATGAGGATGATGAGGATGATGATGAGGATGAGGATGATGAGTTCTCTGCCCAAAGGCAGGTTCACTGCATGGCTTTACGCTCCTGGGGATGAGATGAGTGAGGTGCTTTCCCTCACATACAATTATTGTGAGTGAGCAACTAGTCCAAGGTCGCAAGACAGTGGCTTGAGGTACCGCTACACCACCGTGTCTCGTTGCGAGGCATATATATATACTATATATATATACTATATATATACAGTCATCGGCATCAGATTCCTATAGATTAGACATGGGCGATAGGACGGGGCGGGTAATCGCTTTCCACCCATGAGCAGTCTGGAATCCGTCACGCCAACGCCGATAATAATCTAATTACCCCCTGGACGATCAGAGGCCTGCAGGGAGGGAAACTAGCGGTTACCA